>CM032356.1:35552925-36082123 GCA_019023105.1 Diglossa brunneiventris | reverse complement strand
TTATCTTTCCAGTAGAATACATTTTGGTATCACACTCTGCCTGATTTTCCATTCCTGGGACAAATTGCTCAAGGCCTTCATGCACCATAAACATTTTAAACTGATATTCCTTCCAAACCATCTATTATCTGACTGTTATTAAGTATCTGTTACCTGCCTTGTGTGCTCAGAAATAAAAGTACAGGGAAATGTGTATGTGTAAAAATGTTTTCAAAAATTTCTGGCAGGTTAAGACATGGAGTGCACAGGGCATGACCCTGTGTTGTGATTATATGGCAGCAGTGTCAGCAGGAGATGCACATCAAGAAGATCTGCTGGTATTTGCATCCTTGAACATGAGCTTGGTACCAAGTGTTTTGTGCTTGGCTCACTGGTGAATGGAGGAGGCTGAAGCAGTGACAGAAGGAAACCTGCACTGCCCAGCCAGCTGCCACACCTGGCACAGAGCTCAGCTCAAGCAGATCTGCAGCCTTTGGCCCCGCTCTCATTCCCTATCCCTCAGATTTAGATGTCTCAAAATAAATGGTTTTCATTTAAAAAGAAGTGAGAATTTGCACTGAAGACTTGTGTGAGAGAGATGAGCATCAGAACAAGAAAAACAAAAAAGGAGATGGAGTTTTTTTCAGGTTTCTTGTGCTTCACAGGCTAGAGACCTCCCACTCATACCTGAGAATATTTTCACCATAAGAAATTGATAGTGCTTCTGTCTTTTTCCATAAGATGCCACTTTACTGTTAGCTGGCTTTTCCTAAAGCCTCTGGTGCCACATAACTACAGAAAAAACTACCTGCCATACCCCTACTATCACACTAAAGTGCAACACAATGTTTTTTCAAACTGATGGATGACTTCAAAATCATAACTTCAGGAATTAGCCTTGGTCACTGCACATCACAAAGGGCAAAAAATGCAAGATATGCTTTAGAAATTATCACTATTATTTCTATTCTTACTTTGCCAGTCAAACCATAGAATTCAAAGAGGAAATCCCTTCCCCATTTCTCTGTCTTCCTCAAAGAGTATCTGAAGATGAATCACATCTTATTTATGGGTTCCAGTATCTAGGCTGCCCTCTGAAAACTACAAATTCTCAGAACTGGAGAGAAAGTTCAATAGGAGGGCATTAAGGGTTCAAATATCAAGAGCTGAAACACAAAGGACTCTCTATCACCTGGGGGTCTAAAAATATTTTTTTGGACTTGACAATTCTCTTTCTTAGTAAAGAGGTGAGATAGTTTCTGCAGAACACTTTGAAGCAATGGCAACAGGATTCAGCATGCAGAGGCCTAGGAAAAACAAACCTTTTCTTGCAATGGTACAATTTCATAGTGATTCGGCAAAAAGACAGGACTTTTTTGCAGTTTTGGTCAAAATTCATGTCAGAGTTACATTATTAAAAACATACTGGGGCAGTCTGGAAAAAAAAATACAGGCATAACAGTTATTTTTTCCTTTTTGTTTTGTACTGAGTAAATATTCTATTTAATAAGCTGCTTTCAAAAGGTGCTGTAAAAAAAAGAGGTTGATACACCAATATCTTGAGAAATATAAGCAACATTTAAAACAGCAACAAGCCCCCAGAATTGTTGTTCCAGAGAGGAAATATCCAGTACATTTTAACTTTATGTTCAAATAAGAAGTTCATTTTAGACAGTCTTAGCCTAAAAGGCATACTCTTATTTATAATTTAATGAAAACTATTAAAATATGTTCTGTGGTTTACTATGCAATGTAGCCTGTGGTACTTTTAAAAGTTAGTCAAGGGTTGGGGTGATGAGTTTTTTGGGGAGAGAGGTTTGTTTTATTTGTTTGTTTTCTTAAATATTATTGCCTAAATGCATGTTTTTCTGATTAATTTACCAACCAGGAGAGAAAGCTGTATCATTCACATATTTGTGTTTCACTAAAATAAAATTATTTCAAGATAACTGCAGAAACAAGAGGGAAGCCATCTAGATGACAGTGGCAGAAATGTAGACACTAACAGTGGTTATGCAGCTAGAGCTGTTTCTACAGACCTTGCACTGATACTGGTCCTCAATAGCCTACATAGATGATATTAAAAGAAAAGGAGAAACAGAAACCTTTCTGTCAGGGGAAGTCAGTCTATTGTTTTATGAGACAGATTTTCCTATCAATATTCATAGGTATAGAATACATTGCATAAAATCAATTACATACTCATAAAAATCTAGCCCATTGTCAGTTACCAGATCCTCCTCAAGTAGAAAGCGCTGTTTATGAGAGCTCAGCCCATCCTGGAAACTTTCAATATTACTGGTTTTAGGTTTTAGTTAAGAGGTGCTTGTAAGCAAGGCATTAGAAGCTACTCCTGATTTCAGAAAAACGTCAGTGTTTCCCCCTGCTCAAAGCACAAATAGTCATTCACTCAGAGCAACACACATTCCTCTGGGTAAATCAAGGCCAAATTATACTCCTGGGATATTGCCTACTGATATCTCAAATGTACCATGTGTTTATCTGTCATGTTGTCACACACCTCCTTTATGGCATTAGCTTTAAGGTGAACACTGCACAACAGACCCTTCAGGGCACCAAAACCAGTCTTTCTCAACAGTCAAATTATAGTCCTACAGAAATGCCCACAGCCACTCTTCCTGCAGAGAAAGTCAGACTAAATAAATGAAGACAAACCAGTCCCACAAGAAAAGAAGGAGCCTTGCTCTAGTAAACAAAATCTGCTAGAGATTAGGTAGCAGATAGAGATTAAAGAATACAAAAGTTAAAGATTTTGTTTTCATCATACAAAAAATGCCTTTAAAATCTCAGCTCATTCCATCACCTTTAGTCTACTCTATATCGCTGACATTTTGGAGGATTTTCCACAGCAATGTTCTAAACAAGGGCAGGGAATCACAGCAATTTCCTTCAGTTTTTTAAATACCAGTTGATTCTAAATAGAAAGTTTCAAGATCAGCTTCTGTCTTGAGGGAATAACAGCCTCTGTGTATTCATGAAAGAAGCATGCTCTGCTGTCTCCTGTTGACAAGTCACTTGCATGCAAGCATTATGATTTTTCTCTCAGTCTCTTCCTTTGTCAAGTTCCAATTTCCTGTTACAATCTGGGATGATTACATTTTGCCCCATGTGAGTTTATAAACACATTGTAAACAGGTGAAACAAATCAGTTAGGATGATTAAAGGCTTCCAGCTGGGTCTCCAAATGGGCATTTGTAGGATCCAATTTTGAATATCATTTTGTTTTAATAACACCTTGTGTATTTTTGCCACAATTATCCAAATATGTTAAAGACTAAAGGTCTTCCTGGCTGTATTGGCCAGTCTATGCTATTTTACAAAAAGACAAATTAGGTTTATTTTTTTTATCTTTTCTATTGTTGGGACCATAATACACAAACTTCTCAAGCTTTTATAGTATTTAGCAGCTATTTGGCTCATGTTACTTGAAAACTGTAAGAGAGATACATGATTATGCTGCCATTAAAACTACTGGCTTAAAGAGTTTATCAACATTATTCAAAAGAAGACTGTCTATATTTTTGTTTCAGAGAAAACAGATTTTCTTGATTTGGTGAACCCAAGACACAAGAAAAGAAGAGTCTAAATTGTAGACTATAGACAAACAGAGCAGTTCAGAAGGGAACTGGATCTGTTCTGACCCCAGCAGCTACGAAAAGAGTGCAGCAGCAAGTACACCATGATGCACCAGCCATTGTATCATGAAGCCTGAATGATTTCTCATTAAGCTCAGTGGACTCTTGCTGACTTCAGTAGTAATCAATTAGGGACAAAGATTAACACAAGATAAAGCTGTAAGAGAAGTGATGACAGTGGGATGTCATATGGCCACAAAAAAAAAAAAATCATGTGCTAATGATGTGCATATGAAACTGAAGTGCTACCTAAAATGCTTTGGAGTCATACATGGAAGAACATGGTGCAGTTGTTGAGCAATCCACATTCTTGAACTCTACCTGCACATATTTCCATCCCTGCATTTCTAAATATGCATATTCCATCTTATAATTATTTCCAAGTATAAATGTTTTGTTGGGTGGGGTAATAATAATTTTTGCTTGTTGTGATAAATGAGTATAATGAGTTCATTCCTTTCAGTGATATATATTTTACATCCCTGCTTTGTTGGGTAGAATAAGCTATCTGTGGCACTACCAGCAGCTCCCACTGGAGTGAGAAATCATTACAAGTCCCATCTTTAAATCAAACCACCTCAGTGGGAGTTCAGAGTCCTTTATTCAACAGGGAATCACACTGTTCAAGCCTGGTGACAGACTGAACAGTAACTGTCCAAAGACTGCAAAGCAAATTGTCACAGCACCCCACTGAAAAAATGTCTGTGTGGCTCCAGAATGCTTTTCAGTGGTGTAACAAGGCTTCAGTTGCTTGTAGCATTAGAAATCCTTCTTCAGCTCAAATGCCTACCATCTTTTACTGCCCCTGGAGAGGAGGTGTGGAGAGGTACAAGGTCAGTGTATAAATATCACAGAACATGGTGAACCTATGAGGGCTTCTGCATTTGTCACTGGCTTCAGAACAACTGCATAAATTTTGGGCACTATAACATAAAGGCATTAATCTGTCTAGAGAGTATCTAGAGGAGAACCACAAGGCTGGTGAAGGGTCTGGAGGGGAAGCTTTATGAGGAGTGGCTGAGGTCACTTAGATTGCTCAGCCTAGAGAGGAGGAAACTGAGGGAAGACCTCACTGCAGTCTTTAGCATCCTCACAAGGGAAAGCAGAAGGACAGGCAGTGATTTCTTCACCCTCCTGACCAGTGACAGGACCTGGAAGAACAGCATGAAGCTGAGTCAGGGGAGGTTTAGGTCAGGTATCAGGAAAAGGTTCTTCATTGCGACGGTGGTTGGGCACTGGAACAGGCTCCCCAGGGAAGTAGGCACAGCACAGCCTGTCTCAGCTGGATAATGCTCTCAGGCACACAGTGCGATTCTTGGGGATGTGTTGCAGTGTGATGCAATATCCTGTTTCAGCCATCCCAGTCCTTTCCCAGGTGTGCCAATACCTTCTCCCTTTCCCTCCCCTTGCCTCCTGCTGAGAGCTGTCAATCTTGGCATGCTGATAATGGGGGCCCTGAAAAATAGACTCTGAAAATGTTAGGCTTTGTGTTTTCTCAGATCACTGCACCTGCGTAAGCAGTATGATAAATGATATAATTGTTAGATGTGATGATTGTTTAGTAATTAAATATAATTATTATATAATCATAAGAAGAATCATGAGAAACTATGTTGGAAACTTAAGGGGGGCTATGCTTAGCTGAAATCTCTGTATACAATAGAACAATATAAGTTTAATAATTAATGTGAGAGTTATATAACGATAGAATATAAAAACATGTTCCTCTTGAATGTATGGCGGTGTCAGATTTGGGTTCATATACACCCCTGACACCCAGAGCTCTTCAATAAAAGCACCGACATATAATCATTTTCATGATTATGTGTTTCTGAACGCTAACAATGCCAGCAAGGGCGTCGTGTGATTGGCGAAGTTCAAAAGATGCCTCTCAGCCCCGGGGGGCATTGGGTTATCCAAGTGTCACTTGTCCCCTGAACCTTCCCCCCTCCTACCTGGTTGGTGGCATAGCTACCCCTTCCCTCCCCCTGTCCCTGGGGCTTAAAAGACATGGGACCACGCGGTTTGGGGATTCTGTTGGAGCTGTTACAAGATTCAGAGATCTGTGACCCTGGAATAAAGCTCTGGATTAAACCCTCCGGCAGAATCCGTCTCCTTTTCCTCTTCACTATCGCCTAAGGCCTTTCCACCAGAGGTAAAACTGAGCTCCCCGCTTGCCTGGACTTGTTCCAAGTGCCTCGCTGCAACATCCAGCCAGCCAAAGGTGTCTCTGAGGTGAAAGCCATCTCAGTTGCCGCCTCTGGTCAAGCAGCAAGGGTCAGATGAGCCCAGGCACGTTCCATCCGGTAATATTGGGATCATATTCCAATAGGGATGGTCCTGTGCAGGGTCAGGAGTTGGACTCAATGACTCTCATGAGTCGCTTCCAACTCACTCTGTGATTCAATGATGAAGCTCGGACTACTTGAAAGAACTGTGGAGTAGCAGAACAGTCTGTAAGACAGATGACATTGGAGCACCCCAAGAAGTCCTGCTGTTCCCCTCGCACGTTGTTTATGGTTGGCTGATTACAGAGAGAAAAACTCTCTGGGAGTTCTCTCCCATACACCTGGCAGAGGCAGAAGGGCTTGCCACCAAGCCACACTGCCAAAATGTTCTGGTTTTATACCTCATCTACTTACCTTGGAATCTCTGCTATGCTAGGGCTGATTTCTGTCATGTCTTTTGCTCTTACATGACCCCCAGTTTCCTTTCTTATTCTCTCCTCTCTCAACACAATTTCTATATGCTGTTATTCTACAATTCTCCTTTTTTGCCTTCTCCTCCTACAGTTTCTCATTTTTCTCTTTTCACTTCTATTTTTTCATTCAACAAACTGCTCCCTAATCTCAGTTCTTTTGCTAGATCCTATATATCTCATCATTCTCTCTTTCACTCCTGGCCTATTCAAACATTTCTTATATTTCTACACCATGTTCAGCACCATTCACTGCACAATTCAGACAGCATGCCTACTCTTCCCCCCCTTGTAGCTAGCATTTTTCCATCCTTAATATATGTAAGAATATCATACAGAGCAAAAAATTAGCCATAATGACAGAGCTACACCATGAAATATGACAGTAGTCAGCCATGGGGAATTGTAATATACAGGGGCAATATGCTCATCATACATACCCATTATCTTATCCTCAACCTCCTTACCTCACTGATTTTCTGAGCAACACCTAAGCATGGAACCTCTAGCCTGTGCTAGCAGGAGCTTTCATTCCTGCTGGAAGCACCCTTGCTGAATGGAGAGAGATCAAAAGCGAGAGCAAACTGAAAATTTAGCTACCGCTACTTCAGACTGAGCCTAAAGAGATAGACAAACTACCCTTTGATACCTGTAATGGCAAGATAACATTTACAACAAAAATCATAAGCAGGAGCATGTGTGCCTCCTTTGCAAATGACAGCTAACAGTGCAGGAAGAACTCACTTCTTTTCAAGGCTTCTTTTTGGCTACAGAGATAACATCCAGATTCTGTTCAAACGTGGAGGTAGTTCTTGACCTTCAATGAAGGCTCATTCCACATTTTCTACTTTACTTGTGTCAATGATGGTTTCCCTAAGAAAATGCTACCAAACGTGTTACAAATCTGAGCGAATGTAATAATTGCAGTTATAAAGCAATATCGCACCATGTTAATGAAGCAATTTTGTTTCTAAGAAAAGCCACTTAGACAACTTACACTTACAGAACACACTGTAATTGTTAGCGTACCGGCAAAGTAGAATAACTTAGATTTGTTATCAAAGACTCTGTAACAGAGCTGTCAATACTCTCCACTAAATCTATCCAGCACAAAGCTATTATTGAGGGAATAGTCAAAGTTCTCCTACTTCCTTTCCATTTTGCTTCTTAGAATGACTGCCTGCTACATATTTGCAATCAATCTTGTGCAATAGCTAGGCTGTTGGCTTATCATTCAGATTTGAACTCTAAAGATAAATAGCATGCTTTTCATCTGATCCTTGGCCTTTGACTTATTTTACTCAGACAGCCAGTTGTTAAAAGTTCCATCAGTAGAGCTGTATGAGTCACTTCACCCAAACAATCCATGTCTTTAAAGGGCAGACAGGGAGATAAAACAAACAAATTTTATCTTAGGCAACAAGAACTACTGTTGGTATCTATTGGGAGTAAGATTAATATAACTGAGAATAAGAATCATGTGAATGTAATAGAAATCTGACAATAGCACATAAAATAATAGCAATGTGCAATCTGAAGAAAAGTAGCAATTTGAAGGAATTATTCCAGGCTAGAAGGAGATGCCTTAAGAGTCTCACAAGCATGTGAAAATTATTATTTGCTTATAGCTTATCACTTACTACAAGTAAAGATCTTCAAATATTTGGACAGTGCTTGGCAGTCCACACAAAAGCCAGCTCAATTTGAAAGACGGGGCTCATGACCACAAACCTGACTTTACCAAGTGGTACCCACCACTCAAAACTATTTCATACTATGTAATACCAAATTCACCAGTTTAGATGAAATAAAAAGCCAAAAGGCATGTGAAAGAGAGGGGAACTAACTGTTACCCTACAGAGAAAAAATATCAAAGTGCAGTAAAAACAAAAAATTAACAAGCTTGAAATGCCAGATATGGAAATTGATGTTTTAGAACTGAAGCTGTTTTAGATCACTCCCTGTTTCTGACAGCACTTAGAGGTTTTAAGATATTAGGGTAGTTATGTCTACTAGAAAAGGCATAGCACTATTATGACCAATGTTGGATTTATCATATATTTTATCATTAACTATAAAGAGAGTTAGCTTTGCTAAAACAAATATCTGTTCTGTAATTACTCATCTGTCAAAGATAAAATTTCCAAAAAATAAGACTATCTTGAGTGAAATTTGTGTACCACAGCACGCAAATATGGACGCAAAAGATTCTTGCACAAATTCTTATCAGGAATATTATCTTATAAATATTATTTTTATTTTCTCATGGCTAATGTCTATAAGTAAAAACCTTGGACAAGTCTGCCAAGAACCTAGATGTGTACTGTAACAATTAAAATATATCACTCCTTCATTTATTTGAAATGAGTATGAGTCTTTCAATTGCAGCAAACACAAGATATTCATCAAAAAATAATGGATACAAATCTTGTGTCTCCCTTATTCCTTGCATCTGTAACGGAGATCAAAAAACAGAAAACAAGATTTGTTTTTCTATTATTGTCGGTCTAGATGCTTTTTCTCATTGCTTTTTTTCCTAAACTTTTACATTGTAATTACTTAAATGTTTTGATTCTTTTTTTGCATGTTCTTCTAAGGTTACCAGCATACCTGAATTGCCAATGCAATTACAGGGCAGCACAAAGAATGCTATCCTTCCTGGGAGCATGGGAACTGAGAAGGCAAATGAGATGTTTTCTTGCTTTATGCATCTATTTCCCTTGGTGCTTTTACCAGTTCTAAACTGACTCTTCTCTCAGTCTCTGTATGAATCGGTTGTTCTGGTGTTCTTTGGCAGACAATCTGAAGTCAGTCTCTCTCTACTGAAATAAATGCATGTGGACTTATCAGGTTCCTGTAGCTTTGGGACAGATGACTAATAATCCTGACAGCTTGGCTGTAAAATTTTGTATAAGAAATAAATGTTGTATGACCTAGCAGAGTAACAGAGGATCCAGCTGCATTCTGCTTTTCCATCAGGCTGTACAGTAACAGAATGGTCTAACTTTTTGCAAAATAGTTTCTCTACTGATAATACATATGATTAAGTGGGTGTCCCATGGCTGCAAAATAATATCCAAGGAACCTGCTTCTCCTTTCAGCACTGCCTTCATTGGAGCAGAACCACACAAAAAGCACAGTGATATTAGAACTGCAGGAAGACAAATATCTCCACTTTTATCCTAAGCTTTGACTGATTCTAGATACATGTGAATCTCTGAAGAGTTCTTACACAGAGGTTTTTGCTTTCTTTTAGAGATATATGGCCATTATTGATCCCTTGAAACCTATGCTCTCTGCAACTGCTACCAAGGTGGTCATTGGGAGCATATGGATTTTGGCATTCCTGTTGGCCTTTCCTCAATGCCTATACTCCATAACCAAGGTGATGCCTGGGAGAACTCTTTGCTATGTAGCATGGCCAGGTGGTCCAAAACAGCATTTTACGTAAGCTTTTGTTCTTTTAAACTTGTGCATGTTGGTGTTGAGACTTGCAATGGACTTGGCAAAATCTCTGGCATTGTGCAGATAGTCTACATGCAAAATAACTAACAGCTTTGATCACTGAGAAATGCAGAGCCAGCTTTCTAAGTAAGGTCACTGTCGTGGTTTGAGAGGAAGTGGGTTTTCTGGGATATGCTGTGGTCACCAATTAGGTGTTCAGATTAATATTGGCACCTGGTTTGGCCACTGAGGCATTGGATACGCCTCTGAGAACACTGGGGTTGAAAAGCAGAGCTCTTGCGGGAGAAGCTCTCTTTGAGTTCCGGTCAGTGAAGAGTTCAGACCTTCCCCTGCCCAGCTGCCAGCTGGGCGGGGGAGGGGAAGCCATGCGGCCGTGAGGTGAGCCGGGCCTTGGACAGAGAGGGGGTTGAAGGCCCCTGAGGATGGAAGGGTGGAGGGAGCACTGAGAGGCATCGGGCACCCCCACCCCAGAGAGAGAGAGCCAGTGCCTGTGTTTGTGCCACTTGAAATTTGATAGCACGGCCGGCCAAGGAGGAGAAGGGGAGGGTGCAGGGAGAAGGTGCATGGCAGGGCAGCCGTGGGAGTCTGGACAGGCAGAGCCTGAGAATTTAACCCTTTTCTTGGATGATGGAAACCTTACAAAAGGCTGATCCTCCTAGAGTTGAATGAGAAGAGAGATAGAGATGAGATAAGACGAAATGGGCCATGGGAGAAGTGAAGATGGGAGGAGGTGATGGAGCGGCCTTTGGCTGGACTTTTCTTGTATAGCCATGGACAGAACCTTTTTTTTCCCTGTGACACAGAGACTGCATTTAGGGGGAAGGCAATGGCTTGGAGCCAAGAGAGTTCAGTGTTGTTATGTGAAGGAGTGTGTGGACAGAGACGACGGGTGAGGAGGGTGGTGGTTGCCCTCGATCTTCAGTGAAGGAGAAGATCTCTGTTCTTGAGACCCCTCGGCCCCAGGGGGTGACAATTTGGGGGAGACAGTTGTCCCGAAAGTGAGAGACTGCTTTTTTTGGAACTGGGCAAAGCATCCTTAAAAGGAGAACCCTAGAAGCAGCTCTGGTCCATGTTCACTGGTGAGAGCACTGGGCATGGAAGGAAGATGTCACGATGGCAAATGTACTCCGGGCTGTGCCACGAGTGACACGGAAACACATGAGGTTTCAACGGTGTTTCCAGGGGAAGCCTATGGTACAAGAAGGACTCCTTTCCTTTTGATGAACTGAGGATTGATTGTCTGAAGGGTGGTAATGGACTGAGAGTTGAAATTTGGAGGATGGATGTATTGGAGAAATTTGGTGGGGGGGGAGGAGGAAATGTTTTTTTGGGGTTTTCATTTTCGGTGTGTATTTCTTTCTACTTGTAGTTTAGTTAATAAACTTTCCTTTATTCTTAAGTAGAAGCCTGCTTTGCTTATTCCTGGTCACATCTCACAGCAGAAACCAGGGAGAAGGTATTTTCATGGGGGCACTGGTATTGTGCCATTGTCAAACCATGACAGGATGATAAAGCATTATGTGTGATAAACAGAACAAATTTATTCTCTTCCACATCTGTGTGCTCCCTCCTGTGCTGCACTTTTACCATCATTGCTCCACGTAAGATTGCTACTTCTATACAGACAGAGATGGTCAGAACTGGGAACATAACATGCAATTCAAAGCAAGCTTCCTCTTTATCCTAACCAGGAAAACAAGGCTTTCTAGTCTCTCCTTAGAATCATTTAAGTTGGAAAAGACTTCTAAGGTCATCAAGTTCAACCACTGACCCTACACTACCAAGTCTGCCACTAGACCATGTCCCTGAGTGCCACACCTACACAATTTCAAAAAACCCAGGGATGGTGAATCAATTGATTCTCTGGGCAGCCTGTACCAATGCTTGACAAGCCTTGTCATGAATAAAATTTTCCTAATATTCAGTCAAAACCTTCCCTGGTACAGCCTGAAGCTATTTCTTCTCTTGTAACTAGGGAGAAGAGACAAACATCCACCTCACTACAATCTCCTTTCATGTAATTGAAGAGAATGAGAAGGCCCTAACCAGTTTTTTTTTCTCTAGATTTCTTCATGGGAGGGCTGGATTTTGCCACTTCATGCTGTTACACTAGCACAATTACTTATGTCAGATATTAGTCCAAAAGAGAAAACTGGATAACCTGTAACTGGTTCCACTTTCTGAAAATGAGAATATCAGTCAATCAAATTAAATATATCCTATTTGTCCCTCTGATAGAATTAGGAATAAGTGGCTACTTAGGCATCTGTCCTTTCATGTCATCACTGACATTTAAGAAAAACATAGTTATACAGACTTTCAGCCTTGAACACAATCTGGAATCAAATTTGACCTTTTGCTCTTTATGAGGCAGGTGAAAGACGTCCTAGTCACATATAATTTTTATCACTTTAGAAGCCATTCACAGACATGTTTCTTTAGGGCAGGAAGGTCACTCTCAGTGACAGTTGGGGATCCTTCACTTATCATTCACTAGGATTTCATCTGAAGGTTGACATTTAACCAGGAACTAGCAGGAGGCAAAATAAATGATCTTTGTTTTCCCAGTGCTGACATCAGCAGTGGTGACTATATTGCACACAGGCTGCAGATCTGTGTTGTCTGTGTGCAACAGATCTGTCATATGAAAAACGGTGGGTGACAGGACTCTTATCAGGGTTTTTGCATCAATATATCACTAAAATACTTCTTTTTCTCTTTCATTTATGGTCCAGACTAGAGCTCCAAATGCCTAGCTTTCCCTCATGATACTTGGCTGTGCAATTAAATCAACTCAGCTAGTTATGAACAAACATACCTTATTCTGCAGTCACTAATCACAATAATAATAGAGTCACTCATAATATACTACTGCAGGGTCAGCATTAGACACCCCACAAAGCACATGCATTAAAATGTACATAAATTTGCAGTGCAATTCCAGACTTTCAAAAAGACAGTGAAAACACCAAGGACTAGCCAGTTAATATAAAACATGCTTTGTGCTAAAATAGAAGTCTTGACTTGCAGCAGCCCATTCCATTGGTATAGCTCCTCTGAAGGCACTTACCACCTTAATATCATTTCATTGCAGGTATCATGTTATTGTGATTGTGCTGGTCTACTGCTTCTCACTGCTTGTCATGGGCATCACTTATTCCATGGTGGGAATTACCCTCTGGGGAGGAGAAATACCAGGCAACACATCCAACAAATATCATGAGCAGCTCAAAGCTAAGAGAAAGGTACTGTTCCAGTAAACCCCACTAAGTGAATACTTATAAAATCTTCTGCAATTTTGTTGCAACATATCACAGTAAATTCTTTCAGAAACACCAAATCACTTGAAATAGCAGTAATGAGAGATCAGCTTCAATAAAAAATTTGATTAAGTTTGACAAGTTGTCTTCTCTGTTCACTGGCTGTTCTTTTCATAACATTAATATTTGTCATTAAATAAAGGAAATATTTGGGTTTTAACTTCTTACTCCACATGCAGCAGCACACACTGTGTCTGCTATGTGGAAGCTAAGGCAAAAAGTTTAGCCTTCAGAGAGTTAAGATACTGACTTTTGAACACTGGGCTAGCAAACCATTAGCTCTTGTTAGGTAAGATTGTCATCCTACTGAAACAAAAGTGAATCTTGCTGTAGCTCTCAGGGGATTAAGGTCCATGCATATTTGAGATAAGCACTGATCAGACTGCTTGTAATAAATAAATTAGATTTTTAAACAATAATTTTTTTGTGAGAAATGCAAACAAGTTTTCCCAGATATTTTCTTTCAATCCCTTTCACTGTAGGTATTGCTTAAACTAACTAGACTTGGGATTGCTTATGAACTATTTGACTATCTCCAGTTTAGTTTTCCTAATGTTGCAGTGCAGTGAAGGTTTCTTTCCTACAACATTCTTTTTCTTAACCTAACTTTTCTTATTTAGTAAGGCGGCCTTCTGCTTTTTTATTTCTGGTACATTTTTTTTACTAAAATGTATTTAACCTTTCAGATTTGAAAAAATGGTACCTTAACACAAACATCTAATTCATTGTGACGGTGGTCACAAGGGTTCTTGATTGAGGGAAGAGACGAGAACGTTGACTCCATGATTAGAAGGCTTGATTTATTATTTTATGATATATACATATATTATAACTATACTAAAAGAAAAAGAAAGGAGGTTTCCAGAAGCTGCTAAGCTAAGAATAGGAAAGAATGAAGAATGATAACAAAGGCAACTGGTCCCACAGAGAGTGAGAGCCAGCTCTGCCATGAGTGGTCACTGAACCAAAACATCCACATGAGACCAATCACGGATCACCCTGTTGCATTCCACAGCAGCAGATAACCTATTGTTTATGTCTGGTGCTGAGGCCACAGCTTCTCAGAAGGAAAAATCCTAAAGAAAGATTTTTCACAAAGAGATGTCGGCGACAATTCACGATGAGCCCATTTTCAGTTGCTCAGTTTGCTTCCTGATGCTGTGAGTATGTTTGAACAGTGGAATATGCTACTGGGCCGCAGCAACAGCAGAGTGGGGCATATTTTGTTCCTGAGAGAACACGAGATCTCCTGCAAATTCTGGAGAACACTAACATTTTCATTTCTTTCAGGACACTGCAGAAATCACTTTCTGTAACAGACACATCTTGCAAAAGCAAATGTGGAAGGGAAATTATTAAATTATTGCAGAACCAGGACATGCCAGAACTTCAGGACCTGTTATCATAATGACTAAGTGAAATAATCATCTTGTGACATAGAAACTAGAGGTCTCTGAAGACCAAATCTGGCTTTTACTATATGAAACAGAGAGCCCAATTAAATCCCTTGAATACTTTAAAAACAGCACCTGTTTAGAATTCTAAATATATACAAGAGACAAGGAAGAGCATCCCTAATTAAAGGATTTTAAATGTGAGAGTACAGAGATGCATACCTTCAAGACATGCAAAAAGGGAATTAGATTATGTGCAGATATATTATAACTGCATCAGTGACTTTACGGGTAGAGCTCCATGACAGCACTTTAGCTACACTGCTGTGCTCTCCAGCAGGATTTATGAAATAACTGGTATTTGGAAAGATAAATCATAATTGGTTATTCATGGAGAGGAACTAACAGACTGGAATCCAAATAAAGCCATAACTCAGCCTGCCTCTCATAACAGAGCTAGTGCTTTGCCCTTTTCAGGCAAAGAAATAATCTGTTTCTCTTGCTATTTAGTATATAGGTATCAAGACATATGTAAAATCTATGCACTTATAATGAAGGAGAAATATTAAATAGCTGACTATGTTTCATATCAGGCAATGTTACAGCACAAAGGTGTCTGATTAGGGTTGTTTGAAATGGAATTTAATATTAAGAAGGTAGTGAACAGTTCATGTAAGACCTTTAAAAGAAACAATGTCTGCCAGCAAAAGATTTGAAGCTTGACAAAGTTGTTAGTAGTTCAACATAGTCTCATCACTTCATATATATGATTGGGCAATACAGTCCCGAATCCTCCTGAAAGCATCATTAAGGGATGAAGGATTCAAAGAATTTCACACTGCACACTGTAGGCTGGACAACACAAAGTCATGCTTAGTATCTGTAAAGTCAAAGACCAAATATTTAAAAATTCAGGACTGGATGAAACTACAAAACCTTTTTTTTTTTTTTTTTGACACACAGCTCAAATATCTCAGGGACTGTCCCATTTAAATCTGCCTGGTATTAGTCTTTTGAACTTCTGAACATTTGCTACATGTGGGGACTTTGCAGCCATTATCCCTTCTTCTTAAAGCTCCCGGCATGAGACTGACTAATGTCCAGCTGAACATCATCTATTCTACTGCAATTCCTATTTTCATAATATGGAATTATAGTCTCAATGGTGTCACACATAACAAGTTTGTACAAGTGTCTCATAATATTACTATAAGATTTGCTAGGTCAAAATGTTCTTTATATCCACTGCAAATCCTTGCTCTCAGATGTCGTCTCCACACCCTGCTTTTGCCATCTAACAAGTTCCAATCATTCTTTCAGCTTTACTTAAACCATAAGAGGGAATAATCATGTACTCTAAGTAAAATCAATCAGTATTGTTTTTATCAAGCGGTACAGTTCTGATACAACAGTTTGCTGAAAAAAAGAACATTTATCTCATCAGAAGATGCTATTGCCTGGCCATAATGGGAAGAATATAGAGGAGCAGAAAATGTTCTCCTTTTCTATTACCTTACTGTTCCTTTTACTCCTGATTGTTACTTTGTGATAATATGTCACCAGGCATCTTTTTCAGTAATTTTCATTCCTCCACACTTATGCTTCTGCCTGTATTTTCTGCTTCTCCTAACACAGCTTGACGTGTCATCTCAATTTATTTTAGCAATGAAGATTGATTAAAAGCCACATTGTTTCAATGTGTTTCTTTTTCTCAAATTTGAGTATAAAATGAGAAAAAAAGCCCCATATGTTTGCTTCTCAGCCTCTGTGAGAACTCCTGTATGAACACTTCACACGTATTTCTCTGGTTTGTTCTCCTTTTCTTTCCTCTCCTTTTCATAGATTTAGAGAAAGTCCAAGGAAGGGCAGCCTAAAAATTATCAAAGGACTTATGAAGTGATTAAAATGGCCTGCACTATTTAGTCTGGAGACGAGGAGGCCAAGGGACAAGACGTCAGTGTTTAGAGAAACACAAAGGTAGTGGATAAAGTGACTGAAGAACTTTTGGTCACCAAATCCTGAAATGCAAGAACTAATAGGAGAGGAGCATGAGGCTGGTAGAAGAGAGACCACTTTAAGAAAGGGTAATTTAAAAGTCAGTAAAGGGTATCTGAGAGGTTCTCCTGCCAGATGCGTATGATCTCACACGATTCAGAAAGATTTTAGAAAAATTAGCAAACAATAAATTCATAAATCATAGAGTTGGAAAAGGTTTGAAAAGACCTCCAAGATCAATGAGTCCAACCTCTGACCGGTCTCCACTGTCAACCAGACCACAACACTAAGTGCCATGTCCATTCATTTCTTGAACACTTTCAGATATAGTGACTCCACCACCTCCCTGGGCAACCTTTTCCAATGGCTGACAACCCTTTCAATGAAGAAATGCTTCCTGATGTGAGACAGAGTAAAAATCTCCCAGAGTAGAAGACCATTTTGATTTAGGTGAAATGTACATCTTTAATTCTGTAGCCTGCCTGCAAAGCCTAGGCTAAAGGGAAAACTGCTTCAGTGAAGGACAGAGATAAGGAAGAGACAGCGGGAGACAGATAAAGAAGAGACAGAAACTGCTGCGGGAGCAGGGCAACTCGACCCAGAAATTCTTTCTGATAAAAAGAACTAGCGGCAAATGTCACTGTGAAATTCGTAAAAATGAATATGTATGAACCTATTGTGAAATTGTATGCATATGCATTTGTAAGGGAGATAAAAGGAGGTCTGGAGTTCACAGAGGTACGCATGTCATTTTAGGAGAACGATTTCCACATGCATCCAGCACTGTAATAAACATACCGGCTTTACAACTTTCACAAAGTTGTGGAGTTTTTAACTATATCTCCGCAAAACATTTTGGCACCCCAGATGGGACTTCTCTGTCCCTGCAGGGGCAGGGGGGATAAACGGACCTCCAAGGCACGCCCCAGGATTTTCCTGGAGGGGCTCCACTCGTCTCGGCTTGCCTCCTGCGAGGACAGGCAAGGACCTGCTGGCCTGCGGAGGATACGGTATGTATTGAGGGGCCGCCGGGGGAAAAGAGTGAAAGAGTGATAGGATAGCTGAGTGAGTGACTCAGAGACGTCTGAGTGCTTAGCCCATGGTTGCAGCCGATAGAGCGGTAGAGCAGCTAACGGGGAGATTCACTGTCTGATAGAGCAGCCACTAGCGACCCTGGGGGTGGGTCGAGTGAACCTGTGTGTGTGTGTGTGTGTGTGTGGTGTCCGGACACTGTATAATTGTATGCTAAATGCATTGTGTGGTTAATGTTAATGTGTCTGTAATCGTGCGAGTGTGTGGCGTATGAAAGAGAGAGTGAACAAGTGAGTTCACCCATGGTGTGGGGGAGTGAGTTCTACCCGTGTTTGAAGCAGCCGAGGGAGGCTTGAGGCGCCGGCTGAGGCAGGCTGCGAGGGCAGGGAGTGCCCCCGCGGAGAAGTGGAACAAGTGGAGAGACGTTAGTGAGGATATTTATTGTGTTTAAATGTGGTGATTTGTGTAGATTTTGCACATTTTAACTGTGAGTACAAGCTCAGGGAATTCCTCTGCCCTGGAGTTTGGACTTGATCTCTGGAATTTTACTGTGTGCTGTTATTTTGATTGTGTCCAGAGAAAGCTGATGTGAGTAAATGCTGAATTATTGTATGCTGTGTTGTGTTGGGAAAAGTGGGAACTTTGAGAGATATGCCCTTTCCCAGTGATTTTGTGTGGATCTTCCCCCGCATTGTGGTAATTTGATTCTCGGATTGTATAGCGGTGTTTGTGGAGATTTTAGGATTTTGTTTGCAACAAGAGTAGCATTTTACACAGAAGAACTATGGTATGGTGATTTATGTTTAACTATGGTAAAGCAAATTAAAGGAATTCCAAGAATTCCCCCCCCCCAGCAATTCAAGCCCTGTCTCTAGTGAATTTGAGATAAGGGGTGTGTGTGTGTGTCTGTGTTTGTGGGCATATCAGAGTTTTTGCTGTAACAAGCACAGCCTTTTGCAAGGCAGTAAAGTGAGCGTCAGTAGAAATACTTTAATTAGAGTGTGCAAGAAGAGAACTAGAAAAGACTGACATTTTGTAAAACAGAGTTTAGATAGAAGAGCTGAATGAGTTTATGGGACTTCAGTGGGTATTATAGTAAGCTTAAGCTAAGAATAACCTGTCGTAGAGGTTAAGGGATAAACGCCGAAGTGATAAATGGGATAGCCTGCAGGCAATTCCTGGGAGGTTTTGGTTCATTGAGAGGCTGGCACCTTATATGCAATGCAGAGTTTGTGAGACGTGCTGGTATTGCTGTTCTGTGTCTTAAGTGTAAATTAAAGGTTCTTGATCAAGCCAATTCAGAACCTGAGATCTTAAAGCTTGTGTGGAGAGAATCACATCTGATACCTGCCACCTGGAGTTCTGTGTGTGAGGAAAAACTGAGAAAAGACACTATGAGGCTTGGGGAGAAACAAGATAGCATAAGGGGAAGGAGATAATGAGAACTGACCAGAGCAAAGAGGTTCCTGAACTAGCCCCTTTTGGGAGGGGCTCACTGGAACAAGGCTGCCAGTAGGAGCGGCTCAGAAAATAAAAAGATTTTACCTCATTGCAGTTAATGCTGTTTTTAAAATGAAAAGGTAAATGGGATGAGGCTTTGTATGCTAATATGTTTTTTTGTTTTAAGAAATCACCCAGATTGGCAAAGGGACTGTGGGATCAGACCGCCCTCAGATCCACTGGTCTTGGCCCTTGAAAAGGATACATTTTCAGGGTGGCCAGAAGCATTCCCCACCAGAACTGTCAAAGCTCGAGAGGTGACCAGAGTATTATTACAAGAAATAATACCACGCTTCAGAGTTCCAGCCACAATATCCTTGGACAGAGGATCACATTTCATTTCCAAAATAGTGCAACAGATTAGTAGCCACCTGGGCATAGATTTTGGGAACTTCACACTCATACCGCCCCAATCAAGCAGCCAGGTAGAGAAAATGAAATTGAGAAACACGTGGCTGGAACTTGGAGCAGAGAGCTAGATAGACCAGTACATAACATACAGTCTGGAGATTATGTATATGTTAAACCTCTTGCAGAAAAGACTTTGGAACCACAGTGGGAGGGACCACTGCAAGTACTTCTCACCACCTTCACCGCAATCAAGATCAAGGAGCAGAACGCCTGGATCCATCACTCTCAAGTGAAGAAGGCCCAGAAGCCCTTTGGAGAGTGACACCAGGAGACAATGAACTGAGACTAAAACTTACTCAGGCAAAATGAGTATATTGCGGTCGGGAGTAGTGCATACTTTGATTTACAGAATTGTTTTGTATGTAATTGTAACTGAAATTTTAGAACTAGAGAGTACCTCTATCGAAAGTGATGCTGAATGGCCTTGGTCCCCAGGCTTTTAATCAGTATACTGGATCCATGGGAGAACTTTCTGAGATGAAAGATTTAAACCTATCTACTGTAGCAATCCACAGGAATCAAGTATATGAGAAGCAGGAATGGCAGGAACGGGAACTGTGGACGCTTCAAGAGATCAGAGGAGAGGAAATCTAAGTAGGGTGCTGGGTCATCAATGGGACAGCTTATGAGAGACCAGATGCAATTAGTGTCTCAACCTCTCCCGGTATATACGAACACCAGGAAGTTTGTGATAGCCTAAGTGAATCAGACTGTTGGTGTAATTTCACCTTGATACAGCCTGTAGAAGTGACTTGCTTTTGGGCTCGAGATGCTATCAGATTTTCATTTAAATTCAAAGTAGACACTGCGCTTTTTACAACAGCAGGACCTCATACAACCCACACTAAGACTCAAATAGTTCAGACTCAACCCAAACTTGAACCCGAAGTGTATGAAATAGGCCCATACATAGTGAAGAATGTGGGTGAACAACAACTATTGTTCAATCCAGAATGGTCTCTCAAACGTGTTGAGTTGCTAATGCAAATCCAACCAGCCTGCTCCTCCTTCCTAAAAACATCCTTTGAGAGCTAGACAATGTGGTTACAAAGACAGGTATATCTCAAGAGCAGAATAAGAAAAGATCTAACTGAGATATTAGGGACAGGATTAGGAGTTTTAAATAGAATTGATTCAGAAATACTGATGAATAAACTGGCCACTGCAGCAGCTGGCCTAACAAAATTGAAGCAGCCCTCACAGTCATCTCTATTGGCATTAGGAACTAGCCAGTGGCAGATTTCAAAAGTACTGCCAAAGTGGGAAAGGCCGGGGACCAAGACCACAAGTTAATAGTAGAAGCACTTAGTACAGTTCAAGATAATGTGTCTTTAGCTTTCAGTTGTATACAAGCACAGTTATGGATGCAGGCAACAGCAGCTCTGATCATACGGGAAGGGGGTGAAGGTAATTTTCCAGCTGAAATTCGGAAAGTTGTCTGGGATAATGCGATTGATTTTGAAAGTCTCAATCCTGGTGGACTATGGTAAATTTCACCTATGATCCTGCTTCTAATGTGGCCACTGCCTTTGTGCTTACCATACGTAATGCCACGGTTTATGTTATCCATCCCATCATTGCACTAAGATTAAATCATGAAAAAACAATACTCTACCCTTCAGAACATAGAGTGTGGGCACGAAAGATGAATGAAAAGTAGCAAACAGTAAACTTAGAATCCTGCATTACTAGAGAACAGCTGGGATTTATTTGTGAAAGCAATACTATTAATGCCCAGGATGTGTGTTTAGACACTGAACAGAGTATTTGCCACTTCAAAGTTCATCCAGTCACTGACCAGAAAACTGTGCTCGTATATACTGGAAAAGGATGTGTGCCTGAGAACTGCTTGTGCTGCTGTAAAAATTGATAGCAACGATGTTATTTTGTCTAGTAGAAATTATTCTAATGCCTGTATTTGTAATTTTGTTAAGATTATTGAGTGTGATTTTTCGTACTTAACCCCAGTGACATCCCACCAGTTGATTAAAACCAGTTATACAATGTATCACAGACTAACACCTACCCCTATTGAGATAGACCTTACATTAAAGAAAACCTTAATTACTGTCCAACATGATACAAAAGAAATAACCAGAATTCTACAGAGAATTAAACAAAATGCAGATCATCACTGGTGAGATATGATCTTTGGGTGGTCACCAACTGCAAATAGAATCTTTAATAAGTTGTGTCATCCCATTGTAGTTTTGTTAATATTAGTTAGAATAAGTTTAAGATTATCTACTATATTGCTAATTTAGAATTGTAAAATACTACGACAAGTAGCAGTGTTAACCTCCTTATCAAATGTACATAGTAAAGCATTAAGAGACACTTATTGCCATAGAAGTTTGCATTAAGTAAAAGAATTTACTTATTTTCTAAGAAAAGAGGGAAATGAGACAGAGTAAAAATCCCCCAGAGTAGAAGCCCATTTTGATTTAGGTGAAATGTACATCTTTAATTCTGTAGCCTGCCTGCAAAGCCTAGGCTAAAGGGAAAACTGCTTCAGTGAAGGACAGAGATAAGGAAGAGACAGCGGGAGACAGATAAAGAAGAGACAGAAACTGCTGCGGGAGCAGGGCAACTCGACCCAGAAATTCTTTCTGATAAAAAGAACTAGCGGCAAATGTCACTGTGAAATTCGTAAAAATGAATATGTATGAACCTATTGTGAAATTGTATGCATATGCATTTGTAAGGGAGATAAAAGGAGGTCTGGAGTTCACAGAGGTACGCATGTCATTTTAGGAGAACGATTTCCACATGCGTCCAGCGCTGTAATAAACATACTGGCTTTACAACTTTCACAAAGTTGTGGAGTTTTTGGCTATATCTCCCCAAAACAGATGTCCAAAAATTCTCCCTAATGTCCAAGCAGATACTGAAAGGATGGATCAGAGATGCACTCCTCTTTAATACAATCCTGGGTGCTGAAGACAGTATTAGGAAAATAGAAGCTGGAAAATGGCCAGATTCATGGGATAAATAGCACTTCCTACTGCCTCTGGACTGAACAGTAGGATGGATGGGCAGCTGTCTGTTTCAGAAGGAACTGTCCTATGTCTTTATGCTCCAGTTTTTACATAGCAGTGCAGCTATAAAAATACTCCTGAATTCTCACTGGCTTTCAGTGCCACTAAAAATGCAGGTTTTCCTTTTTTATTTCTTTATCACATATGAATAAATTACATGAAAACACATCAATATGTATTTTATACCACAATTTACAAAGAGAAGCACTAGTTAGAAATAATGATACTTTTGCTGGCATTAAAAGGTAGCCAATCAGGTCAGACCAAAAAAATAGAAGATTGTTTCTCTATGGAGTAGTTTATTGTGGAGAAGAAGCAGGAAAAAAGAGAAAAGGAAAAAAAAAGCAAGAGAGTCAAAGTCCAAAACATTGCAGTATGGCATCAAAACTCTTGAAATACTGAATTAATTATGGGCTGACTCAGATTTGACAAACAAGACTCTCCTCATAATATAAAGCTTATTCAAAATAAATAGGTGATGAAAATATTACACTATGAACTCACAGATCAGATGATAGCAAATAATTAACTCTGAAATCAGAGATCCTTCTAGTTAACAAGCAACCACTAAGCCTAGACAGACAGACTAGGGTTAGATATTGCTCCAGTCATAAAACCTTTTGTGAAAGTTTGCATCCAGCCATGTGAAACAAAATGTTTTGACACTCTGGGTCCAAGGGTTTGTCTTGCATGTGACTTCCTACATCATCTTGAAACTTCACTTTTATCCTACATATTTGCTCAGACTTCTTCAAGGTTGGAAAGTAATTGCTTCCTCATGGAACTGCATAAAGACATGGTAAGTTTAAAATCTTCAGTCAGTTATTTAAAACCAGTTATTTAAGCAACCCATCTTCTGGCTTATCCCAGCATGGGAACCAGCACTGCAATCTCAACTTATATTTATATGCCATTTTCAAAATGGCATAGGGAATAGAAGTTTAATACAGCAGAAAGTAAATATAACTTGATTATCCTAAATTCAATTAAATCCCCCCCCTGCAGTCAACTACTCTACACAAATTTGTACTACAGATTTCAAGGGAAAGCCCAATCTTGACAGCTGATGCCCTTAGATACACTGAATCATCACTTGTGACTAGTTTTTAAAAGTCAGACAGTAAGAAACACAATTTTATGGTATTTTTTCAGGTAATGTTTGCCAAGGCTGCACATATGTCAAAATATTCACTAGACATGTTTAGGTGTGCAAAGAGAACTAAATCCTAGAACACCCTGTATGTACAGTGAAGGCATCTTCACCCTACATACAGTGTAGGACTACAGATCACCCAAACCTGCCATGCAACAGTAGTCTACTGAAGAGAACTTACATTGCCATTGTGCCTTCCTCATCGATTTAAT
This sequence comes from Diglossa brunneiventris, assembly GCA_019023105.1. Taxonomy (NCBI): domain Eukaryota; kingdom Metazoa; phylum Chordata; class Aves; order Passeriformes; family Thraupidae; genus Diglossa; species Diglossa brunneiventris. Next base: position 36,058,270 of record CM032356.1, on the reverse strand, counting down.
TATTCATGGGACACGAGTGTTTCCACCTTGAAGATTCGTTTGTGCTTGTGCACCCAGACAGAAACGACTGCCATGGTGGTGTCAGAGCACTTTGCTCACACACCTCTTCCCTTTAGCTGATCTTACACTTCTGGGAGTGATATGTTAAACAACCTACCCATCCTGTTGTGGGGTAAAGAGGTGCAGAAGCTCAGTTTACTAGGAATACTGTGTATCTCCTGCCAAAAATAGGGGCCTGTGTAATTTTTTGGTCCATCAATACACATCTTCTGTAAATGCGTCTTCTCTTTGACTTTGCAGAGAGTGGCAATGAAAACAAAGTACAAAACAGACTAAATAAATACTAGAAGAGAGCTAACATAGAAGATTAAGCTGGAGAAATAAACACTATTTTAAGAAGAGGTGATCTCACTGATCTAACAGTCATAGCACTATGGCTTATATTGTAAAGTGTGGGTGGCTGTATGGCTTGACTAGCTGAAATTTCATACAGCTACAGTTAAATTATCATTTATCCAAAATGCTGATGCACTGTGAGCACCTTGCCGGCCAAAGCTCTATCATGATTGAAAGCCACAGGTGTACTTGAGTGCAGCCACATTCACAAATTTAGCAATCATTGTTCAGCACATTCAAAAAGAAAAAAGGCTTAGTAATATGAGGTTGAAGAAAAACTCGCCCCAGCTAGCACCACTTCTGGGCACTCCACTGCTCTGTTATCAGCCAACAATCAATAGAAACAGAAATGCTTTTTAAAGACTGCAGTCCTTACATAGAAATGTCCCTGATTAATTCCTCAGGCAACTGAAGGTGTAACAAAAATACCAAAGTGGCAGCTTATGCTCATACACTGTGTTTCCCCTAAGCAAAATACAAAGTGACCGAAAAGTTTTTGAAGTAATTAGTCTGACTTTATGATTTCATACTTTTAAGTCAGTCTCCTCTGAAGCTATAATCATGTAGTCATATATCTCAGATTTTGTGAAGCTACTCTCAAAATTAAATATTTTTGAAGATTTTCATATCAATGAGTCATGGAAAGTTTTGTGTTCCACAATGTCACATTTCTTACTTAACCTAAAGAGAAAGAAAACAGGAAGAAGGAATTCTCAGATGGTTTTAAAGGCTCTTCAGAAAACAAACTCATCCCTTGTTTGCCAGACACTGGAAGATGCCGAACTGTGCTGTCCAGTGCTTTCTCCACTTATTCACTGAGTGTCAGTTTGTGTCTTTCAATGGTAAAACATTAAATGAAAACAGAACAGGAACCAGCCCTCAGGCCTGTCACCACAAACAACTCTTAGAGAATTCCTTTGATATCCTCTTAAACCTCCATCTTCTAAAAATCTCACCAATCCTAGAGTTCAGTTTCCCAGGCTTAATTTCTTTATAGACAGCTCTATGCCATTATTTTCAGCTAGTTTAATTAATTACTGAACATCCCTCACTGGTGTAATGTTTACAGATGTCTTTATGTCCATTTCTTCTCTCAGTCTTTGTTTACATTTGTTACATAAATGAAACTAGTGCTTCTGATCTTCTTTTATATAACATCTTTATGCAAAAAGTGACCAAAACCAGACAAGGAATGCCACCAATGTAGTGTCACCATGGTCGTGCACAGGGGTAACTCCCCGTTCTCTACTGAGAATGCCTCATCTGGAACATCCTAATATTTCTTTTTTTTTTTCTTTCATGAAATAGATGACCTGGTCTTGCTGTAATGAGTCAATAACATCTGTCTCCTCCTCTTTTGTTCACAACAGGCAAACAAATTCACAGCAGAAAATTTTATTGGTCCTTAATTGAGCAAATGCCAGAATTTTTCTGAGTATGATCATACCTATGGAAGTACAGTGTAAAAAACCCATCAAAACTAGCATAGTACCAGTCCAGCAGTTCCCATCTGCTCTGTGATATCTGTCACTGCCACCACCCCACCTAGGGACACAATCACTACTGGTACCATACAAAGTATATGACCAGCACTGTGACTTCTGCTCCCACAGCTCTTCCACATCCCAGTTCCTTCTTACTTCTGCAGCAGCACAGTTGCTCAGAAGTGCTTGTCATCAAACTTATCTGGCATGCCTTTATTTTGCTGTACAAAACTCCTAATACGTTAAATTAGGTAGATCTCACGATTGATACTTAGAGAATATACCCCAGATTGGAGAGAGATTAGTATTAAATAATTTCAGTAATTTTTTTTCTCTCAACTACCTTTCCAGTGGAAAGTGTTTCCCAAATCATGCTCAGTAGTGAAATGTAACAGGTAAAATTACTTACAAACATTAATAACTAAAGAGGGGTTTCCTCTCATTCTGCTTCAGGGCACCTCTTACTATGATATCCTTAACTCTGATTATTCACGGGAAATATGAAATAGCTTTGTTAATATGGTAGATGCAAACCAATCCTAATGAAGCTAAGCCTGACTTCACAAAGTGCTACACATGCCTAAAATTGGGTTTGTAACCATGTAGATGGACTAAGTTACATGAGGAGATGTGACATGCTTCCTACAGAGCACAGATGCTTACCCTGCCTGCTGCTCTTCTCCATGGCTCTGCATGTGTGAGCCAGAACTGGCCATTAACAAGGTTATTGGACCCCACTGCAGATGTTAGTGTTCCACTAACACTTTGAACAGTTGTTCCATAATCATAAAGATAAATACCCTGCCAGACTCACCAGATTGCTATTAACACTAAAGTCAAAGTCTCTACTTGCAAGTAATTGCTATTGCAGTCAAAAGTTTGCAGAATAGGACTTTTTTTAAGCTTATTTTCTCTAAGTTTTTCTTAAACTTGAAAAGGGTAATGAGGGTCAGAATATCACATGAGTATCCTTCTGGTGAAAATACTTGCAGAATAAGACAGCTGTTACTATTTTGATCAGTAATACATTCCCATAGCTATCAAAAATCTCCACAAGAATACAGAATACGAACACGAAAGCCTGATTTGGGCTTTTCATTTACGATTAATTAAGTTCTTGCACAATCATCACATTAATTACAATGTATGACCCCCTCCCTAAACACATACATACAAAGAGGCACCTTTTATTCCATAAGGATGAGGCAGAATAACCAATAATATTTGGTTTTAAGTTTTAAAAAATTGTGTAAACTCTTTCTATTACCAAGTATATGGACTGAAAACCCACTGAAAATGTAGGGAATGAGCAAAGTAATTATTAATGTTGTGAATCATGATTTCTATTTCACAGCCTCATTCTTCAAATGCTTAGAAGTTGCCTAGGGAAAAATTGGGGCATGAGGTACAGGGGAATTACTGTCATTGCATGTTAAAAACAAAACATTTTTTACAGAGCTGTTTTATGGTCTTAGAAATTCAGAAAAAAAAGGATTCACCTGTTCTCCTTTTCAAGATTTTTTTTTCCTAGCAATTTGTTCTCTTTTTAATGATCTGCCCATAACTTTGAACAAGATTTCCTATTGAGGTAGAAATAAAGTCAGCTGTCCTCCTGATCATTCTCTGAACATGACGGTCACAGTGAAATACAACAAAATTATTGGAATTATTGCTCTTCTCTGCTCTCTATCTCCAAATAGCTACAGAACACTCAGCAGCAGTATCAGCTTCCATTCATTGCCTCAAGGTCCTAAAACTCAGCTATGACCTGTGAACAAACACATCTTTCCACACCCATCGTCCATGCTTCAAGCAGCAATCACAGAGAAGTAAAAGCAGAGTAAATACTAAAAATGGCTTTATACTGTGCATAAACCTTGCCAGTTTACATATTTACTGACAAAGTTTTCTGGTCAATACTTTTTTATAGAACAGCTGGCAACACCTCCAGGTCAGGGGCAGATTTAATAGACTGGTTCTGCATGGTCAATGATTAGGCTCAGAATTGTGCCCTTACAGTTGCTGTGATGTTCCTCCTTATTATTTTTATATTTTCCATCACTATTGGCAGGAAATTTATGTGAACCATAAAGTCTAGGCACAGTCCTAGGGCAAAAATTTCTGCTTACTAGTGCCTCATATATTTAAGAATGGAAGTAACACTAGGTTAACAGACAAAAAAATTTCAACAATGCTTCACTCCAATGTCAATAAGCTCAGCATGTTTTCAAATGCATTGCTGAATTCAACTATACACGTTTGTTAATAATAAAACCAAGATACCTACGAGAAAGACAAATGAAAGCCGAGTGTCTCTTTTTCAACATTCAGATTTTCAACGTGGAGATTAGGATCTTCATGTTTCAAACCATGGAGTTGGGTTTTTTAAAACAGACTAAACTTCCTCTGTGCAGTTCTCCCCAAGTTCAAGTTTGGGACTTGACCCTCCAGACCGATAACCTTAAAATCCCACATTCAGGACAAAGTGTGTTCTTTAAGTTGTATGTAAATTTTTTCACCAGCATATAAACAAACCTTGGAAACTTCAAAAGGTCTTTTGTTGTATCATCTAACCTGCAGTCAAAGTTATCCCATTACATATGCTAAATTATGATCACATGAATATTCCTGTGTGTACATGGGTGCATAAAAAGACATATGTATATATATACACACACATACAGATAGAGAGTGCATAAGAAGCCCCTTCCTCATCAAATCCCTGTAGGGAAGTCATGAACAAATTAATTTTATCATGAGTTTTCAGTCTGCTGAGCTTTCCAGAATACTGCCAAGCATCTGTGTGGTGAAAAGTCCAGGAAATCTGATGCAGATCACTCATTTTGGAGGACTGCAGAGCCAAGACCCGTATATTCAGCAGAACAGAACTGCAGTTCCAGTATTACACCCACACACTTTGGCATTCATTACAGGATGCTCTTCATGTCAAAACAAAACGTAACTTCAGCACAGGTTTTTTCTGAGTTAAAGCAGAAATCTACACACCTCCACACAGAGGGGTGTCTATGTTATGTCTATTAATGCCTTCTCCTAACAAATCTAATCCTTTAACTCAAGAACTTAATTCTTTAGAAGCTTCTGTACTGCAACCTATTCAAAGCAGCTTTATTTCATTACTCATTTTCTGGGGTGGATAGAAGTAATTTATTTCCCCAGGTTTTAAAGCAGGTTTCCTAGGAAACAGTTTCAGCCACCCTGGCATGGGTCAGCTTATACTTTATTCCACATATTGGGATACCACAGGAGTATCAAACCAGTGTAATAATGACCAATGTGTTGACCATTGATTAAAGTATCCAAGCCATGTGGATACTTTAATACTTGAAGGAATGCTTGACTGTACAAAAATAAATGCTTGTCAAGATAATGACACTCCTGATACTTTTCATCAATAATTGACCAGAGCACGTACCACTTTTTATTGACCAAGTATTTCCAAAATATTCTGTATGTGAGTTACAAGTCTACTTCTCCTAATAAATTCACAACCTTGTACAGTCATTTGAAGAATGACAACAATAAATTAGGTGCATGAAATTCAAAATATAAACCTCAACATTACTGACATTAACAGTTTCATTTGAAGTCAATTTAAATGAAAATGGACTGGGGAACAATATTAAAATTTTTTGCCTTTTTTTTTTTCTTAGGTGGTAATAAAAGTTTTTTCTTCATACTTTGAAAGAGAAGATGCTATTACCACTGCAAATGCATAATTAGGATGACAACTAAAAATAGCTTTAACTGTGCTTTTCTCTAACAGAATTTTGCCATCCAATTTAAACAAGAACAGTCCAGGAACAATTCATAGTTATTTTCTTATCAACAGAAAAGAGAAGAGGTTTTTCAAACTATGTAGTAAACAATCTGCATTACTTCTCATTATTTTCTTGTGCCAAAATTCTAGAGAAATATGGTAAACATTCAAATGGCTTCTAATTATATAAATCACTTATTTAATTCCCCTAGGTGAATAAGATGGAAATAAAACAATTCAAACAGTAGTCTTTCCATATGAAATAAGAGTCTGTGCTCCTATTCTGAAGATAACAAAAGGTACTCATTTCATTTTAGGTTCAGGAGGACAGGTTTCATTATAAGGAGCCCACATAAAGTAAAACACAAGTAGGATAGTATGCAACTTTTGCATAATTCATTGGCATAATTCATCATAGCATTAGTTGGTTATTGCAGTGTCCAATACATAAGATTAATTTCCAAAAGAGAACATTCACTAGTGCCATTCCTTCAGAAGTCTTACATGGAAAATTAATTTAAACATTGAGCCTACGATGAGGATTAAAGGTTCCAGAAAAATTTCAGAATTGTGTCAAAGTGGACTTCAGAATTAACTACCCCTATTAGCAAAAAAAAAAAAAAAAAGATATGATTATTTTGTTTCCCCCCACACCAAATCTCATATTTGGTTGGAGGCATGGAAATTAATTCTGCCCCATCATTCACTCCCGGTAAAGAAGGAAATTATTGTAAAATAAGTGGTGGTATGAATCTTAAGCACAAAAGCACTAGATCAGCTTTTCCACTTTTTTCCCAGAACTTGATCTCAGGTGGATAATCATGCCCAATAATTCCAATCCCACAACAACCACTCAGAGTCGTTTTCTAAAGAACATAAATTTCTTATGCCACTCAATGCTTAAGACCAAGACAAGGATACAAGGCCACTTACCTTTACTTGTTGTCTAGCTTACAGAAAAATCTCTTAGGTTGAGTAGCAGACATTAGCATATTGCCTAACATCCAACAATCTCTTGTGAGAAACTGAGACATCTCTTCTTAGATAAAGTAACAAAACTTGTGGAAACTTTTCCTCCTTGCCCCCAATCAGATGCTTGTAAAATCACACATTCTCAAGGAAAATAAAACTTTGAGCAAAATATTTACCCCTTCTTTGCAATGGAACAGATATTTCTTGACATGCTGAGAGAAACTCAAAATTGCTGTCAAACCTGTGTTCTATGAAGTTTTGGGGGAAAATAATTTAAACCAGCAGTAGCTAAGACCATTCATAAAAAATGTCAGAACTGCTTTGGTTTGAGGGGAGTCCCACATTGGGGAATTTGGAAGAAAACTAATTAAAAACTACTTCACTCTAGACAAGAATATATTTTTGAACTTTGGAGCTTAACTAAAAAGTAAATGATTATGAATTCTGTTTGCAACAAGGGATTATGCAAACTGAAATTGAAAACAGTTTCATTATTTCAAGTAACTAAGAAAAACAGATGGAAAACATAAGTCAGAAGACTAAAAGTATCTGGAGCTCTGGACTTGGCAAATACCTTATCTGGCTGAAAGACTTCCAAGCGTTCTCATACTTTCTCCTCCTAAATGTGCATCTCCTTCAGCTATTGATAATCCATCCTTTCCTATGGGCTGAAAGAATACAGAAAATCCCTGAGTGAGTCAAAGCACTTGGTACCTCAGAAGTCAGCTCCATCTCTGTACTATTGCCAGCAGAATTACCTTTGAATCCTAACTTTCCTGCAGAAGGAGAGATAGTTTACTCCAAATAAGCGTCATGGAGAAGCAAAGGCATATTGGTGTTGTCTACGGCGAGGGAAGACGCGGCTCTCAATATGAGAAATTGGCGAGCTTCGTTTATTGATCCAAGCATCAGACACTTATACAGTAATTAATAAGCTAATACATATTCTGTAACTTAATCCATCTATTGGTTATTTCGTACATGTCAGGTCCACCCCGTGCTTACATTCCACAAAAATTAAACTTTCTTTTTCTCAGGCTGTTTTTAGTCTCATATCTCTTCCCAAGGACACGACCGCCTTGTTACAATCAAGCTCGTTAGCTGAGCTCGTTATTTCCCAAACTTCAGACACCTGGACCAAGTCTGTGTGACTTTGGTCACATACTATTCCTCAACATATTGGTGTTTTTTTCTCTCTGGTGTTTCATGCATAAAAGTGCCATGTATGTCCCCAGGTCTGGGAAGTGGATTTACTGGCTGCATCCTAACATGCTGGGAGAAACACTTTGTAAAATGTTAGTGTGGCATTTCACTTCTCACAAAAGAGCACGGGGCCAAAATTATGATTCCAGGGATCATCTGTGAACTGTGTTTAAGCTGTGTTCATGAATAAATAACATCCAGGAGAGGGTAAACAAAGACATTCTTACACTCCATGGGTTCTTAAATAATTTGCTTCTCATTCATATCTGCATAACACCCAGGAGTAAAAGTTCTGAAAGTAATAAATTGTTCCCGGTGATATAAGTGCAAATGAAACCAAAAGCCAAATTCCTGTACTTGTAGAAGCAGCAGGATCAAGGATGACTTACAAAGGCAATAAGGAGCTATTAATAAAAGCCTCTGTTATGGCTTTTATCAAATCGGGGGCCCAGTCCCCAGGGGGACAGGGAGCCCGAGATGCCAGGCTTAGCTCAGGCCAATGCCGCGGGCTACACTCCCTTAGCAAGCTCTTTAGTGGTGTGATTGCAAGCTCTTTAGTGATTTCAGCTCAAGCTTACTAGGCAAGTTTACCCGGGCTAAGGCGGCAGCAGAGGAGAGAGGAGAAGGAGGCCTTCGGGGGTTCCGCAGAGGTGACTTTATTCAGAGGAGGCGCGAAGGGTCCCGGGTCAGCTCTTCTTCACCCGAATGGGCTAAAATATGCCCCTTTTATAGGGTTGGAAGGGATCCAAATTTGACCAATAGTAAGGGTTAAAGGGATAAGCTTTGGGGCGGGGGTCAGGGAGTCAGAAACCAAAGTTTGCTGTCTCAGCATTTCTATTGTTCCATTCTCCATGGGGCTCTGCCCATGTCCAGGGAGTCTGCTACAAGGAGCTGCAGAGAAGATTGAAAAGGAAATGATTGCAGGGTCCAAGTCTTAGGTATTGCTGGTTGTCTTGGTTTAGAGCAAAATTTGGGAGAGAGTCCCCAGAGGGGCTCTGGTAGGAAGATAAATTCAATCGGCCCCTCCCCCCAACCGGTCCGGGAGAAAATACCTCCTTGGAGAAAAGTGGAAAAAAACTGTTTATTAAACAATAGAACCTAAACAATATTAAACAATAAAACCCCTTGCCGCTCTAAAAGGGATGACAAACTGAGAAATCCCCCGTCCCCTGGTTGCAGCCCGGCTCACTCAGTCTCTGATCAGCTCTCCTGGTGCTGGAATTTGTCGCAGGCCAGGCCCGGCCCGGCCCGGTGGCCACAGGTGCAGCTGCCGGTGCTCCCCTGGGTGTTCAGTCCAGAGCAGGTTCCAAGAGGTCCAAAGAGAAGGAGAAAAAAAAACCACAGTCCAGGGACTCTTCTTTGCCTCAGCCAGCTAAAACTAACTAAAAGCAAAAGGAGAGCTCTCTGTCCTGCTGTCTGTTCATCAACAGACAAAAACAGTCCAGGAGGAATGCAGGGGAGTAAGTGCAGTGTCTCAGAGAAAGAAAAAAACTGTGTACTTCTCTCCCCCCCTTCACTCTCTGCAACAAGTCTTAAAGGTGCAAAACTTATTATTATTCAGCATAAACAAATGAGACGATTTGGGGATAAAAGCATCATATAGTCAACCCAGGACACTGGTAATTCATGGCCTTGCAATGTGAACTGCTATATTCCTCCAGCAGCAACTGAATCTCTCAGAACAGTATATGTTATTCCCAATCTTTCAAGAGCTGCTCTCAATGCTACATCTTAAACCAGACTACTCTTCTAGCTATTCTTCATGCAAAATAAAAACAGTATGGAAAAATAAATGTACTTACTGGTTTTTCTAAGTGCAGCAGAATCTATTAGTTCCTTTTCACTTTTACTGTTCCAAATGTTTCACAGCAAAGGCAAACTTGCAAACTCCAATTCCAATGAACTTACATTGGTTTTGCTCTTTTATATACATTTTTTTCTCATTACATTCATTAATGAAAGAATGCTTCTTACTCAGAAAGGATTTAAGGAATGGATAAGACCAGAAAGCATATAAATTAACTTTTTCTAGACAGAGTTTTGCTTAGACATAGGCAGCAGTGCATCAGTATCAGCAGAAATGGTTGATGAAAACCAATCTATAAAAAGAAATACTTGGATTTTACATTTACAAATCGAGCCTCAAGACTTGCATGAAGGTTGCACAACTGGGAGACTCAGTACAACTCATTTAACAAAAGTATTGCCTAGAACAGAAAAAATCCTCTTTCCTCCAGTCATGCTGCCCACAATATACACAGAGGGAGATTGAACAGAACACCAGGAGAAAATGATGCCACTGGGATAAAGGATTTTGACTGCAATTCACATTTTGGAAAGCTCCATGGTGAAATGGTGGCAAGAACAGAGCTAGATTTTAAGCTAACTGAATTCAGTCATTTTCTTGCTTTAGAAATGTTTCCTAATGCACAAGAGAAAACCTTTCTAATGAATTTTATGCAACTCAGAACAGAAGGAAAGGCAACTGAAAAATAGTAATATGTCAAAAAGTGAAACAGAACAGACCTATTAAAAAGAGGGGTTTTTTTCAGTCACAGGTTTAAGTAGTCAAAAAACAACTGAAGCTCTTTTATATTCTGCAGTTGGACCTGTAAAGTGTCACTGGGGTTTCTTAATGAAACACCACAGAGTACTGGGAAAAGACAATCAGGTTTTTGTGGTCAATTCATACTGGGCCTGTTTAATTTACTTTCTCTGTTGGTTTTCAGGCACTTGTTCATCAGAATTTATTCCAAGTAAACTCAAGGTGCCCTTGGTTTAAAGACCTTGAAGTCACTTTCTGTTCATAGTTATTGATATAATCAAGAAATGAAACTTTATACTGGAAAGACCAACATCACAAACAAGAACCACAGCTATAGACTGCAAGGTAAGGCCTTGCAGTGTGTGCCTCTCTCTGAAAGGGAAAAGGACATCAGGAATAATCTCCCTCCTTCTCCTGATTCTTTTTTCCCTCCGTTTTGCCAACACATAGTCATTCTTAGATGATGAAATGAGAACAGACTAGGTCTTTTTGATTCCTCTCACAATTTCTACATTTGACTTCAAATTTAACCTTAATTGCCTTCTGTTTCCAACAATTTTGCACCACACAGACTTGCAACATCTCACTTATCTTCTCCTAGGAAATATGTCAATAAGTGCACTGTACTATATAAATACTTAAAATGACATGCAAACCTGAATGATTAAGAATGTAATGTGCTTCACTGTCTGTCATTCAAGTGACTCATTACTTCACAAATTAAATCAAACACTAATGTCCATCTAAAATCATCTGTAGCTTGTTATCTAGTTTGACTATTTGCTTCAGAAATTTATGCTTTCAGGAGGAGGATGACTTAATATTTAATCATGGATTTCCAGAGAGAAACAGCAACAAGAACGCCTTACGTGAATCTCACTCTTTTAAACTATGAGTATTTTGTTTTAAACAAAAGAGTAGCCTTGCAGGGAAAGATGCAATTCTCTGGGGGTGATCTGGCATTTTTCATTTCAAAACTTAAAGTTAAAACATTCAAAATTAGAACTGAATTGCCTGAAATTGTGACAAGAAAAATTTTGGATTTTCTTTGCAGGGTAAAAGTTAGTTGGGGATTTTTGGTCCCTTGAAGAAAACCTGAAATGTTGTATTTAATAGTAATTTAAACTGAAACTTCATTCCTTCAAGGTTAATTGTGCAGCAGCTGAAATCTAAAAGCTGGTTTTCGTACAGCTTGTGAAGGTTTATTAGCTTTAGGAGACCTTTAAGTAGACTCTGGAAGCACTGCTTGCCTTGCCCTTCAATATATCACAGAAAACTAGACAATGAGCATTTGGATGTCAGAAAAAATGCAAACAGCTTTCTTTTGGAAAGAAATTGACACAATTGAGTATGCCAAACAGGCAACATGGACTCTTTCTGTGATTTCTAGCATCTCTGGGGCATGAGTGACACAATGCTCAACCAGATTAAGCTACATTTGTTGCTGGGATGCTCTACTGTTTTGGTTCTCAAGCGCTGCACAGATGAACTGTAAACTGTAAATACAGATTTACCTGTTTACACTCTGAAAATTTGGACACAAAATCCTTTCATTCAGTACCTATGATATTCCAGTGATGACTAATTCTAGGAACAATATCACATGCACAGCTGGAACTGCAAGGCTTGCTAATTAAATATCAAGGTAAATAATTACGACTCTCAAGTGTTCTGAAATTACAGAAGTCCTGAAAGGTGCTGAGGTAACACTTATCATTCCTGACAGATCTATAAAAACACAGCAACAAGCAAATGGCACCTGTAAATCAATGACAGGGAGTTTAAGTACCATGGTAAAACTACAGAATTAAGACTTCTATCTATACAATGTGTGCAAGGCAGAGGTGTAAGTCCCCAGCAGAACAGTGGAAGTTATGTCAAAAGCAGTGAAATAGCGATGCCATTTAATGATAGACTGATTTGACAACATATTTTTATGCATCACTTCACATACGTAGTTTAGTCTAAAAATTTCTGTCCACATAAAATCATAACCTTTTCTCCCCCACCCCAAAAATCACATATATAGCCCACTAAACTTCTATATATGCCTAGATGCAGATACACAGATGTACCTGTGAAAGGTAAAAGTGATATCATGTTTTGGTGTGTTGCCTTCCTTTATAAAACTGATCTTCCTGACCACAGGATGATTTATGGTTAACTGATGAAAAGTGCTTCAGAAGAACCAACTATTATAAATGTTTTATATTTGGCCAGATGCCTCTTTTTGGCCTTTAAAAGATGATCAGTGCATATATATAACAATAAGCATTCTTATAAGCAAAATCTTGCACATTACAGTCCCATCCAGCAAGAAAAATTGTTAATTGGTGCCAGCTATTAAATGAAAAATTGCTTTATGCTTCCCATAGGAAGATGTAATGCGAGTTAAGGAGGATACTATAACATTTATATGTAAAATGATTTAATTATGTTAGTCGGAATTTTATAAAAACATTAACCAAAGACACGTAAGTATGGCAAGTTTCAGCTCTTTGGATTTTTTTCCCTTGGTAAAACTAGAAACAGTATGAAATGGCACTTTGTACAGAGAAAATACAGGAACTGTTTGTAGAGATCCCTGTTATTCCTCAGTATTCACAAGTACAAATGAACAAAAGACTTCCCAGCATGATTCTATCATGTCCAGTTCCATCTCAGCTACAAAAAGAAAACCTGTGGTGTAAACATGTGACATATTGTGCTGAAAATGGTAGCTGGACTAGTATTTGACATAGCTGAAAAGAGAAAGATGGGAGTGAAAATTTTACATAAGTTTCAAGCTTTCCTCACGTGTTTGGAGCACAAAGCAGAGCTCCTCTTCATTTGTGCTTACTGGAAACTATGGTAGCTAACAGATGTGATGCCTGCAGAAAACAACAAAAAGGATCACCAGCCAAGGGAATTGTTCGGCTCTGAAATTACACAGGATGCTGCAGTTGCTCATTTCCTACAACCTAGTGGTATTCAAATCACATCTAAAAATTGGGGACAAGAAATAGACTTGCAGACCACAATAAAAATAGACAGCAAGGTCAATAAAGGCCAAAATGAGGTGTCTTAATAAAATGCTCTGTAACCTTATGCCATGGTTAGATGTACAGAAAATAAGTGATATTTTAGATAGACAAATACATTACTTGCAAAAATCAATACAAATAAACTCAGGAAAGGTTTTCTTGCTGTTTTTCATAGGAAAAAAGAGGATCTCCAGTCAAGAAAAAAATAACTGAGTCAGATTAAAAGGAAAAACTATATAAAAGCATATTCAGCTTTCCTTTGACTAACTTTAAAAATTAATTACAAGAAAATTATTAATGGATGTTGAAATGCTAGTCCAAACTAAAAAGGCTTAATACCATTATTACTTCTTTTAGGTGATAAAAATGATGATTGTGGTTGTGCTGACATTTGCTGTCTGCTGGCTGCCCTACCACATTTACTTCATAGTCACTGGGATCTATCAACAATTAAACTGGTGGAAATGCATTCAGCAAATCTATTTAGCCAGCTTTTGGCTTGCCATGAGCTCTACAATGTACAATCCCATTATCTACTGCTGTCTTAATAAGAGGTAAGAGCTGGTTATGAAATGAGGTGCATAACTTCACCAAGAACATAAACTGCTTAAATGGATAAAAAGACACAGAATTTTCACTTAAATAGCTTCCAGTTAGTGGGGAAAAAACAAAATGGAAAAAAACCCAACCCTTTTCTTAAGGTTTGTACTTGAAAAGAAGCCCCAAAAACCCAGAGGCAGACTTCCAGTAAATATTCTGGTCTACTTAAAATTTGAGAGCAAAATGCAGTTTTCAGAAACCAGTCCTTTCCATGTGCACCTCCAAATTTTTTTTAAAAAAACCTATAGCATTTTAATGGTTTTGGTTTGCAAAATATAAAAATAAAGAAGATGGTAATTAGTGATATAGAGTGCAAGCTGTATGTTCACCAATTTTATACCTAATTTTGTTTTGCTGTACAAAATGTGATTTACTGTGTTCTGTAGATCTCAGCATTAGATTTCTACCGCGCTCCAAGATCTGCAATAGGCTGATAAATATTATACAAATATTTATATTCTCATTACTTAATACTAAATTACAGTATTGTTTGATATCAACACATTATGCTCCGAATTTCAAAGGCACTGCACCTATTGAGTTTGGTGACATTTTACAGATACTTGCTAGCCTGAGACTACTGCATTCCAGAATAGACTCAAATCTTTCATTTCAATTTATAGGACCAGGATCTACACAAACATCATCCTGGCCATCCTATTCACCAGTATTTCTTCTAGCATTATTGGATAAAGAACACCAGGAACAATTAATTACTTCACAAACTCAGTCACTACAAATCCATATTGATTAAGTAATCTTAAATATTATTTTAAATCTCTTTTGACTTAGCAGCCAGTGCAAAGTTTAATTACTGTCAAACTTTATAGCAATATTGCAAGGTATTTCTAAACCCCAACTAAAGATCATGTAGCACTTGTCAAAAGGAATCTAATAAAAAATGAAGTGAACAAATCCTAACAAGTTTTTATTGGTGCAAAAACACTGGCGTCATCCTTCTTGATGAGGATAACTTATGACAATTCCATTCATGATCTTTTAAAAAGACAAGGTAATGACTAAATTCATAGAGCCTTCTGATGAGCTTTTCATCATTTACAATTGTTTAAAGACG
Source organism: Diglossa brunneiventris (assembly GCA_019023105.1). Lineage (NCBI taxonomy): Eukaryota > Metazoa > Chordata > Aves > Passeriformes > Thraupidae > Diglossa > Diglossa brunneiventris. The sequence continues at coordinate 36,043,194 of CM032356.1, read as the reverse complement.
AGGTAAAGTTTTAGTGTGCCAGAACAAAACTAACTAAAATGGCAAATTTTCTATGAATTTCAACAGAAACCAGATTTCACTAAGTGTCCAGTGTCTGCAAAATCAAAGGCAAGGAAAAATGAGGCCTCATTTTTTTCAGTTACTACCATAAAACTTCTAAACCAATCCCATTTTCTTCAAAAACGTTTTATGGCACAGTTAAAAAAGTATTTATAAAAAATAATATCTCTGATGTGGCTTATGTTGACACTTGCAAACTGCAAAATTAAATGTCTGGATTATAGAATACAGCCCAATAAAAATTAATATTTTGAGACATACTAAAGGTCACCTTATTCAGAATTTGATGCAAGAATGAAGTCCTGGCAACAGTGCTCTTATAATTAAGTTCCATATTGAAATGAAGATACCAGAATATCTGCTTCCTTTTCATTAAATAGGAAAATAGAGCTTGTTGCTGGGAGTCAGATCAATTCATGCTTCTGCTGCATCTAGTATCAGACAGAGTTAGAACATCTAGCCCCAGCATCATCTTCCAGGCTAATTAGGATATTATGTATCTAGATAAAGAGAGCATTATTTCAAGATGCAGAAAAAACATGCCCTGAATTAGAAAGAGGATGGAAGGTGCCAAGAAAAGTAATACAGTTAAAAGATGTTTTGGTTTTACAATTCCTGTCACTAAATCCATTTCCATCAGAGGCTTTTTCAGTATTTTTCCAAAATATGGACTGCATGTAAACAGAGAATGCTGAATAGCAACCTACCTGCTCAGTTGTCATCATGTGAGAACTCCATGGCAAACTTAAAATTTTGAGGAAGGAAAAGTCACTTCTGTGAGATCTGTTAACTTTAACTGAACACTAGATCTGAATTTTTACCTGCAGTCATCACTGTGGTAGTTTAACCACTGCTCCAAAAAACTTACAGACAGGATAAACAATAGAGCTGATTGTTTAAACAAAACAAGAGAAGCAAGACAAGTGAGAAAGTCAGATAAGCTTTAGGTCTAGGTGAAAAGGTGCTCTTTTTCCAGTTATACACAGATACATAGAGAATTGCTTTTCTAATATATTAAGCTTTTATTCTGGAAGCGCATACACACAAAATGTAACAATGGTCTTTATGGTAAATCCCTGCCTCTGTATGAGTATTGCAAACACTGACACTCTAAAGCCTCAAAATGCCTGTTTGTAGATTGCTCACATTCAGATTTCAACTTTCTAGGATCCTCTTAATTATTAAAAATTATTTTCCAAATATTTCCCATGAACAATTATTAGTCATTAACTCATTCCCATATAAGCATCTCTGTTAGAGAGAAACACAGAAGGGATACTGAAATTTGGAAACTGGGATGGTATTTTAGAGAAAAGAAAGTTAGGAAGTTTCTTGCAGAAAGAGGAAGAAAATATAGGTGCAGATCTCATTAGAGGTCAAATCAAAACAATTTCTATGAAGACAGTTCTGTGAAAGTTGGTGTTTGTTTACTTTGCACAGGCAAAAGACAGGAAATTCATTATAAGGAAAATACCACTGTTATAATGCAGGGACAGCATATAGAAAATCAGAAACCGAAATGAGTTGTTACCACTATCTTTTTGCCCTACTCTGACTTCAGTCAAGGAAACTCCCACTGACTTCAGCCCACCCAGGCCTAGGGGCAGGATAACTGGCCAAGTCAGTATCCTGGTAGCACTGTGTGTTTTCAGATGAAGGCCTGGGGCCTTGCAAGCCCAGGCATTCACCAGGCTTCTTTCCTCCTAGGTTCCGAGCTGGCTTCAAGCGAGCACTGCACTGGTGCCCCTTCATTGAGGTTTCCAGCTATGAGGAGCTGGAGCTGAAGGCAGCCAGGTTCCACCCCATGCGGCAGAGCAGCCTCTACGCTGTGTCCAGGATGGACTCCAGCATGACCGTGGTGTTGGACACTAACAATGGAGACAGCGTGCATGCCAGCCATAAGAAAAGAGCAGCTCCAAGGGACCTGAACTTCAATGGTTGCTCACAGAGGAATTCCAAGACTGTCTCCACGGCCTCAAGCCTCATCAGTTCACTGCACACATCAGCAGATGTTTATTCCTAATATTTCACATTGCTAAAAAGGCAACACTGGACAATGTTCTCCTACTTTGGAACTCGGCATCCATACCATAGGAAAGCAAACCAGATTCCACTAATAAACCCTAGCTATAAATATTGTGAGACTTTTGGGAAATCTCTTCCTTTTTTTTTTTGCTTTGGAGAAGAAGAGGAATTTGAAGACATATGCATGTCTCAGTCCAAAAGCATAGTTGAACCTTAGCCGCAACAATGTTTGTAGGGATTATCCAGAATAAACCTATGGCATAAAAAACTTTGTTTCAGTTGTCTCTGACCTGTGGCATTTATGTTTGACTTACCAAAATGTAACAGGCTCCTTTACATATTGAAGCAGAAATGTACTGTGTTTTCCATTATGAGTGTATTAATTCTACAGTAACAAAATTATGTGATATTTGGTTATAAAGATGTATTTATAATGAACACCTAATGAGCCCCAAGTCTATTAAGCTGTTTCACAATTTAGCTCCATTCCCAGACAAACAGATAAAATTAAGATCACATGAATGCAGTTCAGCTCTGTCTGCAACAGTAATTTTGCAAATATATATAAGAACATGAGAACATGACTAAGAGACTAAGTTAATTCTACCAAAGTTTGCATATTAGTAAACATTAGACTCTAATGGGATTGTACTTCCAGGGGAATATATTGCTTTGATGAATCTCTCATAGCTTTGTATCTTAGTTCTAGGGGTAAGGTCTGTCTCCAGTGACCTTAACAGAACCTTTGTGATTGACTTTAGAAAGGCCAAAAGATTTTAAACTGGAGATTCATATATGAAAAAAATAACACTGTGGCAACGGACTCTTCTCTGCAGAAGATAAAGTAACAAGATTCATGATGAAAAACTTCCACTGGAAAAAAAAAACTATTTGGGCTCTTTTCACAAATTTTCCATAGCTTGATGCATGTAAAAATACTCCTGTGCCTGCCTCTGAAAATATGCTAGGCATTCTTACACAGACATCTTCCCACTGTATTCAGACAAAATCTGCTTACCATCACTGTTGCAGAGGAAGCTGAATGTAACAAAAAAAGTGACCAGAGAGCAGCCTTAGTTTTAGTTAAATGACTGTGTCAGTTGCATGGATAGACTGGTTACATGAATGTTTGTTGTAAAACAGTTAATAAAAACACAAGCAAGAGTGTGACTGTCTTCCTGAGTTAGCCAAACCAGCACAGGACAGTGTATATCTGGCTGAACCCAACACAGTACCAAAGCTGAGCAATTAATAAAGAGACACTTGAAGAGAGAAAGGCTTGAGCTGGCTTTAGTCCACATTCCTTCCCAGCAACTGGGGATGATCAGCATTGTGACAGTGAGCATATCAAACAAGACCAGTAAAACAAGAATCATATTTGTATTGTGATGCATGTATATAGTTAATTGTTATGTTCTGCTAAGTGTTAACTTGTATTCGTATAGTGATTGCAGTGCACTGTGGTATCACTTACTGAATCAAAATCCTGCATAAGGTAAAATATCCTCAAATACATAAACCTGATACATTAAATTCTCCATGTACAGAATAACTGGAAAACCTGGTCATAGAATATTGTACTCTTACAAAAATGAATCACAATTCCAGACTCACACTTTTTCTATCTATGGCCTGATATTAAATCCACTGAAACAATCCATTCATTAATGACTTCCTTTTTAAATGTCGGTCCATGCTTTTCAACAGTCTATTTCTATAAAAAAAACAGGTATTTTCCAACATCGTAATTGTCATGCTCTCACTTCTCCTTGTCTTTTTTTAGAGTGTAGTAATCCAGCAAGTGTCATGCAATGCCTATAAAATACTTGTGATTTTTTTTCCCCTTAAATACTCTGTTTTAAGAACTTTAAATCTTCACAGGTTTTTAACAACTCTGTTAAGAAGATCCAGGATAGTCACACACAAAAAAAATGATGCTAAGTACATTAACCTGATGGTGATGTACTACAAACACATGCTGTGAAGTCCTCTGTCTGCTCATGTACAACTTCTGAGAAACATACATAGAGAAAAGGTATACTTGTTAAATAAAGTCTTTTCTAACAATGGCTATTATGAAATCAGTGTTGATAAATTTATTGTTTTTAAATGTAGAGTATAAATTTTAAAAAGCTGTATATAAAAGTACAGCAGCATAAATGTATAAAACATCATCTTCATGTAACATTTAGGATTTTTCATTGATAAATATCAAGAAAGCAATGGTGGCCTCCTCACACTTGTACCTCTAGTGAAACCATTTCACTTTAAGTGTTTATGATATGACCTCCTGGACAACTAATCCATTGATAATCTCGCTATATTTTGGTGGGCTAGAAGTATCAAAAACACCCTCACCATTCCTGTAGTTCTTCTGAAGTTACAGGATATTCCTGTTTAACAAATTAAGAAATCTCTGCCTGTAATCACAACATTACTTTAACAAAACATTATAGTGATAATATGGTGCAAATCAATCTGTGTCTCAGCCCCCAAGAACATGCAGGGTTACACAGTTAAACAAGTAGCACAGCAAAAGCTGTGACTGACAGCAGCTTCCATATGAATTATTATTTCTGAACAAACATTTTCAGCAAGTGGCCTGGTCACTATAAAACTCCTTACAGGCCTCCTGACCCCCCTCACTGAGTATTCAGGAAATCAGGTCATCCTCAGTTTGTGTCAATAAGACTGCTCAAAGTAGTAGTGGGCATACAGAGCACTTGCTCTTGCATGATTGCTGGTGCAGCACTGTGGCTGTCTCATGTCTGCAACCTTCAATCCACACTCTTCAGTTTTTGCTAGGAGTGAGTTAAGGAAAACAGACAGATACAGAGCTAGCTTCTTACCAAGAAGGGAAGAAGGGCACAATAATACTCCAAAACAGCTGTGATTAAACAGCATCAGGAAAGGTCTTCTGATCCTGAAATCTTCTGAAACATGTTCTGTTGTATTGCACTAAATAGTTTATTTAGTTGTCTTTGCCCTGGTGATGGGAAAATTTACTGGGTATGTCAGGTCACATGGATGGTTTATTTCCCCCTCCCTAGCATATGGTCCCTCCCCCATGCATCCCTTCCCCTGGTGGTCTGTCCCACGGGTGGCTCCCCCCTCGCCCCTCCCCAGTGGTGTCCCATTGGCTGCGACCCTCTTCCCCTGCCCCTGTTTCCCTGGAGTATAAAACTGCCCTGCAAGGGGGCCACATCCTCTTTTCTACCTGGGTGGTCGCTGTCGCCAGAAGTGTCCTGTCCCAAGCCAATAAACTGGACACTCGTCCCCACGTGGGAAAGAGCGCTTCTCTGTCTTTTATCCTAGTCTATGCATGTCCGTGTGGGCTTGGGTTCGAGCTGGCCGGATTTGGGCCCATATAAAGCCCAGAGAACCTCGGATTGATGCAATGTTCATCCTTCTCATTATAACAGTTCGTAGTACTTCAGCCCAGGCTCCTACTGGAGTCTGCCTCAAACGTATGTGTGATGAAGAGATCATTGCTCCCTGAACAGCCATTTTGCAAGGACATTCCCTTGGTAGAGAACAGGTTTAATTTTCACAACACCAAAGACAAAAAAAATCAGCATCAGTTTACTCTGTCATTCCCGCGACATTGGCTAAACTTGAAAAAAACCCAAAAAAAACCAAAAGAAAAAAACGCCCAAAAAAAACCACCAACACAACCAAACCAACTTAAAAAGCAAAACATGACTATTTAAACAATTTTTAAAAAGCCCCCTCATTTCTTGTCTCAAGTCTTTGTGGTGGTGCATTCTCCTCCCCACACTTTTCCTTGAACCACTCTACAACCTCAGGAATCCCCACTGGGCATTGGCCTTTGTGTGATGAGTTGGGTGGTCAAGCTTCCCTTGACCATATGGCAACTCTTGAGTGGTTGAGCTAGGAACATCCCTGAGATGAAGGACAAGAGCACAGTCAGTCCCCCACTTACAGCCTTGGGACTTTCCCTGAACCATAACCCAAGGGGAATAATACCATTGTGGCCAGAGTTTTGAAAACAATTTGGAATTGTTTTAGAAACTCCAGTCAGTACTGATCTGAGGATGGAAATTTTACAGATTACATCTCGCTACCCTATAAATAGGGGTCCTAAGTGAGGCCCTTTGAGCTTCCCTGGACTTCAGTGGGGTGCACCAGAATCTCCCTTTGAGTGGGAGATGGCTCTCAGAGCTTGCAAACTCTCATGTCTGTGAGAAAGCTGAAGACAGGGCATAGGCAGATAAAGTCTCACTCCTTGAGCCTCAACCGAGGAGAAAAGCCAAGGCACTCGACAGGGTATTTGACTGAAATCAGAGGGAATTTTTCACAGGTACTTCTGTACACACTTCATTGTGTCTGTGTGCATGCATGTGTGGGAATTGATTTAAATACCCTGTAGCAAGTATAGCATAAATACTGACATCTCAGAAGGATAATTAAGTCACTACTGCAATTTTAGTCAATTTTATCGAATTACCTTATAAATGCTGAATTAGTTAATTGATTAAGTACTACTTAAATCCTTTAAGCATGAAACACTGATCAGGTGTAAGGCTAAGTTTTTCAATGGCATCCACTCTGAACCTTGTGACTCTATGGGAAGGTCTTCCTTCCCTTTGCACCCAAATCACTTGCATCCCTGGTCTCCACGTAAATAATTCTAGTGATTTTAAGCCAATATTCCTTTGTATGCTTCATTTAAGTAGTAAATAATAGAGTGAACATTGCCATTGAACTTGGTTGCACTTTCACACATTTATTTGAAAACTTACTTTTCTCAATACCTGTGACAGTGATTCTTTAAGCTACCTAAACCACTCAATTGTGACAAATTGGCATAGTCAGCAGAATACTAAATCAGGATTTGCAACAGTCTTCCACATAAAAGCATGATCTTGAGAGGAAAAATGAACTCCAAGCAAGCTCAGGGTACTTGGACAGGATGCTTTCAGCAGATTGCAGCCTGGATGTCTGGCAGGAATCCCTTGACAGCCTTCCTTCCAGTTCACTTACAGCACATTGTCAAGGTTGGGAGGCACTGGCAGACCTGCACGGAGTGAGCTATTTGCAGCACCTTTACATCTGGTAACTAAAGGTGTCACTGAGGAAGGTCACTGATCAATACCAACATGTATTTTCAAAAATAACATACAGAAGGAACTGATGGAAAAAAAAGGAGAACAAAACAGGTTTTAGAAGTTGGTGCTTTTTTATCTAAATAAAACCATTCAGGTATTTTGGAAGTGGAAGTTCCTCCTTTAATACTGGGGAATTTTTTTTCACACCAGTGAAGAAGAACCTATTTCACTGATATAAATTTCAGAACCTTTCAGGCTGTGCCCACCAGGATACAGAATTTAGAGAAACTCTTGTTCCTTTTGCATTTATTTCAAGGGTTTTGAAGTGCCTATTCCAAGTAGAAATGTACTGCTGAACTTCTTCCTCTAATTCAAGATGAGTTTAAATTTAAAGTCCCAAATACTTTGGGCTGTTTGTTAAAGAATACCTCCAAAGATTGCTACAAAAGATGCAGGAGATACTACTGGGGGTATACGACTGTTTACAGATATCTTGTGAGTTTCCTGTATTAAATAATGCAATTCAGTTCAGTTCAATTTGTGTCTTTCTGTTCATGAGCAAATTCAAGTGGTTCTACATTCATAAATCAAAATGATCTGTTGAGACCAGTCAAAGATAATTCTTTATCAGCCCATGAGCAGTTGCTGTGGGTATTTAAATACAAATTGTATTTAGATGAGTTCATATATCACATGGATATAGTTACTGGCTAATTGAATTGCTTCTCTCCCATCTATAAAACTGAAACATGCATATTGCATTACAACTGGCATCGGATTTCCCAAAGCAAAGGGTTAAGCTTTAAAACACCAAAGCTGTTTGTTATGAGTACTCTGCAACAGCCTCTGGAATCATTATCCTTAAGTTTCACAAGGAGTTTTTCACTGCAATATTTGTGATGCAAACAGAAAAAGGGACACCAGGAACACTCACATGAATTGTACTTCCCAAGCACAGTTACTATGGAAATTCATGTTGCCCAGCTTGCTTGGATTTACACACTTTAGATTTGAAAAAATCCAAAACCAACCAACTAATAATTTAATCAGTAGGTGTTCACCAATTAAATGCTACAAATGTGCCAACACCTGAAATGCTCAGCAGCTCTTCTACAACACTGCCCACAAATTCACATGCAAGTGAAGGTAACAGATCAAGTCTGTAGATACTATACACATCAAAACTTCAGGCAGGCTCCTTCTTGAATGTAAAGGAAAACTTCCTGAACAGCATCTCCAGATTTGCAGAGGTTCTGCCAGAGGAGGTCTGACCAAGGACAGGGATATGTTCCAGCATCAAAGGACTTCAGAGCAGTCTTTTGAGCAGTCCAGCCAGCAGCTCTTTCCTGTTTGCAATACTGAAATCTATATCTTGTATGAGAACTGAAAAACTTAAGGCAGCCAGCAACACCTCCAAGATCAAAGGTGGAGCTTTGCCTTGACCTGAAGCTCTACTCAGTAGGACCTTACACTAGGCAAAGTAAGCTTTTACTCAGAAGTGTGTTCTAATATATTCACAGCCTTCATTCATTTGGTTGAGTTTGGAATCTTGAAAACATTTAGACAAATGCATCACCAAGAAGGCATGGGCCAGGTGAGGTGGTTCACCTGGAGCAGCTCTCCTGAGGATTGGCAACTTCAACAAGACAGACAAGATGTGATCATAGAGGCATTATTATCTTCACTTCTCATCCTGTGTATGCCCTGCACCACAGCCCCCTCATGGCTACTAAGTCATGTGATGGCTGTCACCTGGCCAGCCTAATGTGTATGGGGTAGCAGGACCACTGCTAACAGAGGAAGGAGAAAGCAGCCAAACAGCTTGCCCCTGGTCCCCAAACTCCTTTTCATAGCTTGTTAGACATGTAATCACCCTAAAACTAATAGGATGAAGAGATACTTCCATGCTAGCAGCAGATAAGCTTAGGTACAAAAAATAGCACATATATATGAACATAGAGCTCTGTGGGGGCTAAAATTTACCTTGAAATGACCAAACTACCACAGGTAAACTTGCCCATGCTGGCATTTGGCTGGACCACTTCTATTATCCCTAATCATCCATGTCCCACTCATAGTACATGTAGCTACCCCCACATTCCAAAGCAATTACTATCCTAATGTGTACCACGGGGGGAAAAAAAAAAAAATCAGCCTAACCATCTGCCAAGCTCTCAAAAAATGAAATGGTAGAACTCCTCGCACACTCTACATGCCTTCCATCTTACTGCCATAACAACACCTTTGGCAACCCCTCCTTGTTTCAACCCAAGAGAAGCCTGACCCTAAGGCCATGAGGGAGCTGTGGTGCAATCTGACAGATTTCCCAGCATGGCTGCAAGTTCTGACACAGAGAGCTCCACATCTTATCTCAACATAGACCTAAAGACCTGAAAGAGCCAGGAGTGATAATCCTAATTGTTTTCTACCAAATCATTCCATTTGCCTTGCTTTCCACAGTGAAATACCAGCGTGGGTGTTTCACAGAAATTCTCTGAACAAATAATGCACACATACACACAAGCTCCAGGGAAGGAAAACAACCCTGAATGAAATCCACAAGTTTCATCTACAGAAAAGAATTAAGCAAGTCCCAAGTGCATCTTGAACTCTTAGCACTGGTTCTGGGGCCCATTCACAGAGCTCAGAGCCATGCAATAATTTTTAAGTAATATAATAAACATCCAATAATAAACAGGAATACAGAAATGAGACATTGGGACAACCAAATAGTTAAATTCTAATAATCTTCCACCCTCTTCCACTGGCAGGGGAGTATTTCAACAGAAATCCATGTGGATGTGTCAGAGGTTGATATGATAAAGTGTGCTAATCATATCATTTTGATATACAGCTTTGAGGGGATGTCCTGGGTTGACTATATGATGCTTTTATCCCCAAATCGTCTCATTTGTTTATGCTGAATAATAAGTTTTGCACCTTTAAGACTTGTTGCAGAGAGTGAAGGGGGGGAGAGAAGAAGTACCCAGTTTCTTCTTTCTCTGGGACACTGCACTTACTCCCCCGCATTCCTCCTGGACTGTGTTTGTCTGTTGATGAACAGACAGCAGGACAGAGAGCTCTCCTTTTGCTTCTAGTTAGTTTAGCTGGCTGAGGCAAAGAAGAGTCCCTGGACTGTGGTTTTTTTCCTTCTCTTTGGACCTCTTGGAACCTGCTCTGGACTGAACACCCAGGGGAGCACCGGCAGCTGCACCTGTGGCCACCGGGCCGGGCCGGGCCTGGCCTGCGACAAATTCCAGCACCAGGAGAGCTGATCAGAGACTGAGTGAGCCGGGCTGCAACCCGGGGACGGGGGATTTCTCAGTTTGTCATTCCTTTTAGAGCGGCAAGGGGTTTTGTTGTTTAATATTGTTTAGGTTCTATTGTTTAATAAACAGTTTTTTTCCACTTTTCTCCAAGGAGGTATTTTCTCCCGGACCGGTTGGGGGGGGAGGGGCCGATTGAATTTATCTTCCTACCAGAGCCCCTCTGGGGACTCTCTCCCAAATTTTGCTCTAAACCAAGACATATACAAATCTTGGCGCCCAACGTGCGGCTCGAGAAAGTGGAAAAAAGCTTATTGTGTGTGTTGGTTGTGCTCACTAGCTAGTGAGTTAAAGCGGTCAGTAGCCATGCTGCTGGAATTCGTAACATCTCTTGGGGTGGAGGCCTTCATGTGGTTCTGGTCTCTAGACCTCTTTGAGATTTCAATACCTTTCTGGTCTCTAGGATTATTGTCCATAATACGTAATTTTTACGGTAGAGGGGCACGGATTGGAATAGCTCTTGTGCTGGCCTTGGTGATAATGATTTATAGGGCGTTTATAAAGATGCTGGCGTCTGTTTACGATATGTTTCGTTCCTACCTGCATCCCAGTTCTGGTAGTATGTTTTGGGAATTTATTAGTAATTGCACCCAGTTTGTTAGAGGAGGAGCCGAGAATAAGGCTTTCCAGCCTTTCTTTTCCTTCTTCTCCTTTGAAGCTGTTATGTCACTGTTTGAGAATGTTCAGTTTCCCCTGACTGTTAAAGAGACCATCTTTCTGGTATTCAGTCTGGTAGGCTTCCTCTATATAGTCTGCAGCTTCTCCAGAATGAAAGCTGAGATATCCAGAAGAGTTGGTGAGACCCCTGACCCAGAAGCAGATGCAGGCGTGAAAAATCCTGAGTGGTGTGGAGAATGGGAAAATATAGGCCAAACCCTGAAGGAATTTTCTGATCCTGTAGGCTGGGATTTTCCAAAGGAGAAAATTCAGAACCCAGCTGAGGTGGGGAAATACCTAAAGGAGAAGTGCCATGACGATTCAAACGAGAAAAGGCTCATTGCAATTAGCTGGGCCCTGGCCTATGCTTATTGCACTCTGTTAGATACTGTAGGGCAGCAGCCAGAAGCAGGGGGGCAGGGAGATAAATCAGCTATCCCAGTCACTCAGGCTGCAGCCAGCACCCCAGGCTCAAAGCCAGCAGCCAAAACAGATAGTGAGCCTAAGCCAGCAGCTAAACCAATGGCTGTTGCTACCAGTACTAGAAGTGGGAAATGCACGGACAAAACCAACCGACCAGCAGATGATGAGGATGATGATACAGGAGAAGGAACCTCAATGCCTCCTGACATAAAATCAGGAGTCAAAGCAGCAGACAAAATATCAGAAGCCAATACTGAGTCCTTTTCCCTGAAGGACCTTCGTGGACTACGGAAGGATTACACCCGACGACCTGATGAATCCATAATTAGTTGGCTAGTCCGTCTCTGGGATGCTGCAGGTGAGGCCACAATTCTAGACGGCACTGAAGCGAGGCATTTGGGATCCTTGTCACAGGATCCTGTCATTGACCAAGGAATGATGAGGGGGGCTAATCCGCACAGCCTCTGGTCATGGGTCTTGGAAAGTGTTGCACAAAGATACCTGTGTGCAGATGATCTTTATATGCAGCAGACACAGTGGAAGACCATAGAGCAAGGGATCCAACGCCTAAGAGAAATGGCAGTGGCAGAGATTCTCTTCTCAGATGATGTAACAACTAGGAACCCAGACTTACTACCATGCACGTCTGTGATGTGGCGAAAACTTGTGCAACTCGGGCCACATGAATACGCTTCTGCCTTAGCCATAATGAAGAGGGATGAGAGGGATGAGACTGTGCTGGATATGGCAAGGAAGCTCCGAGCATATGCAGATGCTGTGCATGGCCCAACACATGCCAGAATCGCAGCAGTAGAAACACGTCTGCAGAAATTAGAGGACAAGATAGAGGAGAACCACAAGAAGCTCAGAGAGGAGATTAAAGAAGACCTTCTCCAAATCTCAGCGGTACAGATCAGAGGTTCTGGTATGCAAGGCAGACGTTTCCCAGATGGCGAGAGAAGGTACACCCCACGAGCTGAGCTGTGGTTCTACCTGTGTGATTGTGGAGAAAACATGAGGAGGTGGGATGGACAACCTACTGCTGTTCTGGCACGACGGGTGCGTGAACTGAAGGAAGACAGGGCTGAGAGAGGGAGTTCCACCAAAAGGAAAGCAGCTCCAGTTGCCCGTAGCCGAACTGCCAGGTATGAGGATGATGACATGTCCGATCCCCTTGAAGGAACATCCAAGGCATATGCCCAGGGAAAGAAGGATAACCAGGCTTAGAGGGGCCCTGCCTCTAGCCAGGTAGAGGCTAGGGAAAATCGTGTGTTCTGGTCTGTGTGGATTCGTTGGCCTGGCACATCGGAACCGCAAGAGTATGAAGTTTTGGTTGATACTGGTGCTCAATGTACATTAATTCCGTCGAGACATGTGGGGACAGAGTCTGTTTCTATTGCTGGTGTGACAGGGAGATCACAGGATTTCACTTTGGTGGAAGCTGAGGTGAGCCTGACTGGAAACGAGTGGAAGAAACACCCTATTGTGACTGGCCCAGAGGCCCCATGCATTTTAGGCATAGACTTTCTCAGAAGTGGGTATTTCAAAGACCCAAAGGGACTCAGATGGGCATTTGGAATAGCTGCTGTAGAGACAGAGGGTGTCAAGCAGTTGAACACCTTGCCTGGACTGTCAGAAAACCCATCTGCAGTAGGACTCCTGAAGGTGGAAGAGCAACGAGTGCCGATTGCTACCTCAGCAGTGCACCGCCGACAGTACCGAACGAATCGAGATGCTGTGATCCCCATCCACAAAATGATCCGTGAGCTGGAGAGCCAAGGGGTGGTCAGCAAGACCCACTCACCCTTCAACAGCCCCATTTGGCCTGTGCATAAATCTGAAGGAGAATGGAGATTGACTGTGGACTACCGTGCATTGAATGAAGTGACTCCACCACTGAGCGCTGCTGTGCCGGACATGCTGGAACTCCAGTATGAGCTGGAGTCCAAGGCAGCAAGGTGGTATGCCACTATAGACATTGCCAATGCATTTTTCTCCATTCCTCTGGCAGCAGAATGCAGGCCTCAGTTTGCTTTCACCTGGAGAGGAGTGCAGTACACCTGGAATCGACTGCCCCAGGGGTGGAAGCACAGCCCCACCATCTGCCATGGACTGATCCAGGCTGCACTGGAAAAGGGTGAGGCTCCAGAACATCTGCAATATATTGATGACATCATTGTGTGGGGGAAGACAGCAGCAGAAGTGTTCGAGAAAGGGGAGAAAATCATCCAGATTCTCCTAAAAGCTGGCTTCACCATCAAGAAGAACAAAGTCAAGGGACCTGCTCAAGAGATCCAGTTTCTGGGAGTGAAGTGGCAAGACGGCCGGCGTCAGATCCCCACCGATGTCATCAACAAGATCACAGCAATGTTTCCACCATCCAGCAAGAAAGAAACACAAGCATTCCTAGGCGCCATAGGTTTTTGGAGGATGCACATTCCCGAGTACAGTCAGATCGTGAGCCCTCTCTACCTGGTCACCCGTAAGAAGAACCCTTTCCACTGGGGCCCTGAGCAGCAACAAGCCTTTGCACAGATCAAGCAGGAGATTGCCCATGCAGTAGCCCTTGGCCCAGTCAGGACAGGACCAGAGGTGAAGAACGTGCTCTACTCTGCAGCCGGGAACCATGGCTTGTCCTGGAGCCTTTGGCAGAAGGTGCCTGGGGAGACTCGAGGCCGACCGCTAGGATTTTGGAGTCGAAGCTACAGAGGGTCTGAAGCCAACTACACTCCAACAGAGAAAGAAATCTTGGCTGCCTATGAAGGAGTCCAGGCTTCCTCAGAGGTGATTGGCACTGAAGCACAACTCCTCCTGGCACCCCGACTACCAGTGCTGGGGTGGATGTTCAAAGCAAAGGTTCCCTCTACACACCATGCCACCAGTGCTACATGGAGCAAATGGATTGCTGTTATCACACAGCGTGCCCGTATTGGAAAGCTGAATCGCCCTGGGATTCTGGAAATAATTACAAACTGGCCAGAAGGTGAAAACTTTGGTCTCACTGATGAAGGTGAACAAGAAGTGACACGGGCTGAAGAAGCTCCACCATACAACCAGCTGCCAGCAGAAGATACACGATACGCTCTTTTTACTGATGGTTCTTGCCACATTGTGGGAATGAACCGGAAGTGGAAAGCAGCCGTATGGAGCCCCACACGACAGGTCGCACAAGCTACTGAAGGAGAAGGTGGATCAAGTCAACTTGCTGAACTCAAAGCTGTTCAACTGGCCCTGGACATTGCTGAAAGAGAGAAATGGCCAAAGCTCTACCTCTACACTGATTCATGGATGGTAGCCAATGCTCTGTGGGGATGGCTGGAGAGGTGGAAAAAGGCCAACTGGCAGCGTAGAGGAAAACCAATTTGGGCTGCTGATGAGTGGAAAGACATTGCTACCAGGGTAGGGAAGCTGCCTGTGAAGGTCCGCCATGTAGATGCCCATGTCCCCACGAGTAGAGCTAATGAGGAGCACCGAAACAATGAGCAGGTAGACCAGGCTGCAAAGATAGAGGTGTCAAAGATAGACTTAGATTGGCAACATAAAGGAGAGTTATTCCTAGCTCGATGGGCCCATGATGCCTCAGGCCACCAGGGCAGGGATGCCACCTATAAGTGGGCACGAGACCGAGGGGTGGATTTAACCATGGACAGTGTTTCTCAAGTTATCCATGACTGTGAGACGTAGCTGCCATCAAACAGGCCAAGCGAGTGAAGCCCCTGTGGTATGGTGGGCGGTGGTCCAAGTACAACTATGGGGAGGCCTGGCAGATTGACTACATCACACTGCCTCAGACACGCCAGGGCAAGCGCTACGTGCTGACCATGGTGGAAGCCACCACTGGATGGTTGGAAACCTACCCTGTACCTCATGCCACTGCCCGTAACACCATCCTGGGCCTGGAAAAGCAAATTCTGTGGAGGCATGGTACCCCTGAGAGGATTGAGTCAGACAACGGGACTCATTTCAAGAACAGCCTTATCAACACCTGGGCTAGGGAACATGGCATTGAGTGGGTGTACCATATCCCCTACCATGCACCAGCTGCAGGCAAAGTGGAGAGGCACAATGGACTGTTAAAAACCACATTGAAAGCATTAGGTGGGGGATCTTTCAAAAACTGGGAGCAGCATCTGGCAAAGGCCACCTGGTTAGTTAATACCCGAGGCTCTACTAACCGAGTGGGCCCTGCCCAATCTGAGCCTTTGCATAGAGTAGATGGAGACAAAGTCCCAGTGGTACATATCAGAGGTTTGTTAGGGAAGACAGTTTGGATTAATTCTGCCTCAAATACAAACAAACCCGTTCGTGGGGTTGTTTTTGCTCAGGGACCAGGTTGCACATGGTGGATAATGCAAAAAGATGGGAGAACACGATGTGTACCTCAGGGAGATCTGATTGTTGGGTGAGACCTATGTGTAAATAACACTGTTTGCTGAATGCTGTTACCATTGTCTGTGTATAGCTGTATAATGGATGTATAAAATATGTGTTTTTAGAGCTAGAATTTATATTAGTTTTAGTAGTAAGCAGACGATATGGGGATAAGGGGTGGAATGTCCTGGGTTGACTATATGCTGCTTTTATCCCCAAATCGTCTCATTTGTTTATGCTGAATAATAATAAGTTTTGCACCTTTAAGACTTGTTGCAGAGAGTGAAGGGGGGGAGAGAAGAAGTACACAGTTTTTTTTTCTTTCTCTGAGACACTGCACTTACTCCCCCGCATTCCTCCTGAACTGTGTTTGTCTGTTGATGAACAGACAGCAGGACAGAGAGCTCTCCTTTTGCTTTTAGTTAGTTTTAGCTGGCTGAGGCAAAGAAGAGTCCCTGGACTGTGGTTTTTTTTTCTCCTTCTCTTTGGACCTCTTGGAACCTGCTCTGGACTGAACACCCAGGGGAGCACCGGCAGCTGCACCTGTGGCCACCGGGCCGGGCCGGGCCTGGCCTGCAACAAATTCCAGCACCAGGAGAGCTGATCAGAGACTGAGTGAGCCGGGCTGCAACCCGGGGACGGGGGATTTCTCAGTTTGTCATTCCTTTTAGAGCGGCAAGGGGTTTTGTTGTTTAATATTGTTTAGGTTCTATTGTTTAATAAACAGTTTTTTTCCACTTTTCTCCAAGGAGGTATTTTCTCCCGGACCGGTTGGGGGGGGAGGGGCCGATTGAATTTATCTTCCTACCAGAGCCCCTCTGGGGACTCTCTCCCAAATTTTGCTCTAAACCAAGACAGGGGATCTGGATGACCATTTGCCCAATCAATTTAATATTATATTCAGACTGAAATATATGTTTCTGTTCTACTGAAAAATTTTGCCTGAGAACTAATAATTGCATAAGGGCTTTAACTCTTTTGAGGCTTCTGAGGAGGTGACAAAGGAACTTGGAGTTCAGGTACCAAAATACTTAAGAGCTGTTGCCTTTAGGGGTAATTGAAAACAGAGAAAAAAACTCCTCTGAAAGAGGGCACCATAGGTTTCTGGATATACTAAAACAGGTCTCCATGTTTTAATTGAAAAAGCCCTGCTAATATTATTCTGTATTTCCAATCACTGCAAAAGCTCTTAATAATGAAGGCCAAATTAACTTTGCTTAAGAGGTAGAGTACTTACCAGGGCTGTTAACTCTGCAAGGTCCACAGTTCCTGCCTGAACCTAAGGATAGAGAAAAATGGAACAAAATAGATTAGAATAAGAAGCTATCTTTTGCCTGACAGATGTGAATTTGAAATTTTGAAAAGCATTGTCTCTGGAGAGATGTTCACTGCTGTTGGGGAACACCAGAGGCAGCAATTCTAACATATAGCTGTGGCCACAGAAGAAGGAGCCTGCACACATGTTCTGCAGAGCACCAAATCATGAGGCAAAGAGCCAGGAACCTCACCTGGAGCTACTTGTGTCTACCTGGCAGGGACTCAGCATTACTCTAAATGCACTTGTGCCACCAAGTCTCAAACCCTTCTCCCAGTTTGTACAATGCCTTTTCTCTCTCTTGTCTTTTGGGTGGGTTTTTTTTTTTTAATGTGATATAGTTTCTCCTCAAACTAAGAAGAAACGTCACCTGCTCTCTCTTCATGGGGCATACTTAATCCGACTGAAGATGAAGGCACAGAATTCTGTTGTCTATGCTCAGATTATATGCCAGTCAGCCTCCAAAGAAGCGGAATTACTGTCCTGAGAGTTTACAACTGAGCATCAGCTGGATGCTTTTAAAAACCAACAACTGTCAACACAGATTAAATTAGCATATGTAAGTAACTTGTTATCACAAGTTATTGATGCACAGGGTCAGACTTGACTATGATTTGATTAATCAAAATGGATTTTGCTCTCTCCTACCACAGCTTTGCTGAATGCTCCACCAAATCACACTACTGCAGTGCAAGACACTGATGAAATTCAATCCCTTGAAAATATTTGGAGTTTGCCATATTTCTCCAGTAGATTAAATAGTGTTAGATCTGTCAGTTTCATCATCAGCTTCTGCCCATATTTGCAAATTCCCCTTCTTTTCTCTTGCTCCTCTAGCAAGACTATTATGTATAGCCTGTACTTGTAAGGCAGCCTGGAAATGGTCCCATTGAATTACTGTGACCTCCATAAGAAAAGTGTGTTAGAGTTAGGCCACTAAAGCTGAGAAACACTAGTCTCCAGCTCTTCCTCCTCTTTTGTTAGGAGGTTTGTCCCAAATTCTGTAAATGGAAAGGGGATAACTAGGTTTGTTCATAACCCAAAAGATGAGAATTGCAGAAAATGCTTTGGCACTCAAGAGAAAAAAAACATTACTCTGTAACACAGATTCAAAACAGCAAATGTCAGCTCAAAATTATAGTTATGTATTGTGCCCTTAAATAATTAATGTAAATGTTTTTAAATAACACCCTTAGAAATAGCTGATTGTTCATTTTATTTAAAAGAATTTCAGGGGAAAAGAAAAGAGGAAGAGATAATGGGAAAAGAGATAGAAAAGAATAGGGAAAAAAAATAGATTAATCTTGTCTACTCTGAGGGAAAGCAGTCTCTAAGCTATAGACATCATTAAATGTATATTTGTAAAGCTCAGCATTTTCCTCAATGAACACACCAGAAAAGCTTATACTGGAAATGGGGAAGGGGGGGGAAGGCAAAGGTAATTCCTTTCAACTTGCTTTCCCACAAATGTTAAGAGAGCTTTTTTTAAACTTTTGATTTCCCACCACCAGATAATCTATGGCCTTTTACTATCAAAGTACAAACATGCCTGTACCATTCTAACATGAAAAAGCAATAGTTCTGTGTATATATATATATATATATATATATATCAAACTGTGTACCCGAGGAAGGCACTGGGTAAACATGGCACTGCAAACCGTGACAGGGCATGGATATGTCTCATGATATCAGTACAATAAAATGAATTCTTATTTTATAATCCTAATATATAAGCACTGTACTTACTTCTCTTACATTAGTAATATAATACTGACTAAGTTCTTATGGAGCAAGACCCACTGTGCTATGTATCTCAGCAGAAAACAAAACCACTGCTTCAATGTGCTTAGAATTAAAATGTAACACAAAGAACGTGTAACACAATGACTGGCAGATGAAAAAAGGTTTGCTAATAATAACAGTCAACTTGATTAGGAAAGGCTCTCAGAACGTCTCCTGGTTCTCTCAATAGAAAAGTACAATGCCTCGCTTTCCTGGCAAGGTTAACATTCAATTCACAAGATGGTCTGAGAGAGAGTATTTGGGACCAAATACAGTCTTCTTTTCAACTGCATGCAACAAAGTTAATTAAATCACACAAGGTTCACTCTGATATAACTGAGAAAAATTGACTCAGATATTTTCATTATAACATTTCATTTGTATTCATTCAGGTAGAAAGAAAAAAAACAAACCATTATTTTTCTTAGCTTTGCTCCTAAGACATCCATTTACACAGAAATTGAGAACTTGTGTAAAATTATAGAGCTATAAATGACAAGATTTGTTGAAATCATAGAATATGCTGAGTTGCAAGAGACCTGGCTAGCTTTATCAAAGTCCAACTCCCAGTCCTGCACAGGACAGCCCCAAGAATCACACCAGGTGCCTGAGAGCATTATCCAAACACTTCTTGAACTCCGTCAACTTGATCCTGGAACCACTTCCCTGGGGAGCCCAGTGCCCAACCACTATTTGGTGAAAAACCTTTTCCTAATATCTAATAGTTTGGCTTTCTGGGCTGCAAGTTCACATTGCTTGGTCATGTCCATCCTGTCTCCCATCAGCACCCCCAAGTCCCTCTTGGCAGGGCTGCTCTGATCTGTTCACCCCAGCCTGTATTGGTACCAGGGTTGTACAAACCCAGCTGCAGCACCTCACACTTGGTGTTGGTAAATCACATGAGATTCCCATTGACCCACTTCTTAAGTTTTCCCAGGTCCCTCTGGATGGCATCCCATCCTTCAGGTGTGGCAACAGCACAACTCAGCCTGGTGTCATCTGCAAATTTGCTAAAGCTGCACTCAACCCCTTCATCTATTTCAGTAATGCAGATGTGAAATAATTCTGGTCACAACACAGACCCCTGAGGGACATCGCTTGTCACTGATGTCCATTGGAACTCAGAGCCATTGACCATTACCCTCTGGATGTGACCGTTGAAACACTTCCAGATTAATCTGACAGTCAACTCATAAAATCCACCTCTCCAATTTTGGGGGGAAGACGTGGGGAACCATGTAATGTTTATGAAAGTCTAGATAAATGAAATCTGTAGTCTCTCCTTGTCCACTGACATAGTCACTCAGTCATAGAGGGCCACTGTGCTCATCAGGCAGGACTCACCCTCATGGAAGTGAAAGGAAAAAAGCACTCATAGTATCCAAACATTAAAGAGACCTCAGGTATTTCCACTAATCTATTCAAGTTATTTAATTTCCTGAATGTAAGATGAAAAGCCTTTCCTTCTGTACAACAGTGGGTGTTTGTAAAGAAATCTTAGAATTATAAGAAATGTAACAGCCAGGGTCTGTTCCCAGAACCTCATGACTTTTGAAAGCAAGGTGCACCATGTTGGTGAAATAAAATCCTTTCCTGTGGACATGGATCACATCCAACAGATGGAGCAGGTTGCACAGCACTCTTTGGCTTCTGCTAGAAGAATTTTGTCTTTTTTTCATCCTAAGTCCCTTGGAACTACTAGCTTTTAATGATCTCGTTTCCTTATTGACACAGGGTTTATGATCTGTCTCAAGTGACTTTTCCTCCAAACTACCTAATATTTATCTTTCTGTTCTTAACTAATCCATCATGCATGGAAATCTTGACTGCACAGCAACACAACCATAGTCCTAATCTTCCAAATGCACAAATCCTTCTTCCTAACTGCATAAAAGCAAGAACTTGCAATAGGCAAAATCACTTGAAAAGACCAAAAAATTTAAAAAACTGAAAGTATTAAAAAGCAAGAGCTGCTTTTCTATGTATTCTAAAAGCTATTATTAGGGTTTATTCTACAATTGGTCTACAGTATTCTGTATTATTAAGAAAACACAGAGCTTCTCAAAGTACCTGTGGTAAAATGCCTGACATGGGAGGGCACTTCAGTGAGTTGAGTGATGTGGACTTAATACAGCTGAACAGAATTTCCCACCACTGGATGGAACTCATTAGCTCCTCCTCAACTGAGAAACCAAAGGCTGAAACAAAGGGTCTAAACCATCACACAGTTTCTCTTCTGCATTTGAGTCAATTAGTTCACACCAAGCAAGATCTTTTCATACTACAGAAAAGCATCTTTCCCTGAAGTACTGAGAAATTCTGATTCTTGACAAAATCAAGGGAGATGCTTTTAAAGTAGTTCGGCATCTTGCCAAAGACACACTGCACATACTAAATCTTATAATGCTGTAAGTTGTGACATTATGGAGATGAAAAAGAGCACATTTCAGATCAATGTCTTTTTTGCAAACATGAGGCAAATGCACAGAAAACAAGCTATTACCTCAATGACACCTACAGACTGAAAAGTCACAACTTAGTTGCTTTAGCCTCTGTGAAACAGGTTTCAGGTACATGTGTCAAAAAATGGAATTTAGGGAACTGGTTGTCCTTTATTCTTATCCACACAATTGTTACTCTGCAGAAGTATCTAAATAGAAATGGGCCTGAGAGGTTTTTATAAATATGTATTAAAGTCTAAGGAATAGCTTGCCCGAATGACTGTTGTAAGTGGAACATCTTGTTCCAGGGGAAGAAAAAAAACTTTCACAATGAACCTCCACAACATGTGATAAAAGCCCCAACAACACAGTAAGAAGCAAAGAGAAACAACTAATTAAATGCTACAAACTGATGTATATATGTATGTGTGTACTAAATTATGTGGAACATAAGCTTGGTGCAAACCATAGGGAATAAAGGGTGGAGATTGTATAGGGCCTGAATATGATGGAGCTACGTTTTCCCCACACCCGCCCTCACAGTGCTATGATTTGAATTCATGGCTAGGAAGGTGTTCATAACATACTGGTGTGTAGGTACAAATTATGGAAACCACTAAATCACTCAAGACAAGGCAGAAAGCTCTCTTAATATAAACATGAGACTTGTAAGCTGAACAGTGTGATGCACATTCTCTGAGCAACTCAGGGACTGAAATTGATGAATCACAGGTACAAAGGAAAAAAGCTAACAAAAGTATCACTGAAAATTATTCTTAGGCAGGTATCTTACAAAACGCATGCATCCTATTACAAGAACAAGAAGTACAGGAATCGCTCACTTCCCTTGTGTACCAAGAGTTATTACCAACCAAGAGTTGAAACCTTATATGTCTGGGACATACTATTCTGACTAACAAGCATCACAGAAAGATCATATTTAGCTTTAGCTACTCCCTTGCTATGGCTAGTGTTCACCACTGGGGCTGGGGCATCATCTCACAACTAAACAAAAGCCAAAGAAGTTATCGTTAGAAAATATTCTGTAGCAGAAAACCTTACAATTGCAATGCAACTGAAAGAACATGAAAAAAACATAGGAAACAAATCACAAACCAGCTTAGAGAAGAAAATATCTCCAAGGAATCAGAGACTTAGATTTTGTCATGTTTTTTAGAGAGCTTCAACTCAACTACTAGCTAAACGTGTGTGGCTGTGTATTTGGGCACATAGCTGGGTTCCCTGAGACAATCATGTAGCTCGATACCTCACTAGAGTATCATTGTCCTTTTTCCCCTTGCAACCAAAATGTTTTCATCTTGGTAAATTTGGGACAGAATTTAAGAACAAATTCTAAAAGTCAATCCCTTTCCCCTTAGGAACTGGTAAAACTTAAGGAACCTTTAATTAAAATGACCCACCTCAGGCATATGGAGAAGTTGCAAAGGCTTCCAACCAGAAACTTCAGTAGCACCCATTAAAAGTTTTGCTAAAACTTTCATTTTAGCAAGTAAAGTACTTTCTCATAATATTTGATTAAAGCAGCACAGGGAACATCAGGCCTCATAGGTCTGCATTACTTTCACAGACATCTGTAAGTTTAAGCATGCAAGATGACAGACCAAGAAATCTGACACCACAATGCTTGTAAATGAGATGGAGTGCTACAAACCACGCTTGGTACCATCTTGTTCACCCTCTGCTCTTCATCAGTCCCTGCAAAATTATTACTCTGTAGGAAACAATACATTGTCAGGCACCATAGGAACAAGAAGTACTGCAGTGTCATCTTCAATGCATTAAAGATGACCACTGCTGGGTTTTCTTTAGACACTTTTAAAAAGTGTCTAAATTTTACATCTGATAACTTTTTTTTTTCTAGAAAAGCTATTTCTTACAACATGTTTTACAATATTTTTCCTGCCATCCTTTAAAGAATTAGAATTATCAGAAAAGACTCTTTTCTGTCATGACATTTCTCAGAAAAGCACAGATCTTCCTTGGCTTTTGCAGTTGGTCTATTTCATTACATTGTGTATTTATATAGACATTCGCAGGGGTTTTCAGCATTAGCCCTTTCTTAAAAAAATGAAATTCAGTTTTCAGTAATGTACTATTTTCTCCTTCATTCATGAACAACTTTTTGTTTTCTTCTTGTTTTTTAATTCCACTTTTCTCCTCATATGTTTGTAAAGATCCTTGGTCTCTCTAATTTCTTTGTCCAATACTAAATTACTGTTTATGTTTGCTTGTCTGTACCAAGTAAAAGAAAGGTAGAGAATAATGCAGCAGGAAGTATTTTGTGCACTGATCTGGAGCTTGACTTTCTGCTAGGGCACAAATCATAGCAGAGTCTCTAAAATGCACAGGAATGGGTGACAAACACCATTGCAGTAACATAAAGCAGGGCTCCCTAAACAGTGAACCAAACACTGATGCCCTCCCCATCCTTATGCACTTACACTTTGTGGTGCATTCAGTTTTGCAGTGCTGTCAGTACAAAGTCTCATAGACAAATCTGTTGTTGTACAGAATCTTTTGGGGGAAATGAAGCTAACTCTTACCCTTAAATGTTTAAGAACTTTTGTGGAATAGAACATAAGCCAGAATGTCCTGCAAACATATTATACCAATTATTTAATTTTATTTATCTAAAAAAACCCTAGGTTTCATTTCAATTTCTATATAAAATGCACACACATATAATTGGTGGTTTTCTAAAAGTAAAGAATGATCCTGCTGCAAATTCAGAAATAAACTATGTACACTGATGAGGGAGTTTTATATTCAAACATGTCACAGATTATTAGATTTGTCATTAAGCTATTCTCATTATTTTGCACCAGGTGAAACAGACAGTAGTTAGATTTGACAGTAGTTTACTCACTGAGATGCCTTTTATTTTTAATGTGATAGATTTCAAACTCTCATTGATTGTTGTTAAAGTATCATTCAGAAGTCAGCACTGAACTTAGAAGTGCATTCTGCTGCTCAGTTACTGCCACTGGAAAACCTCCCATCTTTAGATATCTACCTTAACACCAGCTCAACACAACTTGTAGCAACAGAAAGCTTGGCTTGAATCCCTAATCTCATTAATTCATTGGCTAATGCTACAGCAAACACCACCATTGTAAAAAGCAGTAACAAAACCAGCAGTGTCCAGGACAGTCATCCTATTGTGATAAAGAAATTTAGACTAAGTAAACTGTTGGACTACACTGAGCAATGCAGAGGCACAACTGTATCAAGCAGAGTATGAAGCAAAAAGAGTACACACCATGAAGATTCTAAAAGAAATTGGGAACACCCTTGAGACTAAGAACTCTAGCTGAACTGTCCTTTCCCATCAGTGTATTCCCATTTTTACTATCAGTATTTGCTTTTCACCTAGCCAGTAGAGTGCCTGTCTTCAGAGACTCAGTAGATTAAAAAGAGACTGAACTTATCCTCACTATAAGCTAGACAGTAAAATAAGACATTTGGTGCCCAAAGGCTGATTCAGATGATCTCAGCAGGTCTCTCATATGTTTCTCATCAATGGTGTAAGCTTACTCACTTCTTTAAAAAACCCTCCACACCATCTACATCACTGAAGTCTACCCCCTACTCACACCTGAGTATCCTAAAAAGACACTGACAGAAAGCTTACACAGTACCTGAGATATGTATAAAGTGGTATCTGTACAGCAACTCCCATTAAATCCATATAGGAAGAATGTCACTTCTTCCCGTGGGAACCAAAATATTCCAAATGGGGAAAACACAATTAAGATTTGTTGCTATTTTTCATACCTAAGAGAGAAGGAATAGATGCTTTAAATTTGCTAATCTTTCAATTTTTGAGAGGGTTTGTATGTCACTCATCAAGCTGACCTAGACACATGAGAAAAAAGATGGTCAGGAAAAAGAAGAATAAAGATGTTGAAGAAAACAGTCTGCAAGAGACAGGAAGGATTGGTGTTTACAGAAGGCAATTTTTTCTAAGGCAGATTTCTAAGAGCCATCACTGTTGTTTTTCCTTCATGCTATAAGTTGTACCTATTTTAACTTATTTAGGTAACTGCACTATGACTGTCAAAGAGTGACACTAATACAATGGGGGTTCTTTAATGTTTTGGTCATTATGCACTTTTGTTTCACATGAACCAAACAGACAAGAAAAGTGCTTTGAGTATAACAAGAAAATTCTTCCTTTCAAGTGAATTCAAGGTGTGTATATGTGAAGGAGAGCAGGAATTGAGTCTGAGTAGAAAGACCAATTAAAGACATAATAACACTGTAAAGAAGACAGAAGGACAGGTCCCCAGTAGATACAGGAGCCAAATTTAGCTACTAATTCCAGTGCTAAGCCAAAGAACTGCTGCAAAACAAGTAGCTGACTTCATAGGTAGTAATAAAGACAGCTTTGGTCAGACATGCTATAAAAGGAAAGAATCCGCACAAGTAAGGAATCTTACCCCTAACAAGGATCTGTCTGTATTTGCTCCTTTAGAAGCCAGGAAAACTATTCTTGTTGAAACACACACTTCTGCTGAGTCAGGTGTTAAAGCACATCTAATGTTACTCAATAAGGACACGAAAAACAAAGTGTTACATATCACAAACTGAAACTGTCCTTTATGTCCAGTCTTCAGGCTTTCCTATGCTAATATACAGCTTTGTGCTTAGTTATATATGCAACGAATGCACTTGGGATATCTTTCCACATGAAAATCATTGAACAACTGCACTGAGAAACAGGCAAATACATATGAACATAAGAAGCACTAGAGAAATCCTAGAAAAATCAGCTACCTGCAGATTCCCAGATGACATTACAATACTGAGAAAATATCAGAAGCAGTTTTGGAGCAGAAATGAAAGAAGAAAGTCTGAATTTCTGATCTGGTGACAATGTTTTCTATGAATTAACTGGCTGCCTCTCTGTAGTAGAAACGCAATTTGTTTATAATAAAAATTAAAAAAGAAAGCTATTTATGTCTCATGGTTACTGAGGGGGGAAGTGAGGATATAAATTGTGACAGTGGTCACTGGGGTCTTCAGGATGAAGGGAGAGACGTAGATCTGACTCCATATTTAGAAAGCTTGATTTATTATTTTATCATATATATATATTACATTATAACTATACTAAAAAGAAAAAGAAAGGAAAGGTTTCCTCAGAAGGCTAAGCTAGCTAAGAATAGACTAGAAAAGAATCATAACAAGGCAGCTCTCTCAGACTCTGTCTGAGAGAGCTCAGTCCTGGATTGGCAACTAACTATAAACATCCAAGATGGGCCAATCCAGATGGACGTGTTGCATTCCACGGCAGCAGATAATTATTGTTTACATCTGTTTCTGAGGCCACAGCTTCTCAGAAGGAAAAATCCTAAAGAAAAGATTTTTCATAAAGAGATGTCTGCGACACGTCACCTTTTTTTATTTAATTAAATTAAAAAGAAAAATGTTTGTAATTTTTGGTGCTGGGCTCATGCAGAGGAAAGAACAAACACTTGACAGGTTATCTTTTGCCAATCAACTTCAATCAAGTGCTCCGGTGGAATGAACAGGTGTTGCAGTGCGTGGCAACTGCAGCCCGGACTCTGAGGACTGATTGCAAGTTGTGATATTGTTGAGTTATGTACTTTTAATGTGTTCTGTGGAGTTTTATTACAGTTGTTACAATTTTTACAATTGTTTAAGATGGCGCCTGGTCTAGGTTCCCCTCCCCCGAGAAGATCCAGTCTTTTCCATGCCAATCATTGGTTGTCATAGTTACTCCCGCCTTTTTGTTACTATTTTTCTGTCTATCAGTTATCCCCTCCCCATTTCCATAGTAACCCTCTAATTAGTAGTCCATCCATCATTGTTTCCCCACTCCCAATTTCCAGATCCTTCCCTGAGCTGGTCCCAGTGATTGGGCCAAGTCTCCTGTCTCCTCCCTTATGTGTATTTGATTAGTTCATGTAATGTGTCTGTTATCCCATACTGCTTTGATATTGGTCCTGGGGCGAGGGTTAACTCCCCCAGGCCAACCTTTATAAGCCTATGTTAACCCCTCCCACTTCGCTGTTTCTTCTCGGCTCCCTACCCCCCTCCAAGTCCCCCTTTTCCTTAAATAAACCGACCCTTGCTGCGGAGAAACAGTCGCTTCTCGTCTCCATCATTCTCCTGCTCCTGTTAGCTGGCGTGCCTCAGAGAAGACGTCGAGCCGTCCCTGGGGAAATCAGCCTGAGGCAGCCTCTCCCATAGACGGAGTGGGCTCAGGTTTCCTAGGATCCAGGGACATTTTGTTTATCTACGACTGCTGGAGTGGTTTGTGGGTCTCCAGCTGGGCTCCCTTCTCTCGTGTCCGAATTCCTCGGACCCCAGCAGTTGGTGTGGCGCCCAACGCGTGGCGTGGCCGTCAAGGATCCCCTGTGGATTAGGTCACGCTCTGCGTGACTGAAGAACCCGTGCATTCTTCCCTGGGCGCGCCAACACCCGCTGTCGTAGCAGGTCCCGGGGCACTCGGGACTGCGCTCCAGCGGGATCTACGGGCAGACGCACCTCGAGCACCCGGAGCTGCCCGTGGCGCAGGACCTCTAGGAACCGGTTCCATCCTACCGCGACTTCGGATTTGGTGAGTCCCGACCCTATGTCCCTTCCCTTCCGCGTTTACCCCCTGCCCCCTCCGTGGTTTTGTCCCGGAGAAGTACTGCCCTTCAGTTTGTGTTCCTTCTGTGGCTCTGTCCCAGAAGCGTTTTTACCGCCCCGTCTTGCTTTCTCCTTCGGACCTTTCCCTTCGCTCACTTCACTCTCCGTGGTCTCGTCCCGGTGTCATTTTTCACCGCCCCACTTCGGTTTGCCCCTCCTCATCCCGATCCGTGAGTCGCGGCTGTCGTTTTCCTGCATGTCTGGGCTTGCCCTGCAGTGGTTTCTACCCCAGGGATTTTGCTCTTTTCGCTTAGTTTAAAAGGGGGTCGCTCCTCGGTCGTTACTGGGAGACTTTCCCCCTCCTTTTTACCTACCCGGTTCTGAGCTTGCCTTGTGGGGGCGTCCCCAAGGATTTTGCTCTTTTTCTTTTTGTGTTCGCACTGTGGGCTTGCTCCGGGGGGCGTCCCCGGAGATTTTGCCCCTTTTCCGTCTGTCCCCGTTCTCCCCCCGTCGGTCCACCTGCATTGTTTCCCCCCGGTTCTTAGAGGCACTGAGTTGTAGAATCTATAGCTATGGGTGCTGAGCTCTCTACAACTCAGCGAGAGGCGGTTAAGAAAGTTATTGCTTTACTTGTTAATGAAGATGTTGAAGTTGATGAAAAAAGGGTAGCCAAGTTGATCGTATGGGTCTCCTCCCAGTTTCCAGACGCGTCCCCCGACCAATTTAAGACTCTTCCATTTTGGGAAGGAGTTTTGATTAAAATTGCAGATTTGGTTCGGTCGAGGGGATTATCACGTAAGGAAATCGCACGATTGGAAAAGCACCTGCATTGGGTGAAGCAGGTCCTTAAAGTCCTGCGAGACAAGAGAGATAGAAAAAACTGGGAGAACACCCTGTCCCTCCACCCCGGCCCCCGAAGTTCGAAAGTTCTGCTTTCTCCAAGCCCCGTGTTCCCACCCCTCAGCCCTCCCCACATGTTCCTGTATGTCAGCCCGGCATCTTGAGAAGGGCAAACCCCGACCACAACGGGCAGGAGCCGTTCCATCTTCCTGGCCCCTCTCAAGACAGCCGCAAACCCCGCGGTCAGCGTGCAACGGCCGGCACGCTGGCCGCTTCTCCCGATCCCTCGCCTGTCCTTGCTCCCCGTTTCCCAGTTATCAATTCCCCCCATGTTAACAAAAAACTCCGGTTCAGGGTGCCGGCGCGAGATGGCTCCTATGAAGCACAAGATGCCGGACACCCTGAACCCACGCGGCCCCCTCCTCCCAACCCCTTGATCTTCCCGCCCCCGATCCCGTCCCTCCCACGGGACTCCCTGGCCCCTCCTAAGTCATCCCTAGACCTTCCCCCCTATGTCAATCCCCTCCCCTATCCTGCCTCCGCCCCTGTCCCTCCCCCTGA
This sequence comes from Diglossa brunneiventris, assembly GCA_019023105.1. NCBI lineage: Eukaryota > Metazoa > Chordata > Aves > Passeriformes > Thraupidae > Diglossa > Diglossa brunneiventris. The sequence continues at coordinate 36,013,700 of CM032356.1, read as the reverse complement.
AACACCCACCGCTGCCGCAACGCCCACATTCCCACGGGCAACTCCTCCTCTCCCTCCGGCTCCACCTGCCTCTTGGGTCCCGCCCAGAACTCCTCCCCCTCCTGCCCCCAACTCCACCCAGGGGGTGGGAACCCATCGGCCGTCCCACGCCCCCGCAGGCGTCACCCCCGAGAGCCGCACCCCCGAGGCGCCGGAGGTCCCCGCCTCCCTTCCGGGTTCCCACGGTCCGCCCTCTTGCGAGACCGTGGGAACTCCGGGAGGTGAGAGCGTGGGAAAACCGGTCGCCCCTGCTGCAAAGGCCATATCAGCAGCCCCAGTCTCGTACCACCGGACACGGGGGGGGAGAACAGAAGTGCGGTGGGCCCCAGTTCCGCGCGCCATCATAAAGGAACTGTGCAAGGCCCAAAAACAATACGGGGGAGACAGTGAGTATTTCCGGAGCCAGCTCCACGGTGTCATCATAGAACATGAGCTGACTCCGGCAGATCTGAGGCAGATTTTTTCCAGCCTGCTGCCCAGATCCAAATACTCAAGGTGGGAGTTCAATTGGGAGAAGTTCCTAGAGCAACTCCTACCCACCCTGTGGGAGAACCCAAATTGGGGTGACGATGGGGACGGCCACAAACTCACACTAGATCATTTGATGGGGAAAGGAGAGTGGGAAGAGGCACTGAAATGTGCTGAAAATATACCTACAGTGGCACTTCAGAAGAGCGCCTTGGAGGCCGAAAGGGCCTTCATCAAAGTTGTCACGGGGGTGCCGGCGGTCCCCGTTTCACATCTTTTCCAGGGTCCCACGGAGTCGTTCGATGAATTCGTCGACCGACTCCAAGCAGCAGCAGATTTCGAGGGAGTGGAGGGGGCAGAGCGAGACACTTTGCTGAGGATAGTAGCCAGCGCCAATGCAAACAAAGCGTGTAAGGCTGCTATCCTCAGCCTGCCCCTCCACCCGAAACCATCCCTCCGTGAGATCATGGACGTCTGCGCCACCAAGGTGCCCTAAACTTCCATCTCATCGGAGCCCTTCAAGAAAAAGATCGCGTGCGCAGACATCCAAGAAGATCCCGAAGACCCCTCAGCCGCTGCTGCCACATCGCCTCCTGTGGGGACCCCTGGACCTGGACTGCAACGCCCCCCGCGACCCCCGCCGCCGAACACTGCTTGCCACCTGTGCGGGGAAGCATCACATTGGATGCCAGACTGTCCGCTTAAAGCGGCATTCAACCAGTTTCGGAGAGAGTTCCCGTTGGGAACTGTAGGGAGGGGGCGCGGCCAGGCCCCTCAAAAAAACCAGTAGGGCCGCGCAGCCCCCCCCGCGCGCTGCAAGAAATACGGGCGGGCCAGTAACATCCAATTACAGGGGGGAGGGAAGTGTCGAGGCCCCGCCGCCAGCCAGCCCCGCACCATCAGGGGCAAAGACCCAGCTCCCCTCTGGGAGCTCTTCTACCGGATGTGACTTTAAAAAATCTGACGTGACCTCTGCTTTGCTTTCCAGCTTCTCTTGCCTGAACTGCCCGACGCTGGACGCACCGGCAGGACCATTGATTCCAGCCGGTTTGGTCCTTCCCCTTGACTTGCAGACGGCGGAGACTCTCCATCTTCGTACCTCTGACACCTCCACCGTCCTGGTGCGATTCGGAAGCAGTTCGGGTAAATGGGAATGCCCTCCAGGGCCATTTACTGTTGTGGGAAGAGTCGGCTGCACACCTGCCGACCTTCAGGTGTTCCCATCTACACATTCAATTAACACAGGCCAGGAATTCCTTACAATTTACATTTCATGTGTCCGCCCCCCCATTTTCATCCCCCAGGGCACTACCATCGCCCAAGTTCTCCCTGCCTCACGTCCACAAAATCCTACAGTGGCGTGGGTGCAGAAGTTGGGAGCCCCGAAGCCACGGATTTCATGCCGGATGGCTCGGGGGAGAGAAAATTTCAAGATCAGGGGAATGGTAGACACAGGGGCCGATGTCACGGTCATTCCTACCAAGGATTGGCCGTCGCAGTGGGACTTGCAAACCGTGGATGGCCGCATCCAAGGTGTTGGGGGTTCTCAATTGGCTAAACAAAGTAGAGCATCGTTGAAATTACGGGACCGGATGGGCAATTGGCTAAAGTTCGCCCATTCATTTTGGATTACACCGAGCCTCTCTGGGGAAGGGACACCCTCGCCCAGTGGGGAGCAAAAATTGACCTTCCTGCTCCCCCGGTTTTTCGGGCAGCGGCTGCTGAAGAGCGCCCCACCTGGAAATTGAATTGGCTTTCAGATAAACCTGTCTGGGTGAGTCAGTGGCCGCTCAATAAACAAAAATTAAGCGCGCTCCAGGAACTCGTGGAAGAGCAAGTCGCCAAGGGCAACCTGGTGGAGTCCATGTCAGAGTGGAACTCCCCAGTGTTTGTCATCCGCAAGCCATCTGGGAAGTGGCGGCTCCTCCACGACCTCCGGAAGATCAATGAAATTATTAAAGACATGGGTGCCCTTCAGCCAGGGATGCCATCCCCCACGATGCTCCCCAAAGACTGGGAATTGGCAGTAATAGATATAAAAGATTGCTTTTTTCAAATTCCCCTCCACCCGGACGACGCCCCACGCTTTGCCTTCACGGTTCCAGTTCGGAACCGTGAGGCTCCCTGCAGGAGGTACCACTGGCGAGTCCTTCCACAAGGAATGAAGTCCTCGCCTGTGATTTGCCAGTGGTACGTGTCATCCCTGCTGGCCCCCATCCGGGAACAGTTCCCGGATGTCGTCGTTCAGCATTATATGGACGACGTCCTGGTCTGTGCCCACAACAGTGAATTGCTAACCACAGTCCTCTCCAGAGTCATCGATTGTTTAACCTCTGTAGGGTTCGAGCTTCAGGAGGACAAAATTCAGAAGGTGCCCCCCTGGAAATATTTGGGCCTGGAAATTACCAAGAGGACCATTGTTCCTCTACGATTGGCTATCCACCCTAAGGTGGAAACCTTAGCAGATGCCCATTCCTTGTGTGGGGCCTTGAATTGGCTGAGACCCTGGCTGGGTGTTACTAACGAAGACCTGGCCCCCCTCTTTGATCTTCTTAAGAGAGGAGAGGGTGAGGAGCTCTGTTCTCCTAGGGCTCTCAGCCCAGAGGTATTAGATCGCCTGGAGAAGCTCTTAAGGACGATTGAGACAAGGCAGGCCCACCGTTACAACCCGGGCCTGCCGTTCAAATTTATTATACTTGGGAAACTGCCACACCTCCATGGTATCATCTATCAGCGCGAGACCCCCGCAAGCCCCAAAACACCGGGGAAGAAGGGCCAAGGTACTGATGAGCCCCTCTTAATCATAGAGTGGGTTTTCCTCAGTTACCATCGGCCCAAGAGAATCAGCAGGCCACACGAGCTGGTGGCAGAACTGATCCGCAAGGCGAGATCGCGGATCAGGGAGCTGGCAGGTGTCGATTTCACGTGCATCCACATACCAATTGAATTAAAAGATGGTAAATTTAAATTGGCAATGTTAAATGATCTTCTAGAGGAGAGCGAAGTTCTTCAGTTTGCGCTCGCGAACTACACAGGAAAAATCGACGTAGTGCGGCCCTCTTTCAAGTTATTCGGTTCGGATTTAGTTTGCTTTAAATTTTCAGCGAAGAGGGTCCAAAGCAGAGTGCCGCTGGATGCCCTAACCGTTTTTACAGACGCGTCTGGTAAGACCCACAATTCTGTTATGACGTGGGTAGACTTACAAACTCAGCGGTGGGAGGAAGATGTCACAGTTGTTGAGGGTTCCCCTCAAGTTGCTGAGTTAGACGCAGTCGTTAGGGCATTCGAGAAATTTAAAGATCAAGAATTTAATTTGGTTACGGACTCTGCCTACGTCGCCGGTGTAGTTTCGAGAGCAGAAAATGCTGTCCTCCAAGAAGTCACCAATCCGGCCCTTTTTAATCTGCTCCAACGTCTCATTCAACTAATCTCCCACCGAGAGCAGATGTTCTATGTCATGCACGTGAGATCACACACCGACCTTCCTGGGGCCATCGCGGAGGGGAACCGCCGAGCTGATGCTCTGGCTGGGGACCCTGCGCGAGCCAAAGCCTACTTGGCTGACCCCGTGGACTGGCTCATGGCCGCCACGGTCCGGATGGCCACGCTCCCGGAGGTGTTCCAGCAAGCCAAGCTGAGCCACCAGCTCTTTCATCAGAATGCGCCTGGCCTGGTTCGCCAGTTCCACCTAACGCGCGACCAGGCCAAAGCCATTGTGGCCACATGCCCGCACTGCCAACAGCACCAGCTACCATCCTGGCCAGCGGGCGTGAATCCCAGGGGGCTTGCAAGCTGTGAGGTGTGGCAGACAGATGTCACACATATCCCTGAATTCGGCCGTCTCAAGTTCGTCCACGTGTCAGTTGACACGTTCTCCGGTGCGATCTATGCCTCTGCCCACACAGGAGAGAAAGCCTCGGATGTTGAACGTCATCTCCTCCAGGCTTTCTCTGTCTTGGGTATCCCTAAGGAAATAAAAACTGACAACGGGCCCGCATATGTTTCCAGAGAACTCCTGGTTTTCCTGCAGAGGTGGGGAATAAGACACAAGACGGGCATCCCTTATTCCCCCACTGGACAGGCTGTGGTGGAGAGGACTCACCAAAAAATCAAAAAAGTCCTCAATAGATTGGCACCGATTCGGAAAACAGAGTCACCGCATTCCCAGCTTGCCCAAGCTCTTTATACCATCAACTTTTTGAATTGCTCTTTTGATAACTTAGATCCGCCGATCTTGCGGCACTTCCGAACGCACCAGGCTCTGCCGGCCAGGGAGAAACCACCGGTGTTAGTGAAAGATCCAGAGACCTGGAAGGTCGTGGGCCCCTTCGATCTACTGACCTGGGGAAGGGGGTACGCCTGCGTATCCACCCCCTCAGGTCCGAAGTGGGTCCCCTCCAAATGGGTCAGGCCCTTTGTGCCTCGGACAGCGCAGGCAACAGTACCACCAAAGCAAGTCGCGTCAGCATGCTGGCGGCGGAAAAAGAAGACCATCAGTCCTCGGCACCCCCATCCCGATCGATCAGACCTGTCCCTCTCCTCCATACTAGAGAACCTAGATTCAGACGCCAGTGACTTATGTTATTTGTTCTCCCCTTTCCTTTAGATTTGTGCCCAGCGAGGATGGAGGCCAAAGCAACAAACCTCTGCTTCATCTTTCTCGTGTTGCTGATCGCCTCCACGTCCAGCCAGGAAACACCTAGAAAGAGCGCCAAGAACATCTGGACAGAGCTCGCCCGGTCTCTGGGCCAGGACCATGTTTGTCTGAGTGCTGACACGGCCACAGACCCCCTGTCGTCCTGCCTGGTGGGGATCCCTTTGCCTCCCTCCTCCCTCCCGTTCCCCTGGAGCGTTGCTCTGGACAACATGAAGCTAGTTCCAGATCCTACATGGATCTGGAACCGAACCATCGTACGTGCTCCGATTTCCTCTGACCCCCTCTTGAATTCAAACTGCTCGGCGTCGCCAATGCTTCTGTGTGTTTACATTTTTCCATCCCGAATTTTACCTCAAATACCACCGCCCCTCTTCCCCCTGGATCCGGGTAGTCCCCGACTCCGAGAAAAAATTCCACTTTAGCTGCCGGAGAAACTTCTTCGTTCGGGGGCCATCCACCGGGGATTTCTTCCCTTGCACCCTCCCTGACAATTTATATTTTATTTGCGGCGACCGAGCATGGAAAGGCATCCCCTCCCATCTTATCGGAGGCCCCTGTACGATCGGCCATCTGTCCCTGCTTACGCCCAGCGACCCAAATTCGAACGATTGGCCTTCCAAATTCACTGAAACTACTCCAATTCGATCCAAAAGAGACCTCATCGAATTCGACCGAAACTGCGACTCAGAAATTAATCATTGGAGTCACGCCAAAAGGGCCGCAGTTTCTTTCTTCATCCCAGGTTTGGCGGCCGCGCAGGCCCTGAGTGAATTGGGCAAAGTCGAGTGCTGGGCAATTAAGCAGGCGAACGCCACTTCGACGGCCATCGCCGGCCTCTTATATGATGAGAAGATTACCAGGCAAGCAACTCTTCAAAACCGAGCTGCCATCGACTACCTTTTGCTTTTGCATAAGCACCGGTGCGAAGAGTTCAGGGGGCTCTGCTGTTTTAATCTGTCATCAAAGGCCACAAATGTCGAAAAAGCACTCGACGACATGCGTTCCTTGGTCCATTCCATCCGACAAGAGGCCGGGACCTGGCTGGACAACCTGTTTAACAGCTGGAACTTATCCTCCTGGGCCAAATCTGTTTTTAAAGACTTACTTTTAGTTATTATCTCAGTTTTAACGGTTTTTGTGTTAGGATGTATTCTTTGGTTTCTTCTTAAGAGATTTATTATTCGAACCTTAGAATCCCCAGCAGTCAACGCCGTTGCCCGCCTGGAAAACGATGTCGGAGCAGAGTTGCAACATCTACAAGTTTCATCCCTTCCGTCAGCTCCAGACTCAACTTATGCCAATACCGACTGATGACATCCCCCCTCTTTTCCATTTTTTATTTGTATAAAAAGGGGGAGATGTTGCAGTGTGTGGCAACTGCAGCCCGGACTCTGAGGACTGATTGCAAGTTGTGATATTGTTGAGTTATGTACTTTTAATGTGTTCTGTGGAGTTTTATTACAGTTGTTACAATTTTTACAATTGTTTAAGATGGCGCCTGGTCTAGGTTCCCCTCCCCCGAGAAGATCCAGTCTTTTCCATGCCAATCATTGGTTGTCATAGTTACTCCCGCCTTTTTGTTACTATTTTTCTGTCTATCAGTTATCCCCTCCCCATTTCCATAGTAACCCTCTAATTAGTAGTCCATCCATCATTGTTTCCCCACTCCCAATTTCCAGATCCTTCCCTGAGCTGGTCCCAGTGATTGGGCCAAGTCTCCTGTCTCCTCCCTTATGTGTATTTGATTAGTTCATGTAATGTGTCTGTTATCCCATACTGCTTTGATATTGGTCCTGGGGCGAGGGTTAACTCCCCCAGGCCAACCTTTATAAGCCTATGTTTAACCCCTCCCACTTCGCTGTTTCTTCTCGGCTCCCTACCCCCCTCCAAGTCCCCTTTTCCTTAAATAAACCGACCCTTGCTGCGGAGAAACAGTCGCTTCTCGTCTCCATCATTCTCCTGCTCCTGTTAGCTGGCACGCCTCAGAGAAGACGTCGAGCCGTCCCTGGGGAAATCAGCCTGAGGCAGCCTCTCCCATAGACGGAGTGGGCTCAGGTTTCCTAGGATCCAGGGACATTTTGTTTATCTACGACTGCTGGAGTGGTTTGTGGGTCTCCAGCTGGGCTCCCTTCTCTCGTGTCCGAATTCCTCGGACCCCAGCAAACAGGGAATTTCTTCACCTGTAGAACATAAAATTCTATCATATCACTAAACATCACCTGTAGAACATAAAATTCTATCATATCACTAAACAATCTTACAATATAAGAAAACAATATAAAGAAAATGCAAAAACAATGCAAACAAATTCCAAGTCCAAACAGCTGAGTTTCAGGAAAAGTCCATGGACTGAAGATGTTCCTCTGGCATATCTGAAAGTCCCTTTTGATCCTGAAACAGGCTTGCTGCAGAAAAATTCATCAATAGCTATCAAAAGTCCATTGACGGTCATCAAACAATTTCAAACAATTTTGAGAAAATTTCTGGAATGTCCTGGCCACAGCCCTTTATTGGACAACTTGGACTGAAGCTAATTTTTGGCCCTTAAATGCTTTTGAGCTGCTGCCAGCTCTTTCAACCCTTTTTATTTAATTTAAGTATTTTTTTTCTTTCTTTTTTTTTTCTTTTTTTTTTCTTTTTTTTTTCGGAAAGAGCAGCAGCAGCAAAGGGGCCTGAAAGACCCTGGGAGGCCGTGGCCCATGTAGAAGGATCAGGAACCCCAGACCTGGCCCACAAAACCCGGGGGGCCCTGACCCATGTGGAAGCAAAGCCCCCAAACCCAACCTGAAGCCGGAAGGCAGTCCTGGTCCAGGGACCCGAGCCCAAACGGCCGGGGCCCAGCCCGCTGGGAATGTTTGTTCCCCACAGCAAACAAGCCATGATCGCTTTCCGCCGTTCCCCCTGCCTCTGCAATGCAAATGCAAAAGGTGTTCCCCCCATCTGCCTCCCGGTACCACCCCCTCTGGGCTGGGGACCAAAGGCAGAACTTTTGGGACCCACCTCCGCCTCGCCGCTGGGGCGCGCGAGGGGCGGCAGGAATGGGAACCTCCAAGGAGGGACCCCCAACCCGCCAAGAACGCTGAGCTTGAAAGCAGGCAGCTGTGCTGTGACTGCAGCCAGCTGTCGGGCCATGCCTCCTCCACGGAAGGAGAGGCTGACGCCCTCTTCCCCTGTCCCAGCTCCCCCCGCAGGGGCAGCCTTGGGACAACCCGAAAAACTCGGGGAGGCAGTCATGTCGGTTGCAGGAGGGCTCCGTGGCAGCCGCCGCTGGGCGTGGCGGGACCGCGGGCACCTCCGTAGACAATCCCGCGGGCTCAGCGCCGTTCTCAGCATCATCTTGAACTGGAACCGGGTCGGCGGAAGGTGGCGGGGCCACTGAGGCCGCTACGGCAAGGGCAAACGGCCCGGGACAGTCTGAGCTCGGACCTGCTGCCCGCTCCGGCACAGCCGCTGACGCAGACACGGAGGACGAAGTCCCCGAAGGCGGCAGAACTTCCAGGGCGGGAAGTGGGGGCAGCAGGGGTGCGCGGGAAAACGCCGCCGTTGTGTCGCTTGGCTCCAGGAGCGGCAGCACGGGCGCAAGCTCTGCCCCTGCGGGAGGGGCTGGCAGGTCGCTGGTCTCAGCGCCGTTTTCAGCGGCATCTTGAACTGGGACTGGCTCGGCGGAAGACGGCGAGGCCGCCGGGGGGTCTGGTGCAGCCGCAGAAGGCGGCGGGGCCGGCCCGGGAGGGGCCGGTGGAGGCAGCGGGGCCGGCGGGAGCACGTCTCCTGCCGGGCTGGATACAGAGAGAGAAGGCACAGGGGCGGCAGCAACTTCTCTGTTGTCACCGCGTCCATCACCTAGCAACACAGCCATGGGAAGCGGCAGAAGCAGCGGAAGCGGCGCCGGATCGCGGTTGCCTGGCAACACCGCGACAGGAAGCGGCGTTTCGCAGGTCGACCGCGCAGGCACCGGCGGAGCCACGGGCGGGGCTGCCCCGGGAGGAGTCGGCCGCACCCGCGGGGCACGCTGGGGCGGCCCCGCGAGCTCGGGAGGCGGGACCTCATGGACCGGTGCCGTCCGCAGCTCTGGGCGGGGCGAGGTCCACGGGGCTGGCCGGGGCGGTGCTCGCGGCGCTGGCCGGGGCGGCGCCGCCCACTCCCATCCCCCCTGAGAGCAACGCGGGGGGGGGGGGGGGGGGGGGGGGGGAGTGGCTCCGTCTGAGCATGCTCCGAAAACGCAGGAAAAAAAACTTCTTCGGCTGCGGACGAAACTTCGCCCCCCCGCTGGCATCCAGGGGGGCTGGGATGCAGCCGATCGTCTTCTTCCAAAGGGTCTTCTGCCATGGGAATTGGGGGGAATGGCACCTGCCCTCTGGCATCAGCTACCCAGGGAAAGACAGCTGCTCTCCGTTTCAAAACCGGGAAGAGTGCCTTGAAGACAGGGTAAATGCGAGGGCATCCGAAACCACGGTCCCCAACGGCTTGAAACATGAATTCCATGCATTCCTATACGTACAAATCCAAGGTATAAAGCACATCCGTAAAAAACCCAAAGAACTTTGCCCATTGAAAAAACTCATAGCAATGTCTCTCCAACAGGAGAATTCTGTCCTCTTCACCCCATTTGTGCCAGAGTGCAATAAGTCTCTCCTCTGAGGGGGAGAAATGGACCTCGGCCTCAGTGGGAGAATTTGTCCACATTTGCAGCCATAATCTGCAAAGGGCCGCATTTTCAGGAAGGGAAAAGCCAACAGTACCTTGTGACAGTGTCCAGCACACTCTGGCCAGCTGCTTGATGCTGCTGAGCTTTCCGAACATCTTCCTGGAGGCTTTCCAAAAGGTCCTCTTTGTGGTCAGCCTTGCTGTGAACTCTGTCCAAATCAGGATCTTCAGTTCTTCAGCTCCTGACTAGAATCCACTTCTGTGGTCACTTATGAAATGACCATCAATGCCACATATTCAGTGTTTACCCAAATGTAGCAATGTCCTCTGGGGTCTCACCAAGTGATGAATGTCCTCTTCAGTTGAGGGATCACCATCTGTGACAGTGGTCACTGGGGTCTTCAGGATGAAGGGAGAGACGTAGATCTGACTCCATATTTAGAAAGCTTGATTTATTATTTTATCACATATATATCTATATTACATTATAACTATACTAAAAAGAAAAAGAAAGGAAAGGTTTCCTCAGAAGGCTAAGCTAAGCTAAGAATAGACTAGAAAAGAATGATAACAAGGTAGCTCTCTCGGACTCTGTCTGAGAGAGCTCAGTCCTGGATTGGCAACTAACTATAAACATCCAAGATGGGCCAATCCAGACGGACGTGTTGCATTCCACAGCAGCAGATAATTATTGTTTACATCTGTTTCTGAGGCCACAGCTTCTCAGAAGGAAAAATCCTAAAGAAAAGATTTTTCATAAAGAGATGTCTGCGACAATAAATGATCTTTCTAGCAACTGTAACAAATTCAACGTAGTCTACAGAGGATTTTTTAATTTGTTTTTTAAGGTTCATATAAAGATTTTATGACCTTCTCCTTGCCTGGATGAATACACAGTCCAGTTTGCAAAAGGAGATTTTTTTCCCCTCAAACAGATTGTTAACAAGAATCTATTTATTCTTCCATATGCTCTTATCTAGCTTTCAGCTATTGGAACAATGGAGAATATTTGTCAAATCATTCATTTAAAAATGGCAACTTCTTATACTACCAAAATCAGAGAAAAACAACCATTAGCTAGTTCACACAAATCTGAACACCAGAAAGTCCTAAACACAGGCAAAATACTAAATTGTTTTGCATTTTTTCTCCCCCTGCATTCTTTTTTTTTTTTGCTTAAATTTAAAGTGGATCTTGAGCCAGCAAAAATGAAGATGATTCTTTCTCCACTGACTTTCTGTCAAAACCACTAACCAACCAAAATATATTTGGAAGTTTAATTTCATAAAGTTTATTTTGCTATTCCAATTATATCAAGAAGACGTATATGGCATTACCTGAAAAAAAAAAAAAAACAAAAAACAGGGCAGCTGACTGGCATAATTTATATGACACATTCAATAGTAATAATGATTCTTTTACAAAACAAGTTCATCATATGTCATGTACTATCTCTCATGTTTTTGGAATTTTACTGCATTTCCCCCCCATATGTCAGAGATTCTACATCAGTGTTCTAAAAGATCAAATTTTCTCTCAGTTTCAACTTCTTGTTGATTCAAACATTCTGTTAGTGGTAAACAGGCTGGTAGAATAATGATAAGTTCAAAGTATCGCTGTGATAGTAGGAAAAGGTGTAAGGCTGATGTGAGAGCAATATCTTGGCAGTTTTCACTCTGAAAGTAGAGCAGATGCATGAAACAGGACCCAGAATAAATAACTGCAGTCACAACAGAGCAGAAATTCTGTAAAATCATAAGTATGTTGAAGAGGGAGAAAATACCCTGACTTACAAAAAAGCACAAGGTGAGACCTACTGAATGCACAGCATCCAAGATAAGAGAGGCTGTGAAGACACAAAGGAATTTCTATTAAATTCTCAGCTTGAAGAACAATTTCAGCAAACAATTCACCAAATTTTTGTGAAAAAGTATTTCTCTGTCTCCCCAGAGAATGTGTGGGCATGTGTCTAACCAAGTCTCCACATCTTCACACAGTGGACAGTAATGACTCCTGATTCCCATTTCCAGACTTGTGATACAGAATACTCCTGTGTGCTGATTAAAGGTGATCCAAATGAATAAGATGCAGTGCAAGATATCCTAGAAGATCTAGATAACATTTTTTCCAAAGAAATGGAAAGAGAAGTTCTCAAATACTGCCACAGGAGTGACTGACAAACTTTTCTATAAAGTAATTTTGCTACCAAATAAAACTACTTGAGAAGAGTTACAAGAAACCTACACAACTGCAGTAGCTACAGGACAAGAAATAAAAATGGTAACTCCCAACCAAGAAATAACTTGTGTCATTCACACCATATGCTTAGCTTGCACTTAAGCATCCATATTGCCAAAAAACAAAAAAAAAAAAGGGGGGGTTCTGTCTTTAGATATTATTGTTGCTGGCAGGAAGATTTGTGAAGGTATCTTCCAAAACAGCAGTACTAGAGAACTGATTGGAATGGAAAAGAACAAAAAATAAACCAACCCATAATCAATTGAGCAGGATTTATTCTCCAAAGAGAAGACTGAATCATTGCTGAGAGATTAGTTCCATTAATGAGGAGGTGAGGGAACAGATAAGAATAAAAGCCATGGAGCAGCAAACACAAGGTTAAGACAGTTCAAATAGCTCTGTTCTCCAAGGTAAAATTAATAGCTCCCAAGTTACTGTTCCTGTCAAACTGGGATAGCCACTGTCTGAATCTTCTCATAGTTACATTCGAAGTCCAATTAAATCCCAAGGATTGTTTTTCTCCATATTTTTCTCCAGGTAAAAACCACATCTTTAAGACAGGAGAGACAGAACAAGTAATCTTTCATACCTAAATCTGGTGTTTGCTGTAGTCATTCAACTGAGTGCACTTTTTTCCCCACATAGTTATTAAAAATGTCCCCTCTATATATTTTTTGTATCATCTTTAAACATGGATTTCTACTTCAGAGGTTACTTCCCTCTTGTTCCCTTTGGTAGGCTTTTATGCACTAACCACTGAAAAAGAAGACTATGAAGTAGAAAAGAATTCTGGTAAGTCAGATCACTGTGTGAGTAGTAACTAGAGCCATTAGTGTCATTCTCAGACTCACTGGCTACATGTTTATTCTTCACAACTTGCTTGCTTTTGAAAACCAAAAGCTGGACTATTTTTTAAAACCAATCAATTGTTTGCTAGAAAACTCTGCTGGTGTGCCAGCCCTATCCATAACCCTGTATACATAAAGCCCTACCTGGTTTGTTCCCAGATCTCTCTATTCAGCACGGAGCCTCCATAGGGATTATACCCCTCAAGAACATAGCATGAAGAAAAGATACCAGGTTTAGAGCACAGGCAAGACTACAGTGAGATCAAGAACTACCAACCAGGAGCTGGCAGGACAGAAAGGGGTAAAAGAGAAGAGGAAACAGGACTGAAATGGAGATCATTGGTGAATAGCACTATATGAGTGCACAGGTACATCATAAATAACATAAGGAAACTGCAGGAGGAGTTGACCAGCTGGAGTGGTTGAGCACTGCCCGGACATGCAGGGCAGAAGTTCCCTGAGCTCTTGCTCATCAGTGCAAGATGCCATTTGTGTTGCCAAGCACAGAGGCTTTGCAGTGCCTTGAGTCACTGTGTCAATCTGCCTCTGTCACCAGGAACCACACATGGAACTCAGGTGGGGTTGCTCCCTCATGGCACTGCAGCCCCTGTCAGCACTCCGCTGATATTGCAGCGGCAGACAGAACATCCTAACATCCCTTCACAACACACATATCCTCACACACCACTTGGCTTCACAAATACTACCCTAATTACATTTCCTTGGAAAACAATTTGTAAGCTGGTGACACTCCTGTCTTCCTTTGAAGAAATGATGTATTTGAGCACTGAATTTGGCCTGTGCCCTTGCCTCAGGCTACATTTTTCTTTACAAAATTTCAGTAGCTACTTCACTAGGTCTGGTCCATGTCATAGCACAATCTATCTACACTTTTCTTGTCTGCTTCACAGCTTAGTTTCTTAGACAGCTAAACAAAAGTTGTCTTCCCTCCTATGACCTGATAGAAGTATTTACACTGCAGACTTATGCATGCTCAAGGAATCAATGCTGGTATATTCCTATTCTGAATTAATACAGACATTCAGCAATTTGTCCGCAAAAAGATTCCAAGAAAGAAAAACAGTAAAGAAATTACTTTATATGTCTCCTGAATAATGCACAGGCAAAAGAATGCTATAAAGCATCTCCATGAAAATAATTTCCATAATTTTAAAGTCACTTTTCAGGAAAAACATTTTCATTGACAAAAAGATTATCAAGTTCTGTCTTGCTCTTGTTCTATAATTCCCTTGCACCAAAAAATGGAACAAATGCATTACATTGACAAAAATATATCCAGGATACACCATCTTCCATCAATAAAGAGGCAGAATTTAGTTGCAATGCTTTTATAATTTAAATGGTGAAGAAATTGGAACCTCCACTAGGTTGGTAAAAGAGATAAAACTTGAAATATTTAAGTCAACATGAAGTCAAAAACAAAGTTTGCCTTTAGGCTCATCACAGCACAAGGGCTAAAGAGTTGAGGGCTTAGACAGAAACTGCACTGACAAAATTATTTTGTGCTTTCATCAGTCACTACATCAAGTCTTTCAGACAACAGAACAGAGGGTAATTGAAAAGGGAAAAAAGCAGTAACCTTCCCCTCTCAATGGACTACAAAAAAGAGCCAAAGATGATAAAATTTCACATGGAATAATTGAATATAGCAAAAATAATGAGCTGAAAATAAAAATGTACCTTATGTGAAGTGCCCCATAGTAGCATACTCCAAAGAATGAGATTAGTTCTTATCTGCATTCTGCAATATTAAAAAGTCCTTCAGCAAGTGATGCTCATCAAAATAGAAGCCGTCTTCAATTAACACAAAGACTCCTCTTTATTATAAAAATATCATTGCTTCACCCTCAGAAATAATAAAGAAGCAGCTCCGTAGACACACGTGTTTCAGGATTCTGTGAGTGTGCAATCTGGCCACAAAGAAATGCATATATCTAAAGTTTACAAGATGCTTGGTACAACAACATAAACATACTGCAACTTCTTATTTTTACACTGGAGAATAATGCAGTATTCTCCAGCAAATTTCCACTTATAACCAAATCATTACAATGAAAATCCTCTTCTCACACACAGCAATGGATGGACTTCATCATCTTAGGGAACTTCAACTAAAATTTTTCTATGATTCTATATAAATTTTTAATCAAAACCTCCTGATAGTTCTATTCCATTGATTCTAAAGAGATGAAAAGGGTTCTATTTTACTATTCCCAACACAATTATGTAATATAGTCTAAAGTCAATAAATGCTTTGAAAAGAGACACTATCATCTCACACTCTTACCCCTGGAAGCCTCTTCTGTATAGACACAGTTTTATGTTTGCATTAAAGTGGGCAAGGAAAACTTGACTTAAATACACCATTGCTAAATAAAGAATAAAACTACTCTGTCTCCTGGAATATGAGCACCTTTCCTTCTCAAGGGAGTTTTAAAGATTTCCACTAAATTAGATCAGTTGGTAACTGAGATACTTGAATTAAGATATTACCATTCTATCTTCTTCCTGATTAATTCTGGTAAGATTTTAATTACTTTGTTTGAACAGCCATAATTTTCTTTTCATATGCTGCCTTTGAAAATCATTCAGCACAGTTGCCTATGAACAATTTAAACCTAACCTCCAGTCTATTATTTTAAAGTTTGCCATTAAAAAAAAATCTTACATTTAATCCTTATGATTAATTTACTGTCAAGTTGAGTTATATTACTCAAAAATATAATTTCTAGCTTTGATAAATTAGTGTCTAAAGGCTGAATTGGTGCATTTATATTCAAAAACAGTTCAGAAAAAAATTTCTAATCCAACAACAATAAACCTGTTGCTATTACACTATCCAAAATGTATAGCCTGCCTCTTAGCTTTATGAAGTTTTTCTCTAGTCTCACTTTCTTACTTGCTCAATCATTCTTAGTTCTTACAGATGCAAATAGAACAAAAAGCTGAAAAAGAGAAATGAAGTCACTACAATTTCTTATGAAGGACTCCTTGCTGATGTTCATAAGTGGCTGCTGGGAAGTTACTGCAATACCAGCGTAGATTTCAACCTGTACACCATGTTCTATGCTGGCAAAGCAACCTGAAGATTAAAATTAAAATGGGAGGTGGGGATTAGAGCCACACACAAGTGCAAGAAAAATCAAAGAAGAAAAAGCTTTACGTATTAATGTCATAGCATATGTCACAGTTGAGACAGCCACAATACAGAGTATCCTCATACCATTTCAGAAAGCTAAAACCCATACAGAGAAACACCAGACCACTGCAGAAGGCTTCAAGTGTCAGCCCTTCCTGTTCTTCAGCCCAACCTTTTATACCCCTCATTGTCCGTGCATTGCACCTGTGTGCTCTCTGTTCCCTTTGGTGGTTGGTCAGTGCCCCTGGGCACTCCATGGTTCATTGCTGTCAATGCTGCTCACCTGCTTCTCACAGCTGCAGCCCACTGGGGATAAGGCTCAGCCACAGCCCCGCTCCGTGTTACCACAAACTGTGTATACCTACATATTAAGCTAGTTATTAATAAATATTAATAATTATTAATACATAGCAATACAATTCTACTCAATGGATTTGAGATGTGAGCAGGCTCTGTATTTATATTACAAGTCTATAGGTCACATGCCTTCTGTTTGGATCTACATACAGGCACTAATTCAAACCTCTATTTATAAAGACAGGTTATCTCCCAGCCTTTCCTTGTATTTACACTCAGTGAAAAGAATTATTTTCACAGATTAAATCTATTGCCAGTGGGAAGCAATGCTGCCTGTACTACTAGCAACTCTCCTGTTGCCCAGTTAGGCAGCAACAATAAATCACATAACACAGCTCTACTCATAATTACTAAGCTTTAGCAGGGAAAGTTCATAGGCAAGGTAAAATTTGGTGCTGCTGTGGGTTTCAGCTAAGCTGCTGTACTTTCTATCCATCCAAGATCTGTCCTTACTCAGTGAAAAAGCTAGAAGAACAAACAATAGCTCATGGTAAAACTTGACATAAACCAGCAAGTAGTCCTTAAGACACAAAGCTTTATTTTAAACCGGCCTTCAAATTTCAGTACTAATGACCAGATTCTTGGCTTCTAAGGATTTGACTAACAGGGCTGCAAACAATGGAACAATCATCAGCTTTTGTGTTCCAGTACCTGCTCCTTGTAGACCAGATAAACAAAGGGTCTACCCCCCTTCACAAGTATGTTGGACAAGGGTCAATTAGAAGAAGATGACCCTGGATATCATCACCTGCACTGCCAAACTAAGAATTAATTACAATTGTACATCTGTTTTGAACTCAAGAAAAGTAGAGTGTTCATAGGTCTCTAATTTAATGACTTGAACTCCAGCCCCTTTTTCATCATAATGGATGAAAATAAGAAATGGGATTCCCTTTGGCTTCATCTGGAGTGCTGCAAGCAAACCCTCCTTAGGCATTTTGTAAATCTGCAGTATGACCAGTCCTGTACTCTCCTGTAAATTAGCAGTAATTAAGCAGTTACACTGATACAAGAGGCTGACATGTCACTGAGGCTGTAACTCAGCACCTGCTATCACGAAGCCATTATTCAATAGTTACAGATTCAGGCAGAGAATATTACACCAGTGACTCACATCCTGCAGATTTATGCCTAATGACAAGGATCATACAGTCCTTTAAATAAAGACTACACTCATCATAAAATATCCACTTATTTGCTATAAGATGTAGTAATTCATTTATCAATAATAATTTTGTCCTTTTTCCTCCCCCCAGAAAAATTTGCATTCAAACACTCCATCATATCTTGAATTGGAATGGATAGTTGTTCTTCATGCACAATAAAAGAACTATGGTATTTTAAATGTATGGCTGAGCTGTCAGCCCTCTCTCCAGCCTTCCTGACAGAAAAGAACCTTGATAGACAAGCACAAAACTTTTCCTGAACACAATGTCACTCAAGCTACCTAAAAGGAAAAAATGTACGCATACAATATCAATAACCATGAGAAGGAAAGGAAATTTAACCTTTCTTGAGACAGCAGAAACAAAGAAAAAAGTTTCTTAAGCATTGCCCTCACCCCACTCCCCAAACCCAAGTTCAGGGACTTCTAACCCTAATGACAAAAGAATGCACAGTTCCCTTGCTATCTTCAAAATAGCCCAAGTGCATTCTTTCAAGTTTTCATGCTGGGAGAATGTACTTGCTAAAGCTTTTTCTTAAGGAGTAAAGAAGAAATAATGGACAAACAGATTCAGGAAGAGGCCAACAGAGAACCAGCCAGCTATAATCTATGTCCTTGCACATGATGACATGCTGGTACATTTAGTTAAGGATTTAGATCAAGGCTGTCTTTATCCAAAAGAAAGGCAAAATTCCTACAGAATTCCTACTACAGAATGCCCAGACATTGTGAGGAATTGTAGCATTTATTTCATTTTAATTTTATGTTCTTCTAAATCACCTGCCTTTTATAAATGTTCTGCCTCAAATTGTCAGCATTATATTACAGCAATAATAAAGTGACTTATTGCTGACCTGTTATCTTTGAAGTTCCAGAAAGTCAAGAAGGGCTGAAAAATGGATTTTATGACATCCATTTCCCTTATGTGAGAACAGATCAGACTTCTCTGATTTATTGATTTTTTTTCCAGCAAACTAATCATCATCTAACTTATCCATTCATATATCAGTTCATGACTGTTTCACATTACTACCCACATATGAGGAAAAAGTCTATTAAGAAATAATAAGAAAAATAATTTAAAATGTGTATCACACAAACCACAAAACTGTTTAGCTGAAGAAAGGTGGAAACTGAGTAAGAACACAATAAATTAAAGAAAAAAAAAACAGGAATTAATTTATATATGCAAAACCCAGAAAAACAGATTTAAACTCTAAATCAAAATGACAAATCTGAATTATTTCTACGTTGATGTAAACTTTAACTACAGAATCTTAGATATTTAAATGGCAACTCAATACAACACAACTTCAACCACAGCTTGTTGCTGTTGAGATTGAGCAGTTCATTTTACACAGCAGCATAAGGAACACCACACAGCTTGAGTTTACAAGGGTTTTTCCAAGTGAGTAGTGACAATTTGTCAATCTTTTTGATAAGTAACTCTTCATAGGTTATATACAGTGCATTTGAGAAAAGTTTACATTAGTAAAGTTCATATGGATTAAAAATCTAGAGTTATAGAAGCAACAGGCCTAGACTAAAACAATTTTTTTCAATTTTCATTCATGCATTCATCTGATAAATTTTCCAGATGTTCATTACTTAGCTCAAAGAAATTCCTCCTTACTCTCATAAACTCTGTTTCACAGCTTCACTTGTGCCAACCATTACTTTGCTAGCTTTGCATATAACAGCAAAGTTCCCTGCATGATATTTTCCAGGATTTTAGTTGCCTTGTTACCCAGATGGACCTTTTCAACAGCAGAATGTTACAGTTTGCCCAAAGTTTTAATTACTCTGGTACTGTTAATTGAATCATTGAATCCCCAGGCATTCCACAAAGCCAGGCTCCATTTTCACCACCCTATTCTATCAATCTTTTTAATAATCTCTTCTATCTGGATTACTTTTTTCCATTTTGCCATTTCCTCTGTCGTCTTACTTTACCCTCACATCGCTGTAATTTTTCACCCTATCATCAGTACTGGTAATACCACTGTCATTTATAAACATTACAGGAATAAAAATTACTCCTCACTCCCCCACTGAGACTGCTGCTTATTTTCCATTGTTAATTACCTTATGATATTTTTTTAAAAATCTAATGAGGATGACAGCCATGATTAGGCCTCACCATATAAAGGAGTTGTCTAGAACTTTATCACAACTTAATTTTACACTTTATACCCAACTGAAATGGATAATTAGCTCATCATGCAGGGAAACATGGTCAGCAGTGTTCAAGGGAAGTAAACACGAGGATAGCAAGCCTCAGCTGTCATCACAAACCATGAAACCTGACATTATACATTATGCTTTTCACTCTTCTAGTGCAGATTCCTTTTGTATACTATTACCCTTTTCCTACATTAATGAATTTCTGCATTAATTGTCTGATAGCAATATCATGCTGTTTGTGTCTTAAAACTAAAGTTCACGTAGAGACACACACATCTCAAAGGAATATTAAGTTTGCTGATGACACTAAATTGGTAGGGACTGTTGACTGTCTCCAGGGAGGAGAGGCCCTGCAGAGAGACCTTGACAAATTAGAGAGATGGACAATCAGCAAGTGTAGGAAGATTAAAAAGGGCAAATGTCAGATTCTGCACATGGGACAGGGCAACCCTGGTGGTGTGTATAGGCTGAGGAATGAGAGGCTGGAGAGCAGTGCCACAGAAAGGGACCTGGCAGTCCTGGCTCATGACAAGTTTAACATGAGTCATTGTGCCCTGCCAGCCAGGAGGGACAAGCATGTCCAGGGGGGATCAGGCATAGCATCAACAGCAGGGCAAGAGAGTGGGGGATTGTCCCTCTCTGCTCTGCACTGGAGCAGCCTCACCTTAAGCACTGTGTGCAGTTTTGGGCTCCACAATCTAAAAAAAAAAAAAAAATATACTAAACTATTAGAGAGCCTACAAAGAAGAGCCACAAGGAGGGTGAAGGGTCTGGAGGGGAAGCCATATGAGGAGCAGCTGAGGTCACTTGGCTTGTTCAGCCTAGAGGAGACTGAGGGGAAACAGAGGGGCAGACACTGATCTCTTCAGTTTGTGACCAGGGACAGGACCTGAGGGAACAGCCTGAAGCTGTGTCTGGGGAGTTTTAGGTCACATATCAGGAAAAGGTCCTTCGCCCAGAGAGTGGTTGGGCACTGGAACAGGCTCCCCAAGTAAGTAGGCACAGCACAGCCTGTCCAAGTTCAAGATGCATTTGGACAATGTTCTCAAGCACATGGTGTGACTCTTGAGGTGTCCTGTGCAGAGCCAAGGGTTGGACTCAATGATCCTCATGGGTCCCTTCCAACACTGCATATTCTATGTTTCTATGGTGAGTTGCACTGGAGTCATTGTCCACTTCCTTTTCCAAAACAACGTTCATGCTAATTTTATATGCAAAACTATGTTTTGAGTTTTCTGTAAGAAAAAAAAATCTAGTGAAGAGAATAGCCTCTCCAGTAAGTAATATGCAATTAGCCCAAACACAGCCAATGTCTCTGCTAAAAGGTTGTAGTAATATACGTCAGATATTGCTTCATTGCATTTCATTAGAACATTGCATTTCATTAAAACATTACTTCCACTGCAGTATTTACTTATCTCAATATGTAGAAATAAACATAGGCCAAGCTGCTAGAACACATCATTGACAGAATGATTGCTTCAATCATTAGTTTAGTTCACAGACCCCATAGCTTCTGGCTAGAAGTTCCTTCTCATTACACCTCTATGCTCATAACAATTCAGAAAACATTTACCCCTACACTTCCACAGGAAATATTAGTTTACACTACATAAACAAAATTTGTAGCAAGTAAGTTTATTACAATAGATTCAGACAGAAATTAGAAAATTGGCTTGCAACATTTCCCACAAAATAATATTCTGCAATGCAGAAGAGAAGGGCTCTTCGCCTTTAGTTACTAGTCCATGGGGTTAAGTTGTTACCTTACCTGCTTTTTCTATTGGCCTGTCCACACAGCATAATCTACAGACAGAAAAGAAAATATTTGTCTTTCCTCAAACAAAGTTACACAAAGCACCTGTCAGCATTCAGCTATACAGTTAGTGTGCAGCAGCAGCCAAGCAGGCTTCAGAAGCTTTTCTGGTAACCATTTGGACAGTCTTTGAGGTACTGTGATGGACATGCTGGCAATCCAGAACTTGATGCATTTGTGCTTTCTCTTTACATACAGCTTTACATGTATTGACATCAACTACCCATTCCAGGAAATGCAGGCTAAGACCACTGCAATGAACCCATCATCTGTCAGGTATTTTTTCACTCAGGCAAGCAACTGACAACACTTCATATAAATCCAGGTTTATTGTATAAAGTGCGCTGGCTGCTAAAGAAAAACCTGAACTGCAATTTAAATTTTTCTATACTTTGGAGTTGGACTCTTGACTACTCATCTTCAGTTGCTGCTTCATATCATGGTTGGTTTTCAACAGTTTTTCAGCTAGTATTTTGTGAGGAACAGAGGGAGTTGGCAACACTAAGTGCTGAAGAAGCAGCAAGCCTAAGGACAGACCCTGTGCTTTGTCTGTAGGATGATATGAAAGATCTTCAGCAACAGGATTTGAAAAGTGACCATCGGCCTACTACACAAAGGCAGAGATGGACAGGGCTTCATTCCAAGAAACAGGGATTGTGGAAAACAATCTATCCTTTTATCTTGCCAACAAATAATCAGACATTAAAGGGAAGTGGCAAAAAAAGGATTAATTCTTCTTTTGCTTACTTAATCTCCTTCAGTCTACTGACCAGCTTCTGTATATTCTTTATGAAGAACTTTGATCTGCTCCAGGTTAAAAGAGACTAAAGGAATATGAAGTGAATACAAATCAGATTATTTCATTCAGAACTAACCAAAGGAAGAGACAAAAAGCCTTAAAAGTTCTGACCATTACAAAAAACAGCTTCAGTTTTCAATGATTTAGTGGATTTGATATCAAGGCAGGCTGTGATGGACCCAAAAGCTAATGGAACTTTGAGAAAGAAAAGTTAATCCATTGTCGAGGTGGGACACAAGTCCAAGTTTTAGACTTCTTACAACTTTTTTTTTGCCTTTGAATAAGTAATTTCAGATTTTACCCAAGATTCACTGCAATATTTAAAAGCAAGAATTCAAACAGAAACTTGAAATGCTTTAGAGGACTAAAGAAAGCTGAGACTTCCCAGCCAGTGTCCAAAATGACAGCATTTTATCTGCTATCTGTGAACAGAGGAGGACTGAATTTGTCTACTGTATAATTCAAATGTCAACTTAAGGTTTTTCCAGTACCACATGGCTTGGTGCAATTTGTTTAGAGTATTGTTACTCTCATCTTTCGGTTAGGTATGAGAAATTAATGACTGAGAAGTAAAAGACTCTGAATCTTATTCCGTGTTCCCCAATTGTACTAAGAAAGACCCTCATCCATAATTATTATAGGGAATATATATGTCTATATCCCTGTATATTTTTATAAAAGAAATTATTTCTTAAGGAAAAAAAGGCAACAAAGTAAGCCTTTCAGGGAAGAAGAGAAGTGACAGGTGCTACACATAAAATCATAAAGTTTTCCCTTCAAAGATCTAAATTCTATATTCATATATATGCAATTTGGGAAATGATAGCATTCAACAGAACGCATCAATTTAGGCAATGACTTCTTTAAATAATGTTACAGATGTAAGATTGCTGCAGCTATTTGGAAGAACAGCCATTCAAAGACCAAAGTGTGCCTTTAGGACTTAGGAGATCTTGTTATAATTTCCTCTTAGTCAGAGGCTCTTTGTAAACAGATTCAGAAAATTATTTAGTAAATCCAAATTAATGTAATAAAGACACTTAAAAGCAGCATCTCAGCTTCAGTGCCTCATTTTTTAAGTGTTCTGTCATCTAAGCATTCTCCCATTTCACCAGTGCTGGGAGGGAATAAATATATCAAAGAGTGAAAAGTGTTCATATCATTGTGAACACATTATTTTATGTATAATAATAGGAACAGGCATTACATGCAATTAGGAATCTTATACATGTTCCAATGCAGAGAAAATAGCAATTAGAGCCTTACTATGAAACACTGTAAACAGACAAATCACAATATGGTTCTCTATTAAAGAATTCCCAGTGCCAGATGCTGCTCCTGCCATTATTTATGCACAGACATAACTCTAAGAACATAAGTAGTCCATTGACTGATTTATGACTCCAACAAGTGCTTCCACAATCAAACCCAAACTATTTGATGACAGGCAACAAGTGGATTACCACCCAGACAAGGAAAAATAATTTCTGAATCATTTCTGAGCTGAAGCACATTAATAAAATACCCTTTAAAACATTTTCATTTTGATTTCCCAAGAGACTACAAAGTATCTATGCACCCAGGTTTTGATTTAACAGGATTCTACTAACTAGCAGTCTCCCAAATGCAATCATGGAATTCTCTAGCATAGAAGCTAATTATCCAAAATACTGCTAATTGTGACTTTTATGCTATGCTAGTCAAAATGAGTTCTAATTAATTCATACTGCCCTGGAACTTGTCTGCAAGGAAGGAAGATGCCATGCGGCACCAACGAGTATGAAAGGAGAACTACAGCACCCCCAGCTGATCATCCCCAGACAAGCTCTGCTCCTCAGGACACAATGCTGCATGGGGACTTGTCCTCTGACACTTAGTTGACACACCAATAACACCTTTATCCTCCATAACTGATCTTCAGATGTCAAAGGCTAACAAATCTCATAATGAGAAAAGTGGCTAGGAGTTCTATTAATAAGACTCTTTACTGCTCTATTTATACTCATCAAGAATGTTGCAATCCCTAATTTTGAGACCAAGCTTTTTCAGTAAGACCATTTTAAAACTAACATATGTTCACATCATATAAACTATGGTCAGTCAATTTTCATAACTTTTTAGATGCATAGATGTTTTAGCACTTGTCACAGGGAACTGTAGTAGCGTATTGGTTCTGTAATGCTTCAGAGACAACTCAAGAAATTCTGTAACACACAGTTATCTAGTAGCATCCATGTACAGATGCTTCAGGTTAGTTTATGTCGTCAGGAACAAGGTTTTGAATTTAAGCCAATTCAACTGGTCTTCCCACAGCTTTTCATCACAACCCCATATGCTTCACTTTCTCCACCTTTTCAAAATGCAGGTGACACAAAGCTGTAACTCAGCCTATCACATTCAGGCATTTCCTTGCTTTCCTTCCTGTCTTTCAAGTCAGGATCTTATCCTAATTAATTCAAAATACATTATTTTCTTTTTTTATTGTTTGCAGTGAACACAACAGAAGCACTCTAAAAATAAGACCTCCAGACTTCCATCGCCAAGTGTGATACTTTTAAAAAACAAGCTCACTCAACTCCTGTTGCAAGATGGAACCAGTTTGTGTATGACTACCCATTGAAAATTTTTTCATTTATATTTTTCATACTGTTGCTGCTTTTCATGGAGACCATTAGTCTGTTGTTTTTCTAGTATTTACTTCTCAAATTACCTCTTTTCGATTAAAAAAGTTACTGAAATATAAGGAACCAGGGATGGAGAAACATCATACATCTCAATATACTACTTCAAGGGTGCATTTTTGTAAAAAATAAGAGAAGAATTAAATGTAAATAGCTTACTTCAGAGCTGTTAAGGGCCTTGACAACACAAACACACCAGGCCTTCCTTTTCCTATGTTTTCCCTCTCCCTCTTTGGCAATTTCAATCTACAGACAGCTACAGAAGCACATCAATGTGCAGTGTGCTCACTGCAGTGGCTGCACAGGTCAGTAGAGAGGACCCCACATGTGACTTCAGGACTCTCAGATGATTCAGGACAAACCTCCCTGGAGTTCATTCTCATGGCTTCTACTGCATCATGAGCTACATCTCAGTGAATCCAGTCTCTGCTTTACTGGGACAACAATTAAGCACAACTCTATGCTTACCAAACCTTGCTGGGACTGATGTTTTTTCTGTTACCCACCTCAAATGCAGGGCTGAGATCTTGGAGTGCCTGTGGCCAACAGCCCCTCAGATTCCTTAGTAGCATGCTTAAATCAAGGAAAACATTGCCATATGCAGAGCACAGAATTTTATGGCACTCAGCAGAGTGAGTGTAGTTAGGGATGGGGTTCTACATCTCTGAAAGAAATTTAGAGTGTGGAAAACTCTGCAGCTGACTTAGGATCTGTTGATAAAAGACTAGAAAGTCATGGAGAGACCATTCTCTTTTCAACCTCAAGTTAAAAAGTCTTCGTGCATTTAAGTAGCAACAACCTAAATGTTGTTATGTTTTAATATGTTAAAATAATTACACCCAAAAGCATCAAATATATAGTATCTTGATAAGACAGCAAGTTAGACCACATGAAAAATATTCACAGTAATTTTTCCAAAGAACATTCTTGAAACATTATAAATTAAATATGTTTACAGGTGAAAAGTGTCAGAAAGCAAAACAGAGCAGAAAGGTTATAAAAGACTAGCAAAATTAAGTTCTACCAAGTACAGACAGTGGAATCCTCATTATTTATTTCACAATTTTTACCAGATTTTTGAGCTTTCTAGTAGAGAAACAGAAACCACTATCAGATCTGGACATTTCAGAGAGCTCCTTGTCTAGTTCAGAACTGATTTCTACTACTTGTAATTATTCTACCCAAAGATCTCAGTAACATGTACACTTCTGGAAATACTGAGTTCTCAGTATGCCTCTCCCTCTTCCAGGCAGGCAGAAAACCATGAGCTTCAGTAATCAGTTACATAAAATTCATTCCTTGCAACTAACCCTAATAAACCCTGCCTTCCAGTAAGATCAAACTGTGGTCAGCTCCAATTTCTGTCTGTTATCCAACCTCTCCTAGTGTGAACAACCCAGAAACATTTAAAATTCCATCCTAGCTCACTAACCAAGTGAGGAATAGGTTATGCAAGGCCACAAAAACTGTAACTGAAAAGTAATTTAGTACTAACATTGCCAAATAATCACAAAGACCAACACAAAACTTCTACCTTGTTTCATCCATGGGCAAATACAAATAAACACACCAAATATACACTATTTTAGCTGCCTGCTGGTACACCACAGTGAATAATATACCGCTATGCACAACATTTAACACGTACTCTGGAGCAACCGATGGCAAACTCCATCCAAGTATTTGGCATAATCTGACTGCTGTTGATCAAGCTGAACTGAGACTTAAAAATGTGATAGAAATGCCTGAATCCTCCTCCCATTCTTCGACGACATTCTGGGTGTTAGGGGATTCATATGTTTGGCGGTCATGTGATGGACATGTCAAGAGGAAGATATCACCTGCTATGCACTTGAAGGGCTTATTGAAGAGATGCCAGAAAAAAACAAGTGTAGAAGGTCGGTATGCCGAAATAATGAAGTTAGGGAGGAGTATTCAACCGACCACTTGTATCTGTGAAGAGCAAGGAGGAGGGATTGAAGCAAGTTATAGCCCTGAAGTTACAACCAATAGCGCAAAAGAGCAAGTAGAGCTCAGCGGTTAGGGGGAGAGTATGTGCCTGAAGACAATAACCTAAGTTTTTAAACACTTCATTTTCTTTGCATATTTATTAAAGTCAAGATGTGTTAGGTAGTCATTCAAACATGGAAATGAAATATGCAAGAAAACCTGAGCAGCTGAGTAGGTGCACTCTGCTTTGACATGCCCCTGTCTAAGGGGGCATCTTGCTGAGGAATACAGATTGCTTTTATTTAGTTCAAAACTTGATAAATCTGGTAAAGAGGTGATGCAATTCCCATTTCTTACACAAAGTAAAATTAAATTGAAAAAATCAGAGGTCAAATTTATGTATTAGTTTTATGTTCATGCTTCAAAGCATAATACAACCTGAAGCAGACAGTGCTTATCTGACATACTTTTAATGTGTCCAGGGGAGCACAGAAAAATACATTATTATATTGATTTTTCAAAATGTGTTAAATACCTGCCCACTCTGAATAACTTAACTTCATGTGGCATTTTAGCTGCTGGAAAACAGTGTTCTGTTCTCCCTTCATACTGCAATGGACTTCACAAAGACAACACAAAGGAAAAGACTACTAACTTTCCACGAGTCTGGATCAAAGCTCACTAAATTTTCAGAGTCTTTTGCTACAAACTCCACAGCAATATCTTTAGAAAGCCAAGAAACACCAATAAAGCCATTTTCCCAAGTCACTGATAGTCAAACACAACAGCACTGGAGAAACAAAGAAAACAGTAAATCAGACTCTGTGGCTGAGAAGAAACACCTGAGTTTAACACCACTTTAGCACAATGTCTTGGTTTAGAGCAAAATTTGGGAGAGAGTCCCCAGAGGGGCTCTGGTAGGAAGATAAATTCAATCGGCCCCTCCCCCCCAACCGGTCCGGGAGAAAATACCTCCTTGGAGAAAAGTGGAAAAAAACTGTTTATTAAACAATAGAACCTAAACAATATTAAACAATAAAACCCCTTGCCGCTCTAAAAGGGATGACAAACTGAGAAACCCCCTGTCCCCGGATTGCAGCCCGGCTCACTCAGTCTCTGATCAGCTCTCCTGGTGCTGGAATTTGTCGCAGGCCAGGCCCGGTCCGGCCCGGTGGCCACAGGTGCAGCTGCTGGTGCTCCCCTGGGTGTTCAGTCCAGAGCAGGTTCCAAGAGGTCCAAAGAGAAGGGAAAAAAAACCACAGTCCAGGGACTCTTCTTTGCCTCAGCCAGCTAAAACTAACTAAAAGCAA
Organism: Diglossa brunneiventris; assembly: GCA_019023105.1. Classification (NCBI taxonomy): domain Eukaryota; kingdom Metazoa; phylum Chordata; class Aves; order Passeriformes; family Thraupidae; genus Diglossa; species Diglossa brunneiventris. The sequence goes on along the minus strand of CM032356.1, from coordinate 35,985,384 downwards.
AAGGAGAGCTCTCTGTCCTGCTGTCTGTTCATCAACAGACAAAAACAGTCCAGGAGGAATGCGGGGGAGTAAGTGCAGTGTCTCAGAGAAAGAAAAAAAAACTGTGCCCTTCTTTTCTCCCCCCCTTCACTCTCTGCAACAAGTCTTAAAGGGGCAAAACTTATTATTATTCAGCATAAACAAATGAGACGATTTGGGGATAAAAGCATCATATAGTCAACCCAGGACACACAACTACTGACATCTCTTATTCATTGCTTTCAGCAGCATGCAACATTTTAAAGAACCAGAACCTGAGCCAAGGATAATGACAAAATGCTGTCACACCAATACATTTTGGCAGAAGGTCTTCACACCTTTTCTTATCAACTTAGCCCACATTCTTGGCATCCTTTCTCACAGGCTCTTTTATATTACACTTCTCAGCTTGTCCACTATTATTAAAAAGAATCATCTCAGCTACAAGCTCCAGTTGAAGGTCTCATTGAGATCTATTTGCTTTACACCACCATTGGACATGAATGCATTAATAGCAGGGATGAGAAAGAAACCTGTATGTGATCACCAGTACTAACTGTATCTTGCAACACTTCCACATTCCAAGGCAAGATGACACTACTAATATGACTTAGCAACACTTTTACCTTGTGTGGAGTCCAAAATCACCCAGCTATGAGAAAGCAGCAAAGCAACACTTTTTTTTTTTCTAAGGTACATGTATAGAGAAGAAAGTACTAATAAATTTATAAGGCTGTAGTCTACAGACAAAAAAAAAGAGAAAAAAACACCAACAAAACTGTTGTGTCTGTATGTGTTCTTTTGATAAAATGCATCTCTAAATTTGAAGATTTGATCAAATATCCTGCCAGCTTTACACAAGATTTGGCAAGTACACCACCTGAAAGCTGACAGGAGATAAAAAAAATATCAGCATTATTTTGTATTTTACTCCTCTTCTGAGAAAACTCAGTTTGTATCTTCCTTGCTTGCAAACTACCCAAAACCCATGAAGTCTCTTCAGGAGACTCTTCCTGGGAATCAAAACATTCTTTCTCAGAGTAGTAGAGTACTTTGGTGGTGGGGCAGGGAAGAAACTGGATGATAGGTGTGTTATTTTAAAGTTTTTTATTCCTACCTAAGTTCTAGCCAAAACTAGGTTCCAATTTGCTAGGAATTAGGACATTTAGGATATGTTTTCCATCCCTTTCCTCCTCCCCAAGACACTATGTGGCTAGTTTTCTTCAAGCTTCCAAGTCCTCAGCTGAGTGGCTATGCTATGCCAAGTAAACTGCACGTAATCATTTCATGCAACTCAAAAGCAGTGAGGCGACCTATCCTCCCTATTCTGCAGGAAAAAATGAAATACAATGTATAGTGTGTAGTGGTTAACAAGTAAAATTTCCCTACAGCATTTCTATCTCAACACAAGAAACAACAATCAAAGATTGGCCATGGCTCCTGGTAACACAGGAAATATGTTACCATAGGCTTTATTTGGATAGGTAGACGAGCAACCAAGTATTGATTACATTTTTACCTCATCTGTCCTTTTGAAGAATATACAGTTTCAGCAAAAAGGCTGGTTTATTTCCAAAAGGGAAAGAAGGAGTAAAAGCTACACAAACAAAATCAGGCAGTCACTGGGGAATGACCTTATTAGGTCTAGTGTTCTTTATGACCACACTAGAGAAACACCCAAAACCTATATTCATGGTGCCACAATATCTGTTCATTGCAGCACACTGCTTCAGTGGAATTATTTGCTTACATTTGAGTGAGGGGATGCCTGACTGATCTCTTCCAAGCTGACATTCTACTCTGTCTGTGCTCTCTGGACAGTTCTGCTCACATTCAGCCACAATTGTGCTATGTGCAGCTGTGTGGATGCAGCTTTCAACCATAGCCTGTGTACTCCAGAATGAGGGTTGTTATCTCAGGCTCAGAGCCACCCTCATGGAAGGAGATTGTTTTGGGCAGCTTGAAGGGCGCATGGGGTGAGACTATCTCCAGGCAAATAACACCATGGACAGAGTATTATGTTAGATTAAGACCAGAGATCTGGCAGATCTAAACTCTAGTTTTCATATCTCTTGCCCCAGAGGCAAAACTGCACATACATCTAGAGTTTATAGATGTAAAGCCTTCCTTAACAATCTTGGAAAATTACCTGTCACTCCTAGGACAAAACTCATGATGGTCTTAACTTTCTTGCTGGAAATACTAATCAATCCTATGGCTATAACTTATATATTTTTAAATTGCTACCTATCAGTTATTGCTCAGTGCTGCTCTGTGCTATCAGAATTGCAGCCCTACCCTATGAAGAAGATTGTCGGGACCCAGGAAATTCCTCTGGCTGCCCTGGAGGACTCGAGCCCCTGCCCAGGGGGCTCAGAGACCATGGCACAGAGCCCATGTCCCCTGTGCCTTTTATTTAGCCCTTGGAAAAAACAATTACCAACCTTATATGAAGAATTACAAGCCACGAAAGCTTAAGTAGAATGATAGCGAATTTATCACGGGTGAAAAATTGATTTTTTTGAGGTTTTTAGAATGGGGGTTCAGGGGGCAAGATGGAGGAATCTGGGCGTGTCCAGCCTTTTTCCTTCTTCTTGGCCTCCATCTTCTGCTGTGATGTTGGCACTTACAGATTGGTTTAGAGTAGAAGCTCGCTGTCTAACATAGGTGATAGGTATTGGGAAGTAACTGTAAACATTGTACATGTAGTTTTTAGTATAAAAAGATAACACCGCCCCGGGGGCAGGCAGAGTGCCTCTGGCTGTCTTGCTAAGCAGACCTCAGCTGGACAGGAAAAAATATTTTATAGATAAGGAACAATAAACAACCTTGAGACCAAGAACTGAAGAGCTCTGACTCCTTCTTCAAGCGCCGGGCTGGGAAAAGAGACTTTTGAACTTTTCTCAGGGTCACTCTGACCAGCGAGAGCCCCCGAGAGAGATACACAGCCATATGTATCTCATATTCAAGGAGAGCAGCCAGAAGGATAATAAGCTTATGAGTCCCTGTTTGACTAAATCACCATGAGCCACGACCACTAAAAAACTCCTTATGTAGTTTAGGGCAAATTTGAACTTGGAAGGATCTATTACATCAATCTCTCTGAATTATAGAGACAACATAATGCATACAAGCAAAAATTTTGGCATTGGAAAAAAAACCACAGAGGTTTAATTTAGCAAAAAATTCTAAATCATACAACAATCAATCAAGATAATTAAGGACCTAAAAGACTGCATTAGTGAAGCTCAGGAAAATTTAAGAATTGTTTTCTTTCAGCTGGTATTCTAAGAAATTCCATGTGTTAGTAAAGAAAGTCAGAATCCATACTATAAAAATAACATATGTAAAAAAAAAAAGGCTCAGAACTAGAGTGTGCACAGAAAACTTAAGCTGTAGGTGTAAAAAAATCACAGCAGTCACCCGATGCTGCTAGTGCCATTTCTCAGTGTGACGTTCAGATTAATGTCCCACACGTGCAGAGAACTGAGCAAGGCCGTTCAAAATTTTTGTACAAAGCCCAGGCAGTAACTGTGCTTTTTCCTGCCACTGAAGTCCTCCGTGAAGTCTCATGGGGAAAAGTATGAAAGGAAAAAGAAGATAAATTAAATAGATTGTTTTAATTATAGGGATAGAGTGCTTTCTTCCATATTGATCTTTTGTCAGTGTTCTTTTATTCTACACCAATTTAGATTCAGAATCAGTTCTTAGCCCTGCCAGAGCTGTCTATAAGGGAGACACATTAAATTCATTGCTGAGATTCGTAGGCACAGATGGGGCCTGACATTTTAAAAGCAAAACAGAAGTTTAGTGTGTTCAAGTGCAAAGGTTTCAGGACAAGCTTAGACTTCAGTTTACACCTGTCTTGGTTTGGAAAGACAGGAGTCTGCGAAGGAAGGCAGGAGCCTCCCCTGAAATGGAGAATGTAAACCCTTCCCACCCCTCCGAATTGCTATAAATTTTAAATTAAGGGGGCTCTCAGGCAAAAATATGGGAGCAGGAAATAACAGTTCTTTAATAGGGAAAAGAAAAAAATAAAGGATAAAATAAACAATGCAGTACACTAGAACAACACTGACAGAGTCAGAACCCAACCTGACACCCTGTGGGTCAGGGTGTTGGTGGCAGTCCAATTGGAAATGTGGCTGCAGTCCTCCTGAAGTATCAGGTGTGGTTCTGTTGGAGTAAGGGGAATCTGCAGAGAAGGATGTATTCTTCCTCTGAAGATCCAGTGGAAGGAGAGGCAGCTGCTGTTTCTCTGGGGAATCCCGTGGAGAAAGCCGTGCCGGTGTCTCAAAAACTTCTGGATTATATCTGGGTAGCAATGCCTAGCTCCTCCCTCTGGGCGGAGCATCTCACAATGGGATGTTATAGTTCTTATCAGTCATGCAGTGACATTCAATAGTCTGTTATCAGCAGATGTCCCCTCCCGAGGGAGGTGTGAATGTGGTCACTCAAAGAGAGAGATAAAGCAAACTGCCCACTTGACAAAAGATAATCTGCCATACAGATGGTAATGGAAAACAACTTGCATTGCAATCTTCAACAACACCCCAAACATCCATGAAAAGATACAGCAAAAGCCTCCTCTCCTATCCTCCCCAGCAGAATTAGGGCTCTAAATTATGCTGGGAGACTATAACCAATACAGCTAAGGACAGAAAATAATCACATCATTCAAACTCAAACCAATTGAAAATATTAGAAGGCAGATATTCTCTAACCAGAGGACAGCTGTGGACCGAAGAAAGGAAGACTAGGAAGGAATCATCCAATGAATTCTCACATCATAATGGTACAAATAAATAACATCTGGTCACCCACATCTGATTTTTGTGGGAAGAAAAACATTTTCCTTCCAAATGCTTTCCCCAGAAAGAATAGTGTTCATATCTCTTTTAATGCTTCTGTTATGTTCTGTACAGCATTCGATATTTGTACAGACAAACCAAGGATCCTCAATATTGGATTAAGGGATTATGTGCAGCAGGTTTTGCAACCATTTTCATTTTCTCACTCCTATCATACCAGAATTTGCCAAGCTGATGTGGGCTGGAGGCAAGTTCAATTTCCATCTCTGCTCAGGGGAGTGATTAAATTTAGCTGATGCTGAGAAAAGGAAATTCAGTGTGATGAACATAGCAAGACTTGACTTGCAAGCCTGTGAGACAGGATTAGTACCACAAGCAAAGCAGAGCTACTAAAACACCAGCAGAAAATACAGGGACTTACACTTAAAAGTGGCAGGGCAAAGTAGGAAGGAAATTAAATTTAATCTTAAAAAAAAACAACAAAAAGAGCAAACCCCAAACACTATCAGCTCAGGACTTAAGCACATTAAACTGAATTCTGGATTTCAACACCAAAGAGCATTCTAGTAAAATTTTAGTTTTGTGAGAATCCCCTTTAATTTTGAGACAGTTTGGAATACAATTTGAGGTTTCAATTGTGCGGCTAATATGCATCTTTTAACAGAACTGAAATGGAAACCTGAGTTCCACTAGTGTTTGGAGCTGATTCAAATTTTACAGGATTTATTTATTCCTGGCAATAGGACATTAAATAGCTGCCTCTGTTAGGAAGAACTATTCAAACATTTGCTCGTAGCAAACTGGAATAACCTTTCCTAGAAACTGAAAATTTCCCACCAAATGAAACAGCAGGCATGTCTTCCCTCAGGGAGATGAATGAACACTTCAAAATTAACCATGGCACGAAAAGGACAATTTCTACTCATAGAGCCAATTGTACACCTTATTTTGGAGTTAGATATTAGTCCAATTCCTTTTTTTTTTTTTTTTTTTTGTAACTTAGAGTCAACTGAGAGCACCACCTTGTCGAGACTGACCAAAAAATGTATTGACCCAGCACAACTATGTTCAAAAACTTTCACTATTTTTACTATTTAGAAAGAGCATGGTGTCATCTTAAGAACATAATGTTATCCCTCTTGTCAGATTGAAGGATTAGAATGTATTTTCCAAGAGTGAAGCAAACTTATGGAAAGAAAGGATTTTTTTTTTAAACCCTGCTTTTCCTCAAGAAGGAAAACACAAAGGTGTTTTTAGATTCTCTAAGCTTTTTTCTTTTTTATGAAAACAAGCAGATCTTGTAGAACCAAGGCCTGTTACTTGAGTAAAAGCTAAGGAATAAAACAGGTCCAAAATTATTTAATTCAATTTTCACTAACTGTTGATTTTGAATCAGTTCAAAACTTTTAAGTTTAGAATTAGGAAAAAATATAATAGTAATATAAAAATTATTATACAATATATAACTATATTTTAATTAAGATGAACTACTTATAAGAACTATGTCAGATACCAGCATATTAATATCAAAAATATAACACTGTTCATCACAAACTGCACAGGACCATCTCTATTTAAAAGCAGCTCAATTTGATAAATTACCATCCACAATATGTGTGTGAATTTGTGTGTGCTTTAAAGAAGGATCATATCCACAACTAATTTACTAGTTTACTAGCTTAATAATTTTAATAGTAAAACTGTATTACTGCATGGCCCACCTGCCCTAAGCAGTTACATTTTGTCTTTTCATTTATTCATTTTAGCAAATTCACTTGGTATGGGAAAAAAACAATTATCAGAGAAAAGAGTTCAGTTCAGCTGCAGCTTCCAGATGGTTAATGTTAATATCAGCATATTGATACTATCTGCTCTTCATTTAAGACTCAACAATTAGGCTTGAAGATGCTCGAAACATTGACCATAAATCAATTCTTGCTGCCATTCTGAGAACCTTGAACTCAAGATTAAAGCCATTTCACCTGAAACTAACAGACAAGAAACAGAAATTATATATATCAAATATAAAATATCTTCTACAACACAAGCTGAGTATATTAGAGTCTCTGTACTCTAAGTCATATAAAGAGTGTTCCTGCCATAATTACACAATCTCAATGCAAGAAAATGCCCCACGCTGCTAATGGGGGCCCTGGAAAATGTTAAAGATAGACTCTGAAAATGTTAGGCTTTGTGTTTTGCCAGATCATTGCACCTGCGTAAGCAGTATGATAAATGATATAATTGTTAGATGTGATGATTGTTTAGTAATTAAATATAATTATTGTATAACCATAAGAAGAATCATGAGAAACTATGTTAGAAATTTAAGGGGAACCACGAGGGGCCATGCTTGATTGAAATCTATGTATACAATAGAACAATATAAGTTTAATAATTAACATGAGAGATATAATGATAGAATATAAAAGCATGTTAAATCTTGAATGTGTGGCGGAGTCAGATTTGGGTTCATATCCCTGACACCCAGAGCTCTTCAATAAAACCATCGACATATAATCTATTTCGTGGTTATATGTTTCCGAAAGCTAACATTTTGGCGACCCAGATGGGACCCTGTGAGTGCTGCTGAAGCGGGCTCGCGACCCAATCACGCTCCAGACGGCACCGAGGGATTCTCGGGGAGCCCATTGGCCGCGACCGCCTCTGCCGCTCACAACGTCCCCGGGAGAAAGGTAAGGTGCTTTTACTTTGGTTTGGGTGCCTGCCAATAAGACGCAGCGAAAGCTACGCTTGGTTGGGCTAAGGAATTCCTGGTGGTATTGCCTAGGCGCCGTTCCGTAAGACAATCGTGAAAAGCGTTGCAGGTTCGGCATTTGTGGTGTATTTGGATGGAGAAGCTTAAAGGGATTTTGGGCAGCAATGCCTCTATTCCGCAAACTTCTCCTTTGGGGTGCTTATTAGCACATTGGAAACAGGGTAATTTTGGGGAAGAATTACCTAAAGCTAAGTTGATTGATTATTGTAATACATGGTGGCCAGAATATGTCTTGGAGAATGGTGAAAAATGGGCCAAAATACGGGACTCTGCAATATAACACTATTTCGCAGTTAATGTCATTTTGTAAGCAAGAAGGAAAATGGGATGAGGTTCCGTATGTTGATTTGTTTTTCTATTTACGGGGAAAGCCAGAATGGCAGGATGAATGTGGATTAATGGTGGTTAAAACATCTGCAAGTGATAAATGTGGGGTTTGTCAGACACATTGTCTAGAACACTTGGCGCTGAAAGAAAGTCTGAGTAGGGAAAATTATAGAGATATTGATTTACAGGTAGCTCCAATAAGACCAAGAGAACCTAGCCCTATCCCACCTGCTTCACCTGTCCCTATCCCACCGTCTGCCCCTACCTCACCTAATCCTGAACCTGTCTCGTCTAGTACACCCTTCCCTCTTTATCCTCCTCTCCCATCGTCACCTGATCCATCTTCCTTGGAAGATGAGCAAAACCTAACTGTGAAAGAAAGAAAAGGGAGGGATGCCGGTGGGGGAGATGGCGATAGTGGTGGGTCGACGACCCCGGTAGCCCACAGAACTCGAAGTGGTCAAAGCTTGCCCCGGTCGTGGATAGAAAAGACATAGGCAGACAAAAACGGAGTGTGATTGCCCCCTTGCGGCAAGGTGTAGGAGTGGAAGGGCCAGTATTTGTAAAGGTGCCTTTTTCCCCCTGCGGATCTGGTTATTTGGAAACAATCAGCCAGAACTTATAGAGAAAATCCTGATAAGGTAGCATGAGTAGTAAAAATGGTTATAAAAACTCAGAATCCTGACTGGGATGACATACAAGTAATATTAGATACTTTAATGGATTCTACTGAGAAAGAGATGGTACTTAAGGCAGCCAAAGAAAGGGCAAGGGAGGATATTAGAAATGGGCTCATAACAGGAACTTTAGATGAGAATTTCCCAACCGAGGATCCAAAATGGGACCCTAATTTACCTTGGGGTATGAGGAGACTACGGAAATATCAGGGAGTGGATCCAAATAGGAGTTCAGAATGCTGTGTCCAAAACTATAAATTGGTCTAAATTATATGAGGTTCGGCAGGAAAAGAAAGAATCTCCCACTGCGTTTTTGGAAAGGCTTAAGGAGGCAGCAAAGAAATATACAGATCTCCAAATAGACACAGAACAAGCAATGGTTCAGCTCACTCTCATATTCTTGGGCCAGTCACAAGACAATATTCGGAAAAAACTGCAAAAATTAGAAGGAGAGGAATTAAGGAATTTGGATAAGCTACTTGAGGGAGCCTGGAAGGTATACAATAATAGCGAAAGAGAAGCTAGTAAAAGGCAGCAGCAAAATCTTTTGGCAGTAATACAAGGAAAGGGGAAGGGAACCCAAATTTCAGGGGGCGTGGCAGAAGCAGTCGGGGTAGGAGACCAGTTATGCAAGGGTTAAGCCTAAATCAATGTGTGTATTGCAAACAGCAGGGACATTGAAAATGGGAATGCCCAGACTTGGACAACCGGTTTTGCCAGGGCAATCAGTTCCAGCAGGAAAACGTTGCCAAGGCGATGGTTTTGGGTGAATATAACAGCTGACTAGGCATGGAACCTGCAAAACAGGTTCAAGAACCTGTCATAAATATACAGTAGAATTTAATACACCAATATTTCCAGTAAAGAAGCTAAATGGTGAATATATATTAGTGCAGGATTTGAGAGCAATAAATAAAATAACAAAGGACATTTACCCAGTGGTAACAAATCCCTACACATTGCTGACATCCGTAAAAGAGATATATAAATGGTTTACTGTAATTGATTTAAAAGATGCCTTTTTCTGCATACCCCTTGACAAAGAAAGTAGGAAACTGTTTGCCTTTGAGTGGGAAAACCCAGGGAACAGAAGAAAGACCCAGCTCACCTGGACACGACAAGAACTCGACGACCCTATTCAGAAACCAACTGGCAAAGGAACTGGAGATTTGGACCGAGAATGGGCAAGTACCAAGAGACCAATACCTGTTGTTGCAGTATGTTGATGATATACTAATAGCTACAGAAGAAAAAGCAACCTGTATAAAGGTAACCATTGAGATTTTAAATTCACTGGGAATGGGAGGTATAAAGTATCCAGAGGAAAGGCACAAATTGCCCAACAGACTGTGATCTACCTGGGATGTGAAATTTCACAAGGGCAAACGAAAACTAGGTACTAACCATATCCAAGCCATTTGTGCTATTCCAGAGCCCCAGAATCTACATGAGCTGCGAGTCTTCCTTGGGATGGCAGGATGGTGTCGCCTGTGGATCATGGACTATGGACTGATTGCGAAACCCCTGTATGAAGCTCAGAAGACGCAGCCATTCACCTGGGGCAAGCCACAGAAAGAAGCCTTCCTAAAATTAAAGGAAGCACTGACAACTGCTCCAGCATTAGGGTTACCTGATCTGTCTAAAGATTTTCAGCTGTTTGTACATGAAAGGCTGCGCCTAGCACTAGGAGTCCTGACCCAACGTCTGGGAAGCTGGAAAAGGCCGGTGGGCTACTTTTCCAAACAACTTGACAACATAAGTATCGAGTGGCCTTCATGTCTGCGGGTGGTCGCAGCTACTGTGATGCTGATACAAGAAGCCAGGAAGCTTACTATGGGAAGGCTCACAGATGTCTATGTCCCACACATGGTAACCACTGTCTTAGAACAGAAGGGGGGCCATTGGCTATCTCCAAGCAGGATGATGAAATTCCAGGTAGTCCTGACTGAGCAGGATGATGTCACATTAAAAACAACTAACCTTTTGAATCCAGCTTTGTTCCTAGGTACCACAACTGAAGAAGGCCCATCAGAGCACAACTGTGCAGAGGTAATAGAGTACACCTATTCAGCAAGAGAAGACCTGAAAGACGTTCCACTAGAGCAGCCAGAGTGGGAGCTATTTACAGATGGGAGCAGCTTCGTGGAAAATGGAACCAGATGCGCTGGATATGCGGTAACAACAGTCAATACAGTAGTGGAGGCAAAGGTATTACCACCAAATACATCTGCCCAGAAGGCAGAACTGGTTGCTTTAACCAGGGCACTAGAATTAAGTGAAGGGAAAAAGGTAAATATATGGACTGACTCAAAATATGCTTTTGGAGTGGTGCATGTACACGGAGCACTGTGGAAACAAAGAGGATTATTGTCTTCTCGAGGTACGCACATTAAACATCAGGATGCAGTCCTGCAATTGATAAAAGCAGTACAAAAACCTGAACAAGTGGCAATTATACACTGTAAAGCACACCAATCAGGAAACTCCAAAATCTGTGAGGGAAATCGAAAGGCAGACTGGACAGCCCGACAGGTTGCTCGAGAGGTGCAAACAACAATGGCATTGATACCTTTAAAGCTTAATGTATCCCAATTCAATTTGCCTCCAAAACCAAAATATTCAGTAGAAGATGAGAGACTGGCACGTTTGCTAAATGCACAAAAGAATTCAGAGGGATGGTATGGGACTACACAAGGAAAAATAGTGGTACCCCCCTTGATAATGAGAGAAGTTCTACAAATTAAACATAACGAATGTCATTGGGGTGCAGAGGCATTGGTAACATTGCTAAAGCAGAGTTTAATTTCGGTACGGATGTTAACAATGGCAAAATCAGTAATGTCAAAATGTGATATCTGCTTGAAAAACAACCCAGTGGCTAGGCGACAGGCACAGCTAGGAAGAATTCGGATAGGAATAGAGCCAGGAGACTATTGGCAGGTAGATTTTGTAGAATTGCCAAGAACTCGAGGATACAAATACCTGTTAGTGGGGGTTGACACATTTTCTGGATGGCCAGAAGCCCTTCCCTGTTGCACAAACCAAGCAAAGGAAACAGTTAAGTGGTTACTACAGGAGATTATTCCCAGGTTTGGGGTACCCCTAGGGGTATCATCAGATAGGGGGCCCCATTTCATAGCTACAGTAGTAAAAGAGGTAAGTAGATTGCTGGGGATAACTTGGAACCTCCACACACCGTAGAGACCCCAGTCAAGTGGACAGGTAGAGAGGATGAATCAGACACTAAAAAGGCAAATCAGTAAAATATGTCAGGAAGCCAAACTGCAGTGGCCCCAGGCTTTGCCAATAGCACTGTTGAGGATTCGGATAAAGCCTAGGAGTGGGATGTCAGTCAGTCCTTATGAGATATTGTATGAGAAACCATATGAATCTTCTGAGCCTAACCCTAATGTACACGTCACAGGAAAGCAGGAAGCGTATAATTATGTTCTGTCTCTCGGGAAAACTTTAGCTCGGCTCCCGAGCATCCTCGTGTGGAATAGACCGCTGACTCTCGAGAATCCAGTTCATAACATATATCCAGGAGACGAGGTGTACATTAAAACCTGGAACGAAGAACCACTGAAAGAAAAGTGGCGTGGACCCCATCAGGTACTACTGACCACCTTTACAGCAGTCAAAGTAGCCGGCGTGGACCCCTGGATTCACTATACCCGAGTGAAGAAAATCCATCCTGGATCACGGACTGTGTAAACTGTGGAACCAACAAGGCTGCAGATAAGATGTGTTTAATTGCCTCGAGAATGCTATCAGTAATTGTGCTAAGGTTATGGTCATTAATGTCTTTGGGATGTGGAATGCAAAAAGATCAACTAACCACTCTTCCTTCTAGAATGAAGAGAGAGGTACAAGCAGAAACACAGGTGATAAAAGTTTCTAATGCAGTTCGGGCTGAGAATGTAATGATTGGATTAGTCAAAGATTTTGCAAAAATGCAAAACACCAGTAGAATAACTGCCTGTCTGCCAATACCAAAGGCAGCAGGAGACCCAGTAAACTGGTGAATCATAACATCAAAACTACCTGAAATACAAAAGAAGAAAACAATTGCATGCAAACAGGTACCTGAATCGAGGCAAGTAGTCAAGGAAACTCGGGACAAAATAGGAACATGGATGAAACCCATGAGCCAGAAAGACTGTATTCTAAGTGATGGCATATTAGGAACCCCTATGGGAGAATCAGGAGGCATCACACAATGGCAATGCTATTTGCCACACTATAAAAAGATTATAGAAAATGTTACAGAAACCACTCTGGTATGGAAGTGTGAGGCCAAGGATCAGAAAGATCAGATAGAACCTTGGGACAGTGCGTGGTCTGTGAGTGTACTTCAAAAATTCCAATATATGGCAAACACCCCTTGGTGTATTAAGTGGGAAGGCTCCGAGAATGAAACAGATCCAGCAGTAACAAACACTGCCACTAGTAGCAGAACAAGGGCAGACAAAGTAAGTTGGTGGGCATGTAATAAAACTTATGACTGCACTTCTGATGATGCAGAGATAAAACAGATGCCACCCTTGGCAATAGCCCTGCAAATTGGTTGTGCTTGCAGAGGGATCAAACATAAATGAGGCAAAGTGAATTATAAAGTAGTTGTAGGATGTACCAGGAGTACAGTTCGAAGTCCAGGACAATTTGAATGGGTGTCCTGGGTTGACTATATGATGCTTTTATCCCCAAATCGTCTCATTTGTTTATGCTGAATAATAATAAGTTTTGCCCCTTTAAGACTTGTTGCAGAGAGTGAAGGGGGGGAGAGACGAAGTACACAGTTTTTTTTTCTTTCTCTGAGACACTGCACTTACTCCCCCGCATTCCTCCTGAACTGTGTTTGTCTGTTGATGAACAGACAGCAGGACAGAGAGCTCTCCGTTTGCTTCTAGTTGGTTTTAGCTGGCTGAGGCAAAGAAGAGTCCCTGGACTGTGGTTTTTTTTTTTTTTTCCTTCTCTTTGGACCTCTTGGAACCTGCTCTGGACTGAACACCCAGGGGAGCACCAGCAGCTGCACCTGTGGCCACCGGGCCGGACCGGGCCTGGCCTGCGACAAATTCCAGCACCAGGAGAGCTGATCAGAGACTGAGTGAGCCGGGCTGCAACCCGGGGACGGGGGATTTCTCAGTTTGTCATCCCTTTTAGAGCGGCAAGGGGTTTTATTGTTTAATATTGTTTAGGTTCTATTGTTTAATAAACAGTTTTTTTCCACTTTTCTCCAAGGAGGTATTTTCTCCCGGACCGGTTGGGGGGGGGAGGGGCCGATTGAATTTATCTTCCTACCAGAGCCCCTCTGGGGACTCTCTCCCAAATTTTGCTCTAAACCAAGACAATGGGCAACAAGCGATGGTACCTGGACAACACATCTGCCTGTAGATGGGAAAGTAAAAGAAATTACTTTAGGCCTCCCAACCTTATGTCCAATTTGGAAAAAGTCCCCATTTAATGGAAAACATGAACTTCTGCAAAATGAGAGCAAGACGAGAAGTTCTAGACAATGAAAATTCAGATGACACTTGGCAAGAACCCTCTAGTGGAGTGAAATTTGGGTGGGCCCTAGAGTCCTTGCTTGGTCCTATAGCAAACTATCAGAGTAGAGAGATGCTGCACAAACTTACAGGTCAGGTAGATAGACTGGCAAGAGTCACCCGGGAAGGATTTAAAGAACTAAACGTACAATTACAAGCCACCACAAAAATGACTTTACAAAATCGATTAGCCTTAGATTTGTTACTCCTGAAAGAGCATGGAGTATGTGGATTTTTAAAGGGACGGGTTGACCACTGCTGTGTTCATATCCCAAATGTAACTGCAGATGTAGAATATGACATCAACCAGTTGAAACAAATAGAGCATGAAGCACAAGAAGAGCAAAAGGATTTGACTACAAGCTGGTTAGGCAAAATCTTTAAAGGGTTAGGGTGGAATGTGAGTTCATGGATTAAATCTGTCATTGAGAGTGTGATAATCTTTCTAATTGTATTCTTAGCAATTTGGTTAGTTTACAGCATCTTAAAGGGAGAGATACAGAAGTAAACATCCTGGAACCAGAAGAGAATAAAGGCACTGACACGAGATCCACGCCCACCATCTTCTGGTTCTCCAGTTCGTGATAACATTCATGACAACGTTTACATCAACCCTGCATTTGAAGAGCGTCAAGTATAAATTGAGAGATAAAGGACTATATCAAGTGAAAACATTTACACCTATAGTGAAGTGAAAATGCTTTCAAAGGGGGGAGAATGATAATGGGGGCCCTGGAAAATGTTAAAGATAGACTCTGAAAATGTTAGGCTTTGTGTTTTCTCAGATCACTGCACCTGCGTAAGCAGTATGATAAATGATATAATTGTTAGATGTGATGATTGTTTAGTAATTAAATATAATTATTGTATAACCATAAGAAGAATCATGAGAAACTATGTTAGAAATTTAAGGGGAACCATGAGGGGCCATGCTTGATTGAAATCTTTGTATACAATAGTACAATATAAGTTTAATAATTAACATGAGAGTTATATAACGATAGAATATAAAAGCATGTTAATCTCAAATGTATGGCGGAGTCAGATTTGGGTTCATACCCCTGACACCCAGAGCTCTTAATAAAACCACCGACATATAATCTATTTCGTGGTTATATGTTTCCGAACGCTAACAACACTAACACAGGTGCCAGTTGGCCCAGCCTGTGGTAAAAATGAATTCCTACCTTCTACAGGCAAGATGTGGGCTGGTGTTCCCATCTGCATGCACATTACCACCAAAAAATAAAGCAAATACACCTGTAATCACAAGACAAAACTACTTAATGACAAAAGGATAAGAGCTCCTTGATTTTGCACGCAGAGCCATCTGAAAAATAATGTTCTTGCAGCTCCCCAAAAGCTACAGTTTTCCTAACTGCCCTCTATATGAAGTTCAGAAGTACATCTCTAAAGAAATGTCTCTAATTTCTGCAATTCATCTTGTTGGAAAATAATAAAATATTTCAATAATGAATTCTTTAGTTACAAACAGCACCATCAGTCAGATCTTTCACTCCTTATTTTGTCTCACCAGGGTCTCATCAGACATCATCTAGATTATATGCCATAAATATATAAATCCTAAGTAATATAAGGAAATCTCCTTCCACTTTTCCCAGGAGGTTGAATGAACTGTCCACTGGTGAGGTTTTTACAGAATAAACATCTGTGACATCAAACTAGACAGTGAGCAAATGCTGCCCTGGTGTGCGATACTTACAAAAAGGTAAAGGACAGAAAATATTCGTTTAGTTTCAGATTTGCTTTCAAGTTCCAAAACTCATTCAGTCACAGTAGAATCAGCCCACACTTTTAAATCTAGAACTAGAGCTAATCCTCTGCAAGGCTTCACTCTCTTTGGGGATTCAAATCTCTCACATAAATAAGGCATACAATTTGCTAGCCCAGCTACTCCTTCACATTAAGCAAATGGGCAGCATCCAATTTTAGAGAAACACAAAACAGTGATTACAATCAAGTCAAGGGAGGGAACTGTAAGGGTAAACATTCTAATTGGCTGAAAATCTAGACTAAATAAAAACTAAAATAAAGGCTGACATAAAATCCATCACAAGTAAACATTTTCACACATAGCTAATTCCCTGTTATATATACTCCTGGGTATATTAAATGAAGATTTAATACTTCCATGCAGCTGATTTGTGGGGTTTGAGTTTTGGGAATCAAATAATTTATTTACTATTCATTTGTTAAAATATTTTCCACTCTTTCCCTAAAGGTATTAGCAAAACAATCTTTCAAGATTTTCCTTTCAAAGGCCCTTCTTCATAGAAGAGATGTAATAGCTCCATTAGGACAAGTATTTGATATACAGAAACTAATGAGCTATTATTTAACTTCATCCTAAGTGTCAGAAGCCTAAAGCAAAAAGGCTTAATTAAGATGATGTGTGCCCCAAGTCTTCTCCCAGGAAGCAGGTGAATCACAGCAGATTCCCTTCACTGCCAGATACATGCACAGAATTATCTGAACACATCTGTTATCAATATATGAATGGCATGACATCTCCTGATGTTAATTCAGACTGATTACTTGTTAAACACATTTAATTGAGGCAGAAGGGAGCTTAACTGATGTTTGCATAAATATATTTAAAATAATGGAGAAAAAGTACTTGCAGCATTTAAAGAGAGATTGGAGGACTGTTTGAACATCAGATCTTACACGTGTTCAGATGCAACACATGAAATAACCATAAGAAAACCAATGTTTCCTTTTTCTCTTTTACTGTTGTGTACCTACTGATTTAACAGATTTCAAGGTTTGAATAATATAAACTAGACATGGTAGACCCTTTATTGTTTCTGACAAGAAATAAATTATATTCCTTCATCAAGCAATGACTGCTTCTAAACCCTATTACTTCACTCTACAGGCTGCTTACAGAAACAGACGCATTACTAGACAAAACTTATGCTCCTGAAAATACATTACACCTAACTAGAGAAATGTTTTCTATAACTTTTGCATCCTGTGTTCATCATCCTTCCATTGAATCTCAGAACCAGAAGGCATCTAGCCAGCTGAAACTGAAAGACTGCAAACATTCAGTGAGAGTCAAACCAGGTCTTTTTCAATTTTTGTAAACTCACCACGATTTTGCCTTGATCCCTCTGGGAAACCTACCAGAAAAGTCTCAGCTTCCTCTCTGGTAACGGTTGTTTATGTAGAAAGCTCTGATTCAGGAAATCCCTTTTAGGAACACAGCTATTGGCACTGCAACTCCAACCTCTTTCAGCAATGTCACCTCTACAAGTAAAATAGCTCTCGCCTTTATCTGCTGACTTTTAGGCATAGTGTTTCAATGTCTTCTGGAATATTATTAGTCAAATCTGTTTGCCTTTCCTGAGACTTAATCAACTTGTTGATTAGTAAAAACATCCATCGCTTTGCCACTTTAATCTTATCTGCTCATCTCAAAACACTCTTGATCCTTCACTTTAGAATTAAAATAGGTCAAGAAAGTTGGAAAGGAAAAAGATAGCAAGACAGTATTAAGAATACCACAGATACCACAAGAGAGATTTTCATCTACCAAAGGGATGCAGTTTTATGGATTGCAGTAGAGCTGTTCTGATTCAAAACTGTTGAAAATAGTCTTCTAAGTACAATTGTATCCATTCAGAAATTATTACGACTATTTCTCTTCCTCTCCCTTTGTCCAAAATAAAATGTATAAATTAAATTCAGTTACAAATGGGACTTAATTAAATACAATATCTTCAAATAATGACACATTTAGTGGGGTTTTTTTTGCTAAGAAGTGCTCTTCTCTTTTTCCCCATAATTCAGGCAGTAACTTCTGTATAATTAAACTAGAATGAAAATAGGCAAGCTTTCTGAATGATTTTTCTGTTAACACTGGACCAAAAATCTCAAATCAGGGCAAAAGGTAATTTGTGACTGTCATGGTTTGACACTGGCACAATACCAGTGCCCCCCATGAAAATACCTTCTCCCTGGTTTCTGCTGTGAGATGTGACCAGGAATAAGCAAAGCAGGCTTCTACTTAGAAATAAAGGAAAGTTTATTAACTAAACTACAAGTAAAAAGAAATACACAGGGAAAATGAAAACCCCACAAAAACATTTCCTCCTCCCCCCCCACCAAATTTCTCCAATACATCCATCCTCCAAATTTCAACTCTCAGTCCATTACCACCCTTCAGACAATCAATCCTCAGTTCATCAAGAGGAGAGGAGTCCTTCTTGTACCATAGGCTTCCCCTGGAAACACTGTTGAAACCTCGTGTGTTTCCGTGTCACTCGTGGCACCGCCCGGAGTACATCTGCCGTCGTGACATCTTCCTTCCATGTCCAGTGCTCTCACCAGTGAACATGGACCAGAGCTGCTTCTAGGGTTCTCCTTTTAAGGATGCTTTGCTCAGTTCCAAAAAAAAGCAGTCTCTCACTTTCGGGACAACTGTCTCCCCCCAAACTGTCACCCCCTGGGGCCGAGGGGTCTCAAGAACAGAGATCTTCTCCTTCACTGAAGATCGAGGGCACCACCACCCTCCTCACCCGTCGTCTCTGTCCACACACTCCTTCACATAACAACACTGAACTCTCTTGGCTCCAAGCCATTGCCTTCCCCCTAAATGCAGTCTCTATGTCACAGGGAAAAATGTTTCTGTCCATGGCTATACAAGAAAAGTCCAGCCAAAGGCCACTCCATCACCTCCTCCCATCTTCACTTCTCCCATGGCCCATTTCGTCTTATCTCATCTCTATCTCTCTTCTCATTCAACTCCAGGAGGATCAGCCTTTGTAAGGTTTCCATCATCCAAGAAAAGGGTTAAAATTCTCAGGCTCTGCCTGTCCAGAACTCCCACGGCTGCCCTGCCATGCACCTTCTCCCTGCACCCTCCCCTTCTCCTCCTTGGCCCGCCGTGCTATCAAATTTCAAGGTGGCACAAACACAGGCACTGGCTCTCTCTCTCTGGGGTGGGGGTGCCCGATGCCTCTCAGTGCTCCTCCACCCTTCCATCCTCAGGGGCCTTCAACCCCCTCTCTGTCCAAGGCCCGGCTCACCTCACGGCCGCATGGCTTCCCCTCCCCCGCCCAGCTGGCAGCTGGGCAGGGGAAGGTCTGAACTCTTCACTGACCGGAACTCAAAGAGAGCTTCTCCCGCGAGAGCTCTGCTTTTCAACCCCTGTGTTCTCAGAGGCGTATCCAATGCCTCAGTGGCCAAACCAGGTGCCAATATTAATCTGAACACCTAATTGGTGACCACAGCATATCCCAGAAAACCCACTTCCTCTCAAACCACGACAGTGACCTTACTGCAGGAAGAGATGAGAGAGGACAAACTCCATAACAGAGTAACTGAGTTCCCCCTAGCAGGAAATTAATAATTAAACTTCCATTCCTCTCCCCACACACCCCAGGTGAATAGAGCTCACAGACCCTGAGTTATGAGCTCTCAGACTCACTCGAGGGCAACTCCCACAGTCAGGAAGTGGAGATGGAATGGAAGATAGTTGTTGGTAAATGAATTTATAGCACATGCTTAGAGGAAATGAACAGCCTATCAGCTGCAGATGGAAGATACACCTGGGTCAAGAGAGGCAACTTTCAAGAAATGCCTTAGGCCCACAGTGGAAAAGGGGAGCAGCTAAGGCTTGGGGAAGAAATACAACTTCTGGAAAAGGTCCAGAATTTCAGAAACTACAGTTTCCCAAAAATAAGATACATGACAATTTTGCCATTACTGTGTCTTGATTCCTCTTATATTTGGATTTCTGTGTTTCTCATAACGCAGCCAGAAACCTGTAAAGATGTTAGGATTGAGAGAGGTAAAATTCAAAGTACTAATACTTGTATTTAGAAGCCTTTTTCTCCCCATTTTTGTTGTACTTCAGTATTAAGCAAATGAAGAGAAAGGCAACATGAACTATACAATTTAAAACTGGACCTGATTTTTTTTTTTTAAGCACAACGTCAAAATAACCCAGTTTTATTACTAATGATAATCCAGTTTGCTTCGTTATCAAAGGTTAACTTTCTGATCACAAAATTATTTAACACACAGAGTGAAAGGCTGATTAAGAATAAATGGCAAGAGTTGCCCAATTAGTAATCACACAGATCAGTACAAAATCTATACCTCATTCAAATAAATTTCAAACTCTGGATTACATATTAAAAGAAGCTTTGAGTCTCTAAGACCTCAGGCTGAAGAAGTGCCTTTTAGAAACAGCTCAAGCATTCACAAACCTGGTAATGAAACCACCTAGACACTATTTTCATCCCCACAGAAAGAAGAACACTAATATAATGTGTCTTCAAGTGCTGCATAAGCTAATTCAGTGTCATATGGTGCATAATTAAACCTGTTAACTCAGAATTCCAGAGCCATTATATTCTTTTGAATACAAATAACAGTGTCTAAACCTATTCACAAAGGTTTTGATGCTTGTCTCAAAGCAGCAGGTAAAGCATCACCTCACAACACTCAGTAGTATTTTATTAATAATTATTTCAACCCAAAGCACCAATTACCATGAGCTGTCAACAAGAGTGGAAATGCAAGGTAGCAGGCACGTTAAGACTGCTTAAAGTTTTCCTGTTATGATTTATTTTCATCTGTAAATACACCACATTGTAAGTAAGAGGCTTGGTTTTCTTTTTTTAAACTCAAAGCATCATTCTTATTGCTTCACACTTATTTATATCTGTACAAAAAGTTAGGGGTTTTTTTTAATGCATGAGCTTAGTATGTCCTGTGAAATATCATAAATGAAAAAAATGTAACACAGATTCCTTTCAGACAAGATTTTTGAGCCACAACTGTCTCTCTGAGATAACTAAGGAACTCTACAAGGTAGTTTGGCCCTCTGAATGAAATCATGGTCACTTCAGGAAGCAAACCACTGCAGGACTAACAGACAGTGCTTGGATCTAAATTCCTTACAGAGAAGTATAAGCTCTATTGTGAATTATTTTACTGCCTGGACTTTTTGCTCCCCATGTTTTCGCCTCACATGGAAAAACTACTGTTGGCTGTCAAGTATAGCACTCATTGTTTTCAGTTTTTCACTGATGGTACTGGAATCTCCTAAGAAATTGCTCACACCTGTAGTCCAAGGTCATGGTTTCACTTCATCAAAGATGAATAGAACAACTTGGAATATTAAGCTAGGAAAAGGATAGCAGACTTTTGGAGTGTACCCAAGTCCCCTCCAACAGATCCAGTTCCCTTATTTAGATGAGAGGAATATGGTTTGAGTCGTAGCCTGAAGGGAGCTGAATTCAGGTCTCTCCCCTAGTGAACTCTACCCAGGCAAACATAAAGGGTTTGTGCCCCAGCACCTGCTCTTCAGAAAACAAGCCCTACTCATTTCTTTGGACAAGAAAGGAAAAGGCAGAAAGTTGCCTTCTCCTTCAGTAGAACATCAATAAATTTGGAGTCTGAAACAGATAATAGTGACCCCTTTCTGTTATAAGAAAGGTGACTAAAGCCTGAAGAGATGCATAATTTATAGCATACGATGACACTTTCCCAATCATTCACTTAAGCAGTCCTTGCTCAATGCATGGATTGTAATGTCTTTTTAAATTCCAAACATTTTACCCCATGCATGTTAACTCCAAGGATCAGAGTTCTCAGTCTCACTCCAGACAGCTATAAGTGAAATATCAGAGCCCCAAGTTTTACATACTTAAGGGCACATTTTCCGATGTTCCTACATTTTCTTACCTGGAAAGATGTTTTTTCATATTTTGACAACGGAATGCAAAAAAAAAAATATATGGTTTAACATGAATGCTTTGAACGCTTATTATCACTGGCAGCTAAAGAAGCTGTTTTCATCAACAAAGCATAGATGGAAACAAGTTTCAAATGCAGGTGAGCAAGATACTGTTTAGAATGGTTCTATAAATATTTTGCAAGAAAAACAGACTAATAGACTCTGCAGTACTATCTAAATTCACACTATATTTTATATGCAAAATGTATTTATATGTAAAACAGGATGGAAAGACAAGACATTGCAAAGTTGTTAATATAAAGTAAGGAGAAACATCTCTGAGACACTTCATCAGTACTCCTGTTTACTTCCCCTAAATATAGTACTTCAAATGCTGATGCAAATGTTTGCTTTGTTTATCTTGTGCTTTTCATTGAGGAGAAAAAAGACATGGTGACTAAACAACTAACTGAAAATAAAAGCTGTATCCAACATAATAAAAAGGAAAACAAAGAAGAAAACAAAAGCAGTTTTCAAGTGAGCATGTCTGTTACTAGGAGAAGACTGTTTACAGGAAGTTCTACAAGTCTGGAAAAAAAGAAAACGGGACAAAATTGTCTGCAACAATGGATACTGATCACAGACATCAAATTTACAAAGAATGAGTGTTTGAATTTGTAGAAATTATTTCCAGATAAAATGACTGATCTAATGGCATTTCATGAAAGCTCAAGGATAAAGATGGATTTCTCTTTAGTGGAAATCAAAGTCAACTTTATAGGCTTACTTCCCCATTACACTTTGGGTATTATTTCCAATTAAGAATGCAATTGCACTATTAACTCAGTGAATACAATTTAAACACACTATTTTGAGTATAGTGCTATCCTCGACCATGTCCATTATTACACATCACACAGTCGAAACACCATAATATAGGACAACTTGATTGGGTGTTGTTGAAAAGCAACATGGCCTGAAAAGTTGAATTGTTTTAAAGTAATATTCAGTAACATGAATTTCATGACAGGACTGCAATATGAAAATGGATTTTTGAGTAGAATTTCATTCTTGGAGTCTAACATGGCAAGCTCCTACTGCAAAGAATTAGGGTGAACTTGCATATATGACTAATGCTAGTGAAATACTTAAACCTCTTCTATATATCCCTAACTTTCACAAAACCCCGTAGCCATTTATTTCCAATTTCTAATGGAAACAATTCCATCTACACTTCTGAAGGATTTTAGTTTTAGAATATTTATTTTATAATTATTTGATAAATAGCAAAGAATATGCTTCTCTCCTCCTCCTAACTTTTTGAAAGGGGAAAGTGTCAGGACTGGTTCTCTATTTCTGCATGATTTAGACAGTTTTGGTAAAACACTGCTGAATCATTATACCCTGTTCTACACCACTGCTGCAGACTACAGGGCTTACCATAGTAGGGGGGGAAATGAAAGAATCCATTCTCTCCACAATGAAAAGTGCTGTGACACACAGCTAGGGAAAACCAAAATAAGGAATGAAGTTTTTAATCATCTTGAAGTACTTGTACTTGCTCAGCTTCATGTAAGAATAAAACCTTTATACAATAATCATTGTAAATTGAACACAGTATCTAATAAATATAAAAGACAACTCTCAGAAATACAGCAGAAGTTCCAGATCTGCAAAGCAAAAAGTGAACCTCCCTTCCAGTAACAACAATTAATTGACTCTTCACTGAAACAAAATCGCCAAGAATTTCCACAATGAACAAAAGCTCCCCTCCCCTCTCCCATGCCCCCAAAAAGGAGAAATTCACATGCACAGCAAGGAGAAAACAAGCCTGGTAAGGTTTCACAAGCCTTCAAGCAGAGGAGGCTATTTGAAGCCAATTCCACCACACTACTGCTGCAGCAAAGATCCTAAACTCCCATAGTCCAGTTTTGCACTGTTGCAACACAGTGATCTTTAGGATCTATACTGCTTTAGGATCTATACTGAGGAGCAAACTGGGTGTTCTCAACGTGAACCACAGGTTCAGTTGAGGAGAACAGTGCTGCAACACACAATTATGCACAGTCAGAACTTTCTGAGGGAAGACCCCACCCCACCAAGACATTCAGATTTCTCTGCATGCCAGTTGACAAAAACATGTAGCAGAAGCTGAGCTGGCCCTCTGTGGATCCAAAACAGGCCCATTTGAACCCTGTATCACATCTGTAACATGCTAGCAAGAATCACTCTGCCTTTCTGCCCACCCCAGAAAGTGTCACACAACTCCAAAATGTGCAGTTGTGATCTAAGAGACTTATAGGAAATGGACAGCTCTGAGCACCAGCACAAAGCACCTCGGCTAGCAGCGGTTAAATTCAGCATTTACTTAAAAGTTTGATGCACAACTGCCACACCCTCTTTGCCAGAAAGTTCAGCTTTCTCTCTTAAGTATCAAGACTCACCATGCTCTGATAGTACTAGCAGGTAAGAAATGATACATCAACATCAGTGAAAATTATCATAAATTAGAGATACAGCACCCATGAAGCACAAATCATGCTGTCCCATGCAATTTTTAGCCAGTTACACAGTGACCAAAGCCAGAGAAATACCATCACCTTCAGTAATAGACATCACATACCCAAAGACATGACATTCCAGAGTCTAAAAAACCATCAGCTTCAACTTCCTGTGCTTCTCCTAACAAAAATCCTCACCATGTCGCTGTAATAACATAGTTTGAACAAAAGCTTACTTCACAACAAAGCTTTAGAACTCAGATTACCAGGTGAAAAAAAAATTTTCCCCCTTGAAACTTTACTGGTCCATGCCAATGCTGCTGCCACTGCACCACCACCTGTAACTTGTGGTGATTTTCTGAACTCAGGGAATGTAAAATACAGAATTCACACATCAGGATGCAAAGTCACATTCCACATTAACCACAGGAACTCTCCACCCTAAGTCAGAATTAAACCCAGTTTGTCTCCCAGCATATATCCTCACCTATGTTGAAACATGAAAATGAAATGACAAAGGGCCTAATCTCACTTTCACAGAAGTCAACAGCAAAGCTCCTGTTGACTTCAATAGGAGCAAAAGCCAGCACTAGATCTCCAAAAATCATTATTATTTCCTTCAGAGCACCAAATGCATTTCCTATCAGTCCCATGCAGAAGGATGATGGTCTCTCAGCTTTCCAATAATATTGAAAAGCTCTCATATAGAAAAGCATCTTAAACTGCCAGTGCTAATCTAATGTCTATGACCACCTGAGGAATACAGTTCGACTTCAGCATACAGCCCAAAGAAAACGAAAGAATCAATCTCCCTATGAGAGAAGAAAGATGCATACCTGCAGTAATGACTCTGTGAAAACTTTGAAACCAACAGAAAAAAGTCTGCCATATTTTAAGGAGAACTTGTATGAGTATCTCTTCCTCTCTGCACCATAAACATTTAAGATTCAGGGAATAATATTTACTTTTATATATACAAGAACTTCCTTGGATATTTAGCAGGAAATTACTATTAGAAGCGACGTACAAAGGAGAACTTTGACTTGATGGAAAACTATGAAAACAAGATTAAAAAGTAGTTATGTAGTTAGTAGACTTTTAACAAGAACTAGCAAAGGTAGGAAGACAAAATCTGTACTTTTCAAGTACCTTTCCTCTTGAAGTCATTTGGAAGCAGTCAGAAAAAGCATAAGAATTTAATCCATAAACACAGTGAAAAGGAAAAGCCAAAGATAATCATCAGACCCTCAGGAAGTGGAGTCTTGACCACAGCATGCAGTTTGAAACCTATGCCATAGGAAATCTGACAAGAACCTACTAATTATGCCCTCCTCTTAAGAGAGCTGCCAGCACACCTGCAACTACTTGATGGAACAAGCTCTGAGCAGAAAGCAACAGCAGCTGCTTCCTATTATATAGGCTGGAATTAAGTTAAATTTGCCTTGCCAGCTACACAGGAGAGACCAGCTTCACCTCATTAGTTATAGGTGCTACTTACTGGTCTGGAGATGAAGGCATTCTTCTAAGAAGGCATATGTGGGACCTGAATCTGGGCTTTCCAATTCAATACTTGTTTGCAAAGAAATCAATAGAGCAGAGAAGGATTATCAGATGAAAAGGGGAGCTTTCTTCACTATGCCTGTTATTCCCTTCCCAGTGCAAAATTCACATGTTCAAAATTCACAAATGAACCTGTATAGAAATGCAACAGCTTTCCAGTTCTATGTGCAACATTTTTTGGATCTCTATTTCAAAGCCAGTAACAGGTAGGAGTTCAGTTCAAAAAAAGAAAAAAAAAAGCTACTGAAAAGCAGAATTTATTCCACTGGACCACTGGACAAGAAACAATGGCTACCTGGCCACAGCAGAGACAATACAAACCTCCTTTGGAAAGGGAAAACATTAATACTTTAGTTACTGTTCTGCTAATTAACCCATGCTACTGACAATGATCAGAGTATGATTATGCTGCAGTATTGCACATATCCATTTCCTACTTTTGTCTACCAACAAAAGACCATCATAGCACCTTGGTGAAACATCCTTCTGCGCTGATGAGTTACTTGTCCTGAGCCCTTGCACATTTCACATGTGTTTTAACTTAAACAACTGCAATATAGGTGGTCCCAGTTTTCTTTCTTTGCTGAATAAAATTGAAATGACCAAGCACTTGCCCTTTCTTGAGCAGCTACTTCACTCAACACACAAGCAGAAAAGTAACTTAGTTCATACAGCTTTAATAGAATTGAAATACCAAACAATTTTTCCCTCCAAATATGAGATACGGAACTCAAATAAAAAGGAATTCACAAGTAATTTGCAAGTACTGTATCGCCCTCTGCAGTCAATGGGCAAGTTCTGCAAAGTGAGCCTGGGCACATTCCTTGCAAAGATCAATTAAAAAGCCTCTACAAGTAGAAACCCAGCAGAACTAACTTTTTTTATCATGTCTTACCTGTTGGAATCATAGGAACACAATGCAGAAACTTTTTAGTTCTTGATATAAATGATCCACCCGTTAAGGATGTGGAAAAGTGTGTTCTGTTACTCCTTCACAATGGGTCAGATTCCTCAATGATACTTCTAGCATTTACTCTCTTGGAATGTGACAGAAGTTTGCCATAGCTATTTCATTTTTTTTTTCTGGTTGCTTGTAATAAATAATATTAGAAATAATATTATTTAAATCAAAAATAAACCAGACTTTTTAAAAGTTACATTAGCTGATCCATCAATGACAGAGAAGTGTATTTTACAGTTCAGGTATTGCACTACTTTATTTGACACAACTTATTCATAGGGCATTCAGCTGAGATTTTTACAGCACTGTATTGGCTTCACCCTAGCTGGATGCCAGGTACCCCCCCAAAGTTGATTTTCTATCACTCCCTCTTTTGAACTGGAGAGGGGAGACGAAACACAACAGGTCAAGATAAGAGCAGGAAGATCATTCACCTATTACTGTCACTGGAAAAACAGACTTGCCTTGGAGAAACAGACTGAATCATTTGCCAACGAAATCAGAGTAGGATAATGGGAAATAACACCAATTCTTTAAACAATGTAGTATTTGAATACTGTTGCAAACAAAAGTTAACTCACTTTATGGCCACCTGTTGCCTTAATTCTTCATTTTCTTGACCTGTGACAGGACACAAGGAAACAGCATGAAGCTGAGTCAGGGGAGGTTTAGCCCGCCTGTGCTCCGGACACAGCGCCCACACTGCTCACCCGGCCCAGCGCGGCCCCGGGCTGCCGCCCTCCTGAGCCCCAGACGTGGGAACCGGGACCGGCTCCCTGGGAATAGCGGGAGGTAAGGCGAGGGCTGAGGAGAAGCATCTCTCAGCCGCACCAGGACCCGCACCGAGCACAGGAGCGCAGGGGACATGCCGGCCGCCCCGGGCCGCAGGACAAGCACGGTGTCGGCCCCAGAGCCCCCCCAGAGCACCTCGGACCCCCCAGAGCCAGCAGCACAAGGCGCTGAGCAGCTGCAGGTGCCACCGCCAGCCATCAGCCAGAGACTCCCAGGGCAGCGGGGGCATGGCACAGCATGGATCCGTCGCCAGGATCAGACCCTTCACACGAACCACATAGTGCCTACCCAGAAGATGCCTATGAAGGTGGGCATGGCCCTTACCAGCCACACGAACCGGGTTATGGTCTTGACCAGCCCGGTTACAGCCTGTATGAGGATGAGATTCCCGATGCCCAAGCCCGAATGCTGGCAATCAAGAATGCAAAAGCCTACTTACTGAAGACCAGCACAAAATCTGGCCTGAACTTGTAAGTCTGAAAAAGGATCACAATCAAATAGGGTAGGAAGTATGAGTGGAGAAAAAGGTAAAAGGACAATGGAAGGTACATACAGAATGGGATAATGTTATACATGCAATATTTCATCACTAGTGATACTTGCATACTAGTGTCCAACATCTTTCAGAAACGAAATCCCTATTGGAATTTTATAGAGAGTTCAAAAACAAGTTTATATGATTGAGAGTAAGTTTAAATTCAGATTCAGCTCATAGACAAGAGGGGTATATACTAGAAATGGAGGATGGGAATGCTCTTAAGTATAATCAGACTAGTTTTAACCCTAATTTGCCTCAAGGCTCCATGTTCCCCTTTCTTCTAACTGTTCCAATGATTTCTCCAGAGATCCAGATGATTAGCCTTTCCTTTTTTTCCTAAAAGTATAATATTCTAAGACTTTTGTATAGTAAGCCAACAATATTTACATTTATATGACAGATATGATCATTTTGTTACTATACTAACAAAGATCCTGGATGAACAGCCCGCAAATATAGTAGACATAATTGAGACTATCAGCCAGGATGTGAAGTGGGCGCAGTTTCAGAAAAAAATGGACACTCTTCGAGATGAACATCTGATCCCTTCAACATTTGAAGCTGCAAAAAAGTGTAAAGCTTTGTTCGTCAAGGAAGCTGGAGAAGAACATGAAGAACTAGATGAAGAGATGGTGAGTTAGTTATTATCGGAGTGAAACAGGTACCAGGGAAGGAGTGGGCAGATGGTGAGAAGGGGAAGGAGAAAGGGAGGAAGTTGTGGTCTCTTCTGTAGTGCTGCCTCTCCTGACCGTACAAATAATTGCAGTCACAGCACCATGTAACCTCTTCACAGCTGAGCTTGCCCCATGTCTAGTTCTGAAGAAGAAAACCCATCTGGTTACTTGTGACAGTGGTCACAAGGATTCTTGATTGAGGGAAGAGACGAGAACATTGACTCCATGTTCGGAAGGCTTGATTTATTATTTTATGATATATATATATATATATATATTATTACTATACTAAAAAGAAAAAGAAGGAATGGTTTCCTTAGAAGCTAGCTAAGCTAAGAATAGAAACGAAAAGAATGCTAACAAAGGCAGCTGGCTCCGACAGAGAGCGAGAGCCAGCTCTGCTGTGAGTGGTCAATGAATCAAAACATCCACACGAGACCAATCACGGACCCACCTGCTGCATTCCACAGCAGCAGACAATCACTGTTTACATCTTGTTGCTGAAACTTCTCAGCTTCAGCAGGAAAAATCCTAAGAAAGGATTTTTAATGAAAAAGATGTCTGCGACATGTCACCTTTTTTTATTTAGTTAAATTAAAAAGAAAAGTGTTTGTAATTTTCTCTGCTGGGCCCATGCAGAGGAAAGAACAAACACTTGACAGGTTATCTTTTGCCAATCAACTTCAATCAAGTGCTCCTGTGGGATGAACAGGGAATTTCTTCACCTGTAGAACATAAAATTCTATCATATCACTAAAACAATCCTACAATATAAGAAAATGCAAAAACAATGCAAAGCAAGTCCAAGTCCAAACAGCTGGGTTTCAGGAAAAGTCCATGGACTGAAGATGTTCCTCTATGACATATCTGAAAGTCCCTTTTGATCCTGAAACAGGCTTGCTATAGAAAAATCCATTAATAGCTATCAAAAGTCCATTGACAGTCATCAAACAGTTTCAAACAATTTTGAGAAAATTTCTGGAATGTCCTGGCCAACGCCCTTTATTGAACAACTTGGGCTGAAGATAATTTTTGGCCCTTCAATGCTTTGAGCTGCTGCCAGCTATTTCAACTCTTCTTATTTAATTTAATTTTTTTTTTTTTTTGGAAAGAGCAGCAGCAGCACAGCAGCAGAGGCCTGAGAGGCCCTGGGAGGCCCTGGCCCATGTGGAAGGATCAGGAACCCCAGACCTGGCCCACAAAATGGTGGCCCAGGACCTGAAGGGGGAAACAAAGCCCCAAATCCAGCATGAGGCCGGGAGGCGGCCCTGGCCCAGGGACCCAAGCCCAACGGCCCAGGCCCAGCCCACCAGGCGGGCTCTGTGTTGTCACAGCCCGGCACCACACTGCCAATGGAATGGCAGAACGGGTGACCAAACGCTTCATCCCCCCAAAATCACCGAGGCATGCCGGCAGTGAGGGGACAGAAGCCATCCCGAGACTCTCCATCTCGGGTCTAGGAATGTTTTTTCCCCACAGCAAACAAGCGATGATCTCTTTCCACCGTTCCCCCTGCCTCTGCAATGCAAATGCATTAGGTGTTCCTCCCATCTGCCTCCCGGTACCACCCTCATCCCCTCCAGACTGGGGCCCAGCGGCAGATCTTTCGGGACCCACCTCCAACTCGCCACTGGGGCGCACGAGGGGCGGCAGGAATGGGAACCTCCAAGAAGCAACCACCGACCAAACACCCCCCAACCCGCCAAGAACGATGAGCTTGAAAGCAGGCAGCCAGGCTGCACCAGCACTCAGCTGTCGGGCCATGCCTCCTCCACGGAAGGAGATGCCGGCCGCTGGGGCCGCTGCGGCCAGGGCAAACGGCTCGGGACAGTCCGAGCTTGGACACGCCGCCGATTCCAGGGCAGCCTCTGACGCAGACACGGAGGATGGAGTCCCTGAAGGCGGCAGGACTTCCGGGGCGGGCAGCTCCGAAGGCGGTCCCGCGGGCTCAGCGCCGTTCTCAGCATCATCTTGAACAGGAACCGGGTCGGCGGAAGGTGGCAGGGCCGCTGGAGGGGCCAGTGGAGGCAGCGGGGCCAGCGGGAGCACGTCTCCCGCCGGGCTGGATGCAGAGAGAGAAGGCACAGGGGCTGCAGCAGCTTCTGTCCCTGGTTCTGGGATCGGCTGCGCAGGTGCAGTCGCGTCATCTCTGATTTCCGGAACCTGCCGCGCCAGCGCAGCCTCAGGAAGCGGCGGAAGCGGCGCCGGATCGCGGTTGCCTAGCAACACCGACGCAGCTGCGGGAAACGGTGTTTTGGAGGTCGGCCGCGCAGTCTCTGCTGGAGGAGCAGCCGCGGGAGGAGTCCCCACAGTCTCTCCTGGAGGAGCAGCTGCGGGAGGGGCCGTGCAGAGAAGTGCCCGCACCCGCGGGGCAGGCTGGGGTGGGGCTCCCCAGAGAGGTGGCCGCGGGGGGAGTTGGAACGGCCCCGCGGGCTCAGGAGGCGGCGCAGCCCACTCCGAATACTCCGGAGAGAAACGGGGGGGGGGGGGGGGAAGGCGGCTCCATCTGAGCATGCTCCGAAAACGCAGGAAAAAAAACTTCTTCAACTGCGGGCGAAACTTCCCCCCCGCTGCAATTCAGGGGGGCTGGGAAGCAGCAGATCGTCTCCCCCCAAAGGATCTTCTCCCGTGGGAATCAGGGGGAATGGCACCTGCCCCCTGCAATCAGCAACCCGGGGAAAAACAGCTGCTCTCCATTTCAAAACTGGGAAGAGTGCCCTGAACACTGGATAAATGCGAGGGTACCCCAATCCACGGTTCCAAACGGCTTGGAAAATGGATTCTATGCATTCCCACATGAACATATCAAGGGCATAAAGCACATCCGTAAAAACCCAAAGAACTTTGCCCATCGAAAAAACTCATAGAAATGTCTCTCCAACAGAAGAATTCCATCCTCTTCACCCAATTTGTGCCAGAGGGCAATAAGTTTCTCCTCTGAGGGGGAGAAATGAACCTCTGCCTCTGTGGGAGAATTCCTCCACATTTGCAGCCACAATCTGCGAGGGCCAGCATTTTCAGGAAGGGAAAAGCTAACAGTACCTTGTGACAGTGCCCAGCACTCTCTGGCCAGCTGGTTGGTGCTGCTGAGCTTTCTGAACATCTTCCCAGAGGCTTCTCAAAAGGTTCTCTTTGTGGTCAGCCTTGGCTGTGAACTCTGTCCAAATCAGGATCTTCAGTTCTTCAGCTCCTGGCTAGAATCCACTTCTGTGGTCACTTATGAGGTGACCATCAATGCCACATGTTCGGGGTTTACCCAAATGTAGCAGCTCCTCTGGGGTCTCACCAAGTGATGAATGTCCTCCACAGTCGAGGGGTCACCATCTGTGACAGTGGTCACTGGGGTTTTTACATGAGGGAAGAGACGAGAACATTGACTCCATGTTCAGAAGGCTTGATTTATTATTTTATGATATATATATATATTATAACTATACTAAAAGAAAAAGAAGGAATGGTTTCCTTAGAAGCTAGTTAAGCTAAGAATAGAAAAGAGTACTAACAAAGGCAGCTGGCTCCGACAGAGAGTGAGAGCCAGCTCTGCCGTGACTAGTCAATGAATCAAAACATCCACACGAGACCAATCACGGATCCACCTGTTGCATTCCACAGCAGCAGATAACCATTGTTTACATCTTGTTGCTGAAACTTCTCAGCTTCAGCAGGAAAAATCCTAAGAAAGGATTTTTAATGAAAAAGATGTCTGCGACAGTTACTTAATTGAGATTTTTTTCCTGATGTAAATCTAATATTCTGAACCATTATAATCAGGGATGTTCTAGAGGTGGTAAACAGAAGGTAAGGTTTGTAACATCTTCCATATGCCAGTTCAGCACGGAATATTGCATCCAAGTTCATTTTCTTTTAATAAAAGGGATATTTCTTTACCTAAAGTGACCATAATTCTTGATATATTCTTTGACGTACATTCTTCTTTGAGATGTATTCTTATTGATATATTTTTTGACAATATTTTGCACAGTTGCTACTGTAAAATAGCAGAATGCAGAATGTTATGATTCTTCCAGCTCCTCATGCGGTTCCAGTCTGTCCTTCTC
This sequence comes from Diglossa brunneiventris, assembly GCA_019023105.1. Lineage (NCBI taxonomy): Eukaryota > Metazoa > Chordata > Aves > Passeriformes > Thraupidae > Diglossa > Diglossa brunneiventris. The sequence goes on along the minus strand of CM032356.1, from coordinate 35,952,428 downwards.
CAACTGAAACAAAATATGGTTTTAATGGAGAACTAATACAATTGAAAAGCCACTTCTTAAAACAGGATTTTTGATTATTCAGTTGCTTATATGCAGAAGCATATGTACCCAAGGAAAAATGAGAAATCTTATAATGAGAAATAAAAGAATATAAATAAGAATTATAATAGCCAAGGGAAATCATTCAACAAGATGTTGATTTTCATATGAAGTTAACCAGTATATATTCAAATGAATTACCATTGCAGAGTACAAATACCAACCACAGAAGAGATAGTCCTTTATCTTTTCCATAGCCTGGTATGTATCTTACATTAACAGTATAAGATGCTGAAAATGGGAAAAAAGGTAGGGTATTTCAGAAAGGAATTCTGAATTTTCCATAATCCTATCAATCTTGCTTTGTTATAAGAAACCTGTCAGATCCAAAGAAATTCCATATGAAACTAGCACTAATTCTTCCAAATTCTTTACCCTGTCATGTCCAACTTCTAATAACTGTGTCTGTGTTATATGATCACCTACCCCCATAAAATGAGTGATGGGTGGTAGAGCAACTGGAAATACTTAATTATTGGCCTAGTTCTGCTTCCACTGAAGCCAGATGGAGTCTTACAATAGACTTTGATAAGAGAGGGGGCAATAGTTTAAAAACTGCAGGGAGCTGTATGCCAAGCAACATTCACCCCAGAGAAATGTTGTTGCTCTGGTGCCTAAATATATAAAATCTTGTGTTGTATTATCTACAACACAAGGCAACACAGTTTCACTGTTTGCAGGCATCAAAGGTGTCTTAGCTGACATGCCCTAGCACTGAATCTCTTGTAAATCTCGTGTAAGAATGCTGACTTTCCTTATTTTGCAGCAATTAGGAGTTTAAAGTTTGAAATCCTGTGTTCTAAGAGCTGCCGTTCATCTTCTCATCTGTACCACTAAAAGACTTTTAATTTTTCTAAATGATAGTAAAAAAAGTAGTGAATGAATGTCTGCAAAGGACTTTGAGATAATGAGTGGCAGTACAGAAAAGTGAAGTATAATTATCTATCTCTGAATCTTCTTTCCTAGGGAGAGCCTGCTCTACCAAATGTGATGGAAACAGCCTTTTATTTTGAACAGGCTGGAATTGGCCTGAGCAAAGATGAATGCTATTACATATTCCTTGCCTTTAAAAACCTAATTACTGTTCAGCCAATCCAGACCTGTCGCTTCTGGGGCAAAATTTTGGGCCTTGAAATGAACTATATTATAGCTGAAGTACAGTTACGGGAAGGGGAAGAGGAGGAAGAAAGAGGAGAGGAAGAAGAGGAAACTGTTGCAGAAGAAGAGAAAGAGATGGGTGAGGAAGAAGAGGAGCAGAAAGAAAAAGAACCTGAACCACCAAAGTCCGCCTATAAACCCCCACCTGAGATCCCAAAAGAAGCAAATGGAACGGGGACAAATAAATATGTCTACTTTGTCTGTAACGAGCCAGGCAAACCCTGGGTGAAGTTGCCTCCAGTGACACCAGCCCAGATTGTCTGTGCCAGGCAAATCAAGAAGTTCTTCACTGGTCGCTTGGATGCTCCTATTGTGAGCTTCCCTCCTTTTCCTGGAAACGAGGCCCATTACCTGTGCGCACAGATAGCGCGAATCTCAGCAGGAACCCACATCTCTCCCACTGGATTTTACCAGTTTCCAGAGGATGAAGAAGAAGAAGGAGGAGATACATATGAAGAAAACCCTGAGTTTGAGCCTCCTCCTGTGGCTGAAATGGTGGAGTCCCTAGCCATGTGGGTGCACCATGTCAAGGGCATTCTAAAGCAGGTGTGTGCCAGCATAGCTCACATGGGCCTCGGATGCCACTCACACTGCAGTGCTTGTGGGGTAACAGAGTGTGAGTGACACTCCTCACCTGCACATGCAAACTATTCACCAGAAATGGTATTGGATTGAAAGATTTTTATATAGAAAATACATTTTAGATCATATATAATACCAAAATATCTTACACATAAAACATGTACTTTTATATGTTATATAATACGTAAATATCTTGTGTGTATTTACATATACCATCTATGTTTATATATATATATAGGAACCCTCTAGGTTTAGTACTTTTTCCAGTGATGTGTTCTTGAGATTGAAACCTGTCTTGAAATAACAGTATGGAGCTAGGCCCTGATAGATAACAATCATTTCTTGCAATCTTCTGTATTAGGTTTTCTGCTTTGGGATCCTTATTTGATTAAAATGTTTAAAATTCTCTTTTCTTGGGTAGGATGCTAAAACCCAGACAGCTTATGGTTGTATGCTAAATGAAACTTACATGGTGTTTTTCTCTGGTTAATTTTTTGTTTTATACTTTCTGCTGTGAAACATTTGAATGAAAAAAACTTTAAAACATGTTCTATCAGACTAGTGCTAGAAAGAGGTATTACTAATTTGGTTTTTATTGCTGGATGATTTGATGGCCAGTCTACCAGTTCAAGAATGCTGGTGTAAAATAACAGCAAATTATAGGAAATAAGATTTAAGCTTACTACCAGCAAAACAGTAGTTGTAAAAAATAAAATTAGTATGCAGTAGAATCTTTAGAACATTCTGTTACATTCCTCTGACTGGTAGCCAAATAACAAGGCATATTTTAAAAAGAAGGAATAAGTCCATAGTTTGCAGTAACTAGTAATCTAGCAAGGATATAAACCAAACTGGCCAGGAACTGAAGAATACAAAATGACAAAAAGCTGATGACAGAGGTATAAGGTTATTCTCAAACAGTAAGCAGGAATGAATGAGGGGAACATTCTGGCAAGAGGATACAATATTTTGTTAACAATATTCCAGTTATGGAATATGTATTTTTCTTCTCCCTATCCCTTAACTGTGTGTGAGTCTGAGCCAATTGTTTTAACTAGTTTTAACTTACATTCTTTCAATGATTGTTACATGTATTTATTACTTTTCCACATCAATTATAGGGTCGCTGTGTTTGGATTAATCCTGCTCAAAAATCAGAGGAAGATGAAGAAGAAGGTGAAGAGGAGGAAGAGGAGGAAGAAGAGCACCAGGGAGAAACAGGACAACCCCTTCTTACTCTGATCTCTGAAGATGAAGGTATTCTTCATGGAATATGAAGTATGACAATGTCGCTCTTATGTGTAAAAGCATACTGTTCAGAGTTGTTATGAACAAGATTTTTGTTAAATTCTATTTCTGTAGAGAAAAAAAAAAACAAAGTTACAAAAATCTGTAGACCTGGGGTTGCTGCGGCAGTGTTACTTGTTATGTTAATTACGAGTCGTTAGAGTTAATAGTTCTGTTTGTATCACTGACGACCCTGGCCAGGGCTGGGTTGATAGCCCTTCTTTTGTATTGATAAAACCTGGCCTGAGACTAAACTGTACTTCTCCTTACCAGACAGGGAAAACGTGGGGAGGAGGGGGGCATTGCAATATGTAAATTTCGGGACCAGTGTACTATGGGACGTCAAATATATCATAAAACCCCCAAAAACGACGAGCTAATCGTAAAATTAAGAAATTAGAGCGATTCCTGGACGTGAGGACCAGAGTGCTGGACCTGCAGAGATGTTGGGAGACCTTTGTGCCCCTCACCCTGACTACGAAAGCTGCCTGGAAAGGTGACCCGGAGCCGGGAAGCAGGGAGACGTCAAAAACACCGGGGTCTTGCCCGAGGCTCCTTTGAGGATCAGACCCCCAGCTCTGCCCCTAGTGGACAAAGCTGCGCATATCCTCCTCCTCTGAGCCACTCTAAGAAAGAAGACGGAGACTGCAGACCGTCGAGCTTCCTCATCCTGAGCTGTTGCATATTCATACACCTCATACATGATGCATAAGTTCCATTCAAATACAGGATTCTGTCTGGTCTTCGTCAACTTCTTCCTCTGAATCCTGACAGCGCCTATGAGGTGGGAAGAAGTTCGTTTCTTCTGATAAGAGGGCAATAAATTCTTTTCCTCTGAAAGATTTAGGTGTTCTGTGGCGAGATTAACTGTGTTCATAATGCTTAGTTCTTTTTTTACTTGTCTATCATCTGTGCATTGTGTCTTTCTTGATTTTGTATTCAATATTTATTTTAAAAGAAAATTTTAAAAGCCTGCATTAGTGCTGCTACAATGATATTTATATTGGAGTTAACCTGCAGATGATTATGCAAATTTACTGGATTTGAAGTCTGCAATACTGAATGACAGCTTGTTTTGACTTGCAATAGAGTGGATTCACATGCACTTTTTTTTTGTTTTTGTTTTAAGATCGTGTCTTTCACTCAAGTGACAACACTCAGCAGTTGTATGATGGTGTAGCTGTTCCAATTATACAGTCAGCTGTGCGAGGCTATAATGGTAAGTTTTAAAACTGTGTTTAAAAAACTTTTGGAATGTATTTCAGAGATAGTTGCTAAAACTTAACTATCTTTCTAGGCACAATTTTTGCTTATGGACAGACTGCTTCAGGGAAGACTTACACAATGATGGGGAATGAAGATTCCGTGGGCATTGTCCCTAAGGCAATTCAACATGTGTTCAAAATTATTTGTGAGGTGAGCAATTCTATTAAATTGAAGCGACTGAAAAGACTAGGAATATTTGTGATGGTTACATAGAAATTAATTTTAGTATCTAGAGGCTTATGAAGGAAATTAACTTATATTGGACTGAATGTTGCAGTTACTTTGCCAGCCTGGCAAAGATGAGCCAGGCTCATCTTCTGTTTTCAAACAAAAAGCTAATGGGATTCTATTAGTTAAAATCAAATCAGAACAAAACTGAGGAGGGTTCTGAGACATGGGGAGTCAAAAAATTAACTTTGAGTAGAACCTTAACCTTCCAAATACGTTAAACTGATTACAAATAAAAATAGGTACTCGCTTATTAATGTGGTAGATAAGATAATGTGAAGCTTTATGTTTATTCTGCTATTTTAAAAGTCTAAAAATTAATAATTAAATGTCGCTATAGAGCACGACACAGTACAATAATACACAACTCCATCAAAAGGGTGCAAGAGAGATTTATTAAACCAACGTAGCTTTTATAGTTCTTCCAGATATTGACACCCATCTAACACGTATACAGTGCCCATTGGCCATAAAAGAGAAACAAAGTTCCCAGCAGGCGGACAGGGAGCCACGTCACTTTGCGAGCCAGCGAGAGTCCATATCTCCCAACTTTCTCTCCTTCCTCTGGTCTCCATGGTAACAACCTTGGTGTTCCTTCAGGAGAGATATAGGGCTTCTCCTTATCTTCAGGAGGCCCTGCTAGCTTACAAGGACAGCACAGAATGTCTTTCCCACAATTAAATACTTTTTTTTTTTTAGTGGTGTCATGGTTTGACACTGGCACAATGCCAGTGCCCCCATGAAAAATACCTCTTCCCTGGTGTGTGCTGTGAGATGGGGCCAGGAATAAGCAAAGCAGCCTACTTAGGAATAGAGGGGAAAAAAAAGTTTATTAACTAAACTACAAAAGACAGGGACACACACACACACAGAGGAACAATGAAAACTTCACCAAAGCATTTCCTCCTCCCCCTACCAGATTCTCCCAATACATCTCTCAAAGTTCAAGTCTCAGTCCATCATCACTCTGTAAATACTCAATTCTCTGTCCATCAAGAGGAGAGGAGTCCTTCTTGGGCCATGGTAACCTCTTCCTTTTCATGTCCAGTGCTCTCACCACATGAACATGGACCAGAGCTGCTTCGAGGATTGTCCTTTTTAAGGGTGCTTTGTCTCCTTCCCAAAAAGGGCACAGTCTCACCTTCGGGACATCCTTGTCCCCCCCCATACTTCTCTACCCCCTGGGGCCGGGGGGTCTCCAACACTGAACCCTCTCGGTCCGAGCCACCGCCTCCCCCTGGATGCAGCCTGTGTGTCACAAGGAAGCATGGTTCTGTCCATGGCTGACAAAAAGCGTCCAGCAACAGCCACTTCTTATCTCTTGCAATCTAGGGGTTCTCTCACAACCCCGCATCACAACACACTTGCCCATTTCCTGCTCCAGAAAAGCTCTGCAAGATTTCATTGTTCAAACAGGGGTTAAAAAACTTCTACAAGCGGCCAGGCTCCTTCTCTGCGCTCCCCCCCCATTCTCCACAAGCAGGGCATGCCACCAACTTCAGGCCTTCAAGGCCACAGCCCGTGCACGGAACGCCGGCCTCACTCTCTCGTCTCCCGGGAGGGGGTGGGGCTGCCAAATCTCTCCTGGCGCCCCCACCCTTTGATTTTCAAGGGCCTTTTCACCTCCCCTCTCCGTCCAAGGCCCCACCTCACCCGGCCGCATACTTCCCCTCCCCCTGCCCAGCCGGCAGAGCTGGGCAGGGGAAGGTCTGACCTGTCTCCCAGCCGGAACCCAAAGAGAAAGCTCCCGAGGGACAGCTCTGCTTTTAACCCCCATGTTCTCAGAGGCGTAACCAATGCCCAAGTGGCCAAAATAAATGCCAGTTTCCAAAATCTGAATTCCATTGGTCCGACCACTCCACTCCCAGAAAACCTACTTCCGGTCAACCCACGTCAAGTGGGAAGAATATGACACTATATTTACTTATTTAAGGCTTACAAAAGAATTGCTAATTACTCAATATTAATAAAAGTAAGGAGAAAGTGTACATTAAAACAGTGATTTCCAAAACATGATTTGCAGAGTGCTTGCTTCTGCCTAGAGGGTTTCAGGTAGTTGTTACCAGTGAAGTGAAATGGTCACTGCTCCTTTAAGGAGGTGCAGAGTACCATTAGAGGGTTTATAGAAGTAACTAAAGGCAGGAAAATTTTTCTGGAGTCCATTGTGCAGCCTTTCCTCACCCCAATATTCTCTACCAAGGAGGCAGGAGAAAAAGCAGCAGCAAAGTAAATCCAAGCAAGCAAAGAGAGAAGACAAGGTATACAGAGAGGAAAGAGCCTAAGCAGGAGGAAAATGGTTATGGAAATGGCATTTAAGTAGGAGAACTATTGTCATGCTTCTGTTGGGCAGTTATCTTAATGTAATAACCTTAGAAGTGGTATACCATTAATGCAGCTGGAAAGAGGTGGGATAGAAGAAAAATTATTCTGTCTTGTTTTATGCTAATGTACAGCAAGGATGCAGGGAAAAAAATCTGTGGAACAATATCCAAACCTTTATCTCCAATTTAAGAATATTTGTATTTAAAGGTGTCCATCAGTTAGTCTGTTAATTTGTTTGATTTTTTTTTCCCTCCCCCTTTCAACATTAGATTCCAGACAGAGAATTCCTGCTAAGGGTTTCATACATGGAAATCTACAATGAGACAATTACCGATTTGCTTTGTGATAAGAGAAAAAAGAAGCCTCTGGGAATTCGTGAGGATGTTAATGTAAGTGGATGTTATGTATAAGTACTGTATCTGCTTGGAGTAAAAGAAGTTGAAAAAAAGCCTTCAAAAGCACCCAGTGGAAAACTTTTCTGGGACAAACTGTGTAATTGTATCTTCAGCATTGGCAGAAGGACATTTGATGTAGTAGAATAACAACGGTAACTTTGGGTTTGCTATTGCTAATTCATCTTTGTAAATCTTTATAAAAGTTGACTTAATCCTCAAGGTTTCCCGTTGCAGACATCTTTTTCATTAAAAATCCTTTCTTTAGGATTTTTCCTTCTGAGAAGCTGAGGCCTCAGAAACAGAATGTAAACAATAATTATCTGCTGCTGTGGAATGCAACAGGTGGATCCGTGATTGGTCTCCTGTGGATGTTTGGATCCGGTGACCACTCACAGCAAAGCTGGCTCTCGCTCTCTGTCGGAGCCAGCTGCCTTTGTTATCATTCTTGTCTATTCTATTCTTAGCTTAGCCTTCTGATGAAACCTTTCCTTCTATTTCTTTTTAGTATAATGTAATATATATATATCATAAAATAATAAATCAAGCCTTCTGAACATGGAGTCAACATTCTCGTCTCTTCCCTCAACCAAGAACCCTTGTGACCACTGTCACAGTTTCCAGGATGGTATATTTGAACAGTAAAGACTCAAGAATTGTTTAGCTAATGACACTTCTACAAACATGATGTTAAACTCCATGTGTTACAAGTTTCTGACAGATACAGAGTTACTTTAATATCATCTTCATATCATCTACCATGTAGATACACTTTTTTTCTACTGTGATCATAGAATAACCATGGGACTAGAACTATTCAGTAAGATGATTACTATAGAAAAAGAAATCTGTATTAACATCTTCCGTTTGTTTATAATGTAAGGTTTTGTAGGAAATAAAAATTGTTGGTTTGGGTTTTGGGGTGTTTTTTCCTTTGGTTCCTTTAAATGGTCATGGTTTTGGAACATAGGAAGAAGGGAAATTTATCAGTTGTATAACTATGTCCTTATAAGAGTAACTGAGAAATATACTCCTAAATTCCCTCAGAAAATGTCAAGAAGGATATTTCACACAGCCCTTCTGTTTTTAGGAAACTTTCTAAATCTATTGTTTGATTCTTGTGCCCTTAGGCAACAATTGCCTTTGACAGTTTTGGTCAAAGTCTAAACTTTTCCCATCCCTTGTGTTTAGAGTAAAAAGACATTCAGCTGTTGAATGAAAACCATAATAATTGCTGGTAACGTTTACTTATGTATTGAAGTGTGTTTTGGAGTTCAGTAAAATTTATTACTGTGTTTGTTCTGTAGAGAAATATATATGTAGAAGATCTGATTGAAGAAGTGGTGGTTGCCCCAGAACAAGTTATGGAATGGATCAGAAAAGGAGAAAGTAAGTATTTAGACAATGTCAGCTGATAGCTTAAAAAAGTTTTGGTTAATCAGGTATATTTAGAACCACGGGGTATCCCTTTGGCTTTATATTCATAAACCAAAGTTTTTCAGAGAGTTTTAAAATTGTACTTTTTGTCTGTTTATCAGATTATAAGCAGAAGTATTCTAATGTTGCTTTTTGACAGGAAACCGCCATTATGGAGAAACAAAAATGAATGAACAAAGTAGCCGTTCTCACACTATCTTCAGAATGGTAAAAACTGTTTCACTACTGGGAGTGGTTTTATTGTTTTCAAAGTAACAAAAACTTCATTGCATGCTGCAGTGCAGGAAGTCCTAGCCCAGCTAACCCACAGAAAGGCACCTCAGCAGCCTAGGTGTGACAGCCACGTGGCCGCTCAGCCCTGGCTCCTGGCAGGAGGCAGGTGGGGCGTATGGCTGCCTAAGGCGCTCTCCCTCACGGCGTGGTGGGGAATGCAGCACCTTGGTAGATGGGTAAGACAACGCAGCAGCGAAGCACAGGCACGACAAAAAGGCAAAGGAGGCAGACAGTTCTCCACAGCAGGGACGGGTTTATTGAAGAGGGTAGGAAGGCTGCAGGGAACTGCCCGGAAAAAACTGCCCCGGGGGCGGGGGCAGACAGAGGTTATAAGGGACCCCAGAAGAGAGGAACAAACCACCCCCTGGCCAGTCACAGAACAGAACATAATGAATGACATAGTAAGGTGACAAATGGGGGACGTGTTGGGGAGGGACAACAACTTCTGCTCCAATCACCTCCTGTCCAGGTTGGAAGTTTCTAGGGTATGGGAGTGGGCAGGGGGTGACAGACAAGGAGGTTGCTGGGGAAACATAGGAGGGGTTTGATGACAGACGTAGGAATTGATACAAAAAGGCGGGAGTTCCCTAGGCAACTGGGGAGGGGACAGAGGATTGACAGGGACACTGGTGGGAAAGGGAGCCTAAGCCGGTAACATTACATAAAATATGGGGGAAACAGAACATACCAACTGGAATATGAACATTTACAATCTTAATAATAAATTATAACCTGAACAGTAAAACGAACTATGAACCGAAAAGTGGTCACACCGCAACATCTCCCCCTTCCTTACACAAAAAGAAAAGAAAAATGGGGGAGGAACTTAAAAACTGAAATTTTAAACTTCATTGCCTTTCCAGATCATTGAAAGCAGAGAACCAAGTGACCCTGCAAATGCAAACTGTGATGGAGCAGTCATGGTTTCCCACTTGGTAAATGTCTATTTAATACCTTCTTGGAGTACAGGTTAACTAGAGAATTTGCTGTTACTGCTTGTTTGAGAGACTAATGGTACTTCATAATGACTTACAAGAGCTCTTTGTTATTAACTCTGACAGATGTTGCTTAAGTATAGAGGGAGACTCCTGTGGCATTATCTAGAGCAGATGTTCCCACCAGAGGGAGTTCTACATGAGAATTACTCATGCTAGATTGGGTAGTGTTATGTGTTATGACCTCCTAGGAGCATAAGGGACTATGTCAGAGTGCTCTTGCATTTTGTTAAATAAATCTTCCCTACAATTGTTTCTGACCACTAACAAGTCCAGTGAAATAACCTGTAAAATGGGTAACTTTAAGACTTCCCTTATCCTCAAATTTAGTTCTTGTTAAAAGAACATATGGCCTACATCTGCAATGGCCAAAAGATTCATTTTTTTTTCAGAAGTAACCCCTCTTAGCATCTCTTTGGTGGATTACTGGTATATGAAATACCACAAACTGGGGGAGTACCGCTGGACCTCTCTAGGGAAATGTTAAGGTTTCAGAAGCCTTTTCTACAGCCTTTTCTTGATTCTCAGAAAATTATCTGAAACAACTGCAGGAATGGAACCAATGTGAAACTATTTGAGCCTGATAAATCTCATGAGCACTCTTACTCAGAATTGGAAATAGCATTAAGTTAATCACATGCATTGTGGAAAGAGCTTTCTGTTCTGGCTTCATGTGAAAAAGCTCTGGGGTCTGAGTGTAAACACTGCTCATGCAGTATCTCAACAAACTAATACCTACTTTCTGTGCTTACCATAACTTAGGGTATCCACTCTTCCTGCTCCACCCCCTTCTGCCCCATCTCAGCTCCAACTGACTTTGGAGTAACCACGAGTAACAGGGGTGAGAGGAGAGGGATTTTGGCCCTCTTGGTCTGTTGCTGTTTGGTGGGGTTAGTATAGGATTTTACTCCTCTGAAGCAAAAATTAATTAAAGTGAGGGCTAATTGCTCATAGTGGGATGCCATAATGTTCTAGTTGGCTTTTAACCAGGTTCAGAGTGAGGCTTTTCCTCTGGTAGTTCATTTATTTTCCTTATCTCCACAATGATAGGCAAGGAGGGACGTACAGCCAGCTCAGGACAGGACACTAGATCATCTCACCTAGGCTCTTTCCCATTAAAGATTCCTACAGCTGGATTAGTAGTTAACACTTCTGTATTGAGAAACTGTTTATCTTTTTGTGACCAAGGGTAGAGGTTGTTGCACTGCCAGTTTTAAGCACTGTTTGGGGTGGAATAATAGAGTTCATAAAAGTTTACTCCACACCCTTATGTACCTTTGAAATTATCGGTTGTGTGTAGTAGCTGTGCATTAATTCCAATAATGACAGACCCTTTACTTTTTTTTTTTTGAAGCTTAACTTTAGTTTATTAAATTCTTAGCAGAGATTTAGAATTATGAGGACTTACTGAATTGCCTCAGAACTAACCTGTGAAATATTTAATGCATTTGCAGAACTTGGTAGATCTGGCAGGCAGGGGAAGAGCTAGTCAAACAGGATCTGAAGGTGAGTGTTAAATGAGGCTCCACTGACAACAACTTCTGTTAATTAACCCCTATGAGAAACTATGATACAAAGGACATTATTTGATTCATGTGCTATTGTGTTATTTACTGTTTATAAATAAGGCCTTTTCCCCTTGGTAGGACAGGATCTACTCAGGAAAATACTGTAAATGCTGTAAAGTGCAAACAGTTAAATAGTAATATGCCTTTTCTAGAATTGCAGGCCCAGCAACAGTCCTGCACTGAGCTAATACAATGGGGATGACTCAGTGAAGATGCACCTGTAATAACAAAATCACAATAAGCTTTTTAGGGACCAGTGTGTCAAGGTCAAGAGGGAATAGATGGCTCACTCTTTAGTTCAGAGGAAGCTCATCTGTTAACAGTGACAGCATGAAGCTGCACAAAAGTGCCTTCATCAGAAAAAAGTGATCTGAGAGGGACACAAGGAATAGTCTCTCTTACAATGAGTGACTAACCTAAAACTTGTATCTAAAACAGGTTTGTTATATGTGTCAATGTGGGCATTTGCAAAATTTAAACAGGAAGCAAAATTGTAGTTCTTATGGCCTCAGATGCTTACTATGTAAAGGTTCTAAATGTTTATTTTTGATTACTGTTTTATTTCAATGTATTTTGGCTATCATAAAGGATTGGGTACTGCCTGCTACTGGGTCAATAGTGCATTGTGGCACTTAAGGTTTAACTCTTGGACAATCAATCCCTCTGAGCATAACATAGCACAAAAGCTTGACAGGTTGAAAATGTATCATAGTATTGTTATAAATTTAAAATAGTACTAATAAAATGTGTGGTACCTAGGTGTTCGACTGAAAGAAGGCTGCAATATAAACCGAAGCTTGTTCATTCTGGGTCAAGTTATCAAAAAACTTTGTGATGACCCCTCTGGGTAAGCAACTGTTTCTACACCTGTTATAAGATAAGGCACTGCTAAACTAAGAAATTAAAATCCTTTCTTTATAATCTTATAGTAGGTAACAGTTTCACAGGTTATGTGAAACAGTAGATAACTGTTTCACATAACCTATTACCTCTAGAAAATATATTTACCATGTTTATGCAGAAATCTGACTTTTTTTGTTGTTGTTGCCTCTTTTTTATTACCTTCATAAATTACAGAGACAGCAAGCTGACTCGAATTCTGCAGAACTCCCTTGGAGGAAATGCTAAAACAGTTATTATTTGTACAATTACTCCTGTTTCTTTTGATGAGACACTCAGCACTCTTCAGGTAAAGCTTCTCAGCTCTTCTCCAGCACTAGTTATTGTTGACAGGTTTGAGGAATGGAAATGTATTCTGTTGGATCTTTAATGACTTGGATCTTCTGAAGGGCTTCTGTAAACTCAGAATTTGAAATACTTTTTTTGTACACAGCATCTTTTCCTAATCATCTTGTGCTAGGTTGTCTACCTAGAGCTACCTGCAGGCAGGAGATAACCACTCTTATCTCATTTGCCTTTTCTAAACTAGTTAGAGAAGTCTTTGCTAGCACAAGATGTTAGGCACTACAGGAATTGAACTGTTAATATACAGTATATATTCTTTAGGTAGGATTGTCTCCCTTTTTTGATGATCTTTTGAGCTTTTTATTAAATAAAAAATAACTTGAGATACTCTTACTTAAATATTATGCTTCACGTTTTAGGTATTATTATCAAGAAAGGAAAACTTGACCTTTTCAAAGCTTAAAATACATTAAAAATAAACTAATTCAAATATTTTTGTCCTATTATATGTTGCTCTTTATCTAATAAACTCTCCCTTTAATTCTGTTGGGAAATATGGGACAAAATAAGTCTTTTTAGGTATTTGTTCTTCAACTATTATCCATGAAAGACTGTTCTTCCAGTTTGCCAACACAGCCAAAGGAATGAAGAATACACCAAAAGTCAATGAAGTTCTTGATGATGATGCCCTCCTGAAGAGATACCGCAAAGAAATTCGGGATTTGAAAAAGCAGCTGGAGGAAGTATGTAATAAACTCAAATAAATCAATCCTTAGTACTGATAGCTATTTGGAGACCAGCTGTTTTAAACCAAAAGCAGTTAAATTTGGAGGGGTAGGTGAACTCTTTAAAGTGGTATTTGCCATTTTTATTGAGAGAATAAAAAGTGAATAGGTGATGAATACTCTAGAACAACTAATGGTAGTCAACACCTGTGTGCAGGCTAAGGCTAAATGAGATCAACTGACAGAATTGTTAATTGGTTACACCTAATTAGTAGGTTAACATAATTAAGAAATAGAAATTTGTGATGCCTTATAGCACACTTTAACTGATCAAAAAATAATAACAAATAATATAATTAATGATAAAAACAAATGATATAACTAATTAATCTGAGAAGTGATTGAATGTCTCTTAAAGATCCCAACTTCATATTATTTCCTCCCTTACTGATGTTTAACTTCAGTTTGAGTTGCAGGAAGTTGCAACTGCATGAATATCACTGGCAAAATTTAGGTCATGTACAGGTGGAAGTTGCATTTAGAAAATGAACAATAGTAACTTCTCACCAAACAATGTAGGCTTTGATGTTTTTCCTTCTCTAAAAATCTATGGAGCTGTGGAAGAATCTTGCAAGTCTTGTTAGACCACAGATAATAAAGCACAGGAAAATAACAGTGCTGACTGTACTGTTCTAGTGCATTAAATCAAAGAATGCACATTTTTTTATTGCAAATTATAGATATCATTAGAGAAAATTTTTCGAAAAAGTATTTCTTATTTTTAACAATAATGAATTTGCAACAAGAATTTGGGAGTATGTTGTGTATCTTCTGTGATAGCAGGTAGTGAGTTATATTTGGGAGAATGCTCTTTTTATACCTAGAAAAATCTGAGGCTGTATTGTTTCTGGGAGTTTTGACCACTTTTAAATACTAAATCTACAGTCAAAATGTAGACTAAACTGTCATTTTCATTCTTAAGGATTAAAGACTTCTCTTCCAGACTTAAATGAGTATATGTGTGTAGTTGTTTTTAAGTATCAGTAATTGTGTATCTTCTGTAGGAGTGGTTTCTGCTCTTAAGATGTCAGTGTGATTACTATTCTCTTTTTGGAAGGTGTCTTCAAAAACTCAGATTCATGCAATGGAAAAGGACCAACTGGCCCAGCTGTTGGAAGAAAAAATTCCCTTCAAAAAGTACAGGAGGACAGAATACAAAACTTAACTGAGATGCTGGTGACTTCTGCTTCCTTTGCCTCCAAAGAGAATGTTAAAGTAAGCACCTGTTCAGATCTTACCTGATAACTCTGAAATACTTTGCAAAAGGTGATATTACATACATAGGTTTATACTGATAATGAAGAGTAAGTATGATGGGCAATTTTCACTCTTTTTTTCATATTTTTAAAGGGCTAACTTTTAAATTCTGTCAGTTCAATGTTGCCTTGTGGTGAACAGACTGCAGGGACTTTTTTACTTTCCAACTAATCTTGAGGAAATGGCAAAATACTGTCTAGTTAACTGGTGATACAGGTACTGATACAGAGCTAGCCTGAGGCAACATTTACTCTCTGCCTAGTGGTTTGGTTTTATCACTTTTTCTGTAAATATTTTTTTAAAGGCCAAGAGAAGAAGAAGAGTTACTTGGGCTCCTGGTAAAATAAACCAGGAAAATGTGAGCTTTTTTGAAGACTTTGAAAATGCAATGCCGACTGAAACAAAAAAAATGAAGTTGTCTCTGCCAGCAGTACCAGATGTGGAGGATTGTAAGTAACTACATGGTCTTTGAGGTCCTTTCCAACCCAGACCATTCTATTTTATTTTCTGTGGCATTCCTGATAAATAACTTTGCAAGCATTGCATTACGTTTCCCAAAGGGAATAAGTTGATCCTTTGGTAGCACAAATTAAAAAACAAATTAACCGGACTCCAACGGTTGATGTGCATTTTTCAATGAAAAGTGCTTCTACTACCCCAACTTCACTTGATATTGAGCTTTTAATTCTTTAAACCAAAGGGGAGAGCTGTGAGGTAAATGGCAGGGTCTATGAACACTTGCCATGCAGCCTTCCCACACCCCCTAGTATTATGGGAAAGTGTTCTTTAACACAGACTATCCATCTCAACCCATGTTCTCCTCCCAAAAATGGAGAGGTGTGTGGGTGCAAAATCCCCAAATCCTAAACAAGAATAGGAAGTCATTACTCAAAGATCAGATTGAGATGGAGAAATTCAAGGATTCATAAGGAGTGAACTGAAAATTGGAAAAGAAATTTTCTAAGAAAATTGAACTGAAGACAAGAGGACAATTTAGCAGTATTGTTGCTGAATTACATCTTACATCCTTATTACCTCTCCTGTCAAACATATATTTGCTTGTAAGTGGATTGTTCTGGGCTTTTTTTTTTTCTGTATGGGGGTGGGATGCTTTTTTTCCTTACATCTTGCAGGTTATTGTTGAGTGGTTCTTTCCTTGACACTCAAGCTTCTCCTAGTCTGTACTTAAGCATATATTCTGGATTTGATATAGACTTCATGGTAAGACGGTCAACATAAGTATAGGGATTGGTTTTCAGTGGTGTTCCCTTTCATAACAGAACATCCTGAGAGTCAGAAGTCTTACTCAGTGTGCTGTGTTTTTGCCATTGAATGATTGTTTCCAATGTGGTAAAATTATTTTATGAGTAAATTCTTGATGCTCAGTTTAAAATCTACTGGTACTTTTGTTAATACATCTTTCTTTTCAGCTACCTTCGAGAATTTTGGGTATGACAGCCATTGCCTGATGGTTCCTGATCAAATTTCAGAAGCAGAATGGATTGCTGGTCCTAACATGAATTGGGTAACATCATAATCTGTTTTGTCTTTTTGATACTTCACATATGCATAACATGCTTCTCAGTAAGATCAGCCTTACTCTTCTGTAGAACACCAGTGTTCTGTGTCTGCAGAATTATTGAAACTGGCTAGAAAGTCTCTTGGAATCTCTGTGAAGCTGTGGTATGGTTCTGTGCTTCTGTGGGTTTGTGGCAAATGATCCAGTCAACTTTGGTCTTTAAACAGGATTAGCTGTGTGAAAAGATAAGCAACAAGAAATATAATACTCCACTTGCTTGATCTTGTAGATCTGCTAACTGAGAGTGTTTCTTTTTCTAGACTGTCATGGTTTGACGCTGGCGCAATGCCAGTGCCCCCATGAAAATACATTCTCCCTGGTTTCTGCTGTGAGATGTGACCAGGAATAAGCAAAGCAGGCTTCTACTTAAGAATAAAGAAAAGAAAACTTTATTAACTAAACTACAACTCTAAGTAAAAAGAAACACACAGGGAAAATGAAAACCTTCTAAAAACATTTCCTCCTCCCCCCACCAAATTTCAATACATCCATCCCCCAAATTTCAACTCTCAGTCTATCACCACCCTTTAGATAATCAATTCTCAGTTCATCAAGGAGTGAGGAGTCCCTCTTGTGCCATAGGCTTCCCCGGGAAACACAGTTGAAACCTCGTGTGTTTCCATGTCACTCGTGGCACTGCCCGGAGAACATCTGCCATCGTGACCTCTTCCTTCCATGTCCAGTGCTCTCACCACTGCACATGGACCAGAGCTGCTTCTAGGGTCGTCCTTTTAAGGATGCTTTGTCCCGTTCCAAAAAGAGCACAGTCTCATCTTTGGGACACCTGTCCCCCCCAAATTTCACCCCCTGGGGCCAAGGGGTCTCAACACTGAACCCTCTTGGTTCTGAGCCATTGATTGCCTCCCCCTGGATGCAATCTCTGTGTCACAGGAAACATGGTTCTGTCCATGGCTATAACAAGAAAAGTCCAGCCAAAGGCCACTCCATCATCTCTTCCCACCTAAGATTCTTCTCTACTCTTCCGACATCTTCCACTTGCCCAGACCTTCAAACTTGCACATTTCCTTCTTCCATTTCATCTCTATCTCTCTTCTAGGAAAGGTTAATGTTCTGCAAAGTTTTCATTGTCCAAAAAAGGGTTAAAAGCTCGGGCTCTGCCTGCCCAAATCTCCCACAGCGGCCGGACACCTTCTCGCTGCACCCCCCCCTTCTTCTCGGCTGTGCTGCCGGCACATGTTATCAAGTTTCAAGGTAACACAGTCACAAGCACAGGCTGTACTCTCTCTCTCTTCTGGGAGGGGGCTGCCCGATGCCTCCTGGTGCTTCTCCCACCCTTCCATCCTCGGGGCCTCTTCACCTCCCATCTCTGTCCAAAGCCCCGGCCTACCTCACCCGGCTGCATGGCTTCCCCTCCCCCGCCCAGCCAGTAGCAGCTGGACGGGGGAGAGATCCGAACTCTTTCCCCACTGGAACCCGAGAGAGGGTTTCCTGGGAATGCTCTGCTTTTAACCCCTGTGTTCTCAGAGGCGTATCCATAGCCCCAGTGGCCAAACCAGGTGCCAATATTCAAATCTGAACACCTCTTGGCCTGACCACTTCATATCTCAGAAAACTTACTTCCTCTCAAACCACGACACTCCACGACATAGACCCAGAAAGACTTTGAAGAATCTGTGCAACTCTGTGAAGCCTTAGCACTAGAAAAGTTAGGTCTGTTCTGAATTTTCTTGAAATAAGGCTGATATTGCAGCAACAGTTTCTAAAGTTTCTTGTGCCACTTCTTCAGGATATTGCTGTAAACGAGGTCAAAGTCCTGCAAGCTAACTTTGATAATCTAGTGCTGGAAAATGAGCAGTTGGAGTCAGAAATAAATGAACTGAGAGACTGAAGGAAAAACCACAAATAGGTGAATTTGAAGCACTGGAAAAGCAAACACAAAAAGGTCATGAGGTAAGGTGCATTGAAGTAGTGAGAGATTATTCCTCTATGCCCAAATGGTTTCTGGAGTTTATTCAATGTACATAGCCTTGAATGCTGATTCACAAACAGATGGTGTTATAAGCTGCATTCAGCAACAGAATGAATGAAGGAACCCAGGATTTAAACTGGATTTACTTAGAGCATAGAATTCAGACAAATTTTTGGAGAGTTGCATACTGAAGCCTGGTTAAACATGTATTTATATGTATATATATGTATATGTTATTTTTATAAATGTGTGATCTGAATTTCACTCTAGACTTCTGTGTGGCAGTTATTTTGCTGCTTAAATACATTTTAGAACTGTTTTGAAGTTCAAGTATAGTTGCTAAACCATGTTTCTTGTGTGAAACATCTTGTCTTAAATTCCAAGATAGCTCATTTTGGTAATCCATGAACTACAGGAGCATTAACTTTTAACATATTATTTAGCTTAGTCATGAAATTATTTTAAAATAATGGTAAGAATAGTAATAGTAAAATCAAAACATTATGTTTTGTGCCAGGAAGTCACAAAAAATGTGAAGTTATCTCCTGGATAACTTAGAATATAGGAAATGCTGACTTTCAGTTCTCTTCACTCTTTGTGTGGTTACTGGAGATGTTCCTTGTTTATCCAAATGTTTATGCTCTGATTCTATAGTCTAAAATACTTACTACTTGTATTAGGTTCTACCTGCCTAAAGGCTGGACTGTGAAATAAGATATGGCAAAAAGAACCCCAAACAAAACCAGTTACTTGAGGTCTTGAGACATGGATGTATTGTTCCATTTCTTTCCTGATCCCTTTGCTGGACATTACTTGTGCACATTAGTCTGTGTAATATCTTCTGATCATGACACTAATGTTGAAGTTTGTTACATCCTTTTGCATTTTTATTTCAGGTTACAATTTAACAATGTCACTGCTTATTTGCATTGTGTTCCCTACAATGATTTATAGATCTTAAAGAAATTTGCTGTATAAAATATTACCATTTAGCTTGTATTTAAGATTCTATTTAGAAGACCCTTTGTATGCTAGACTGAATGTGCTATCTCCCTTAGCTAATGGTTTAACAAATCCTAAGTTAGTTTTCCCTGCAAAGTTTTTGGGTATCTAATAACAGATGTAATGTCTAAAGTAGCTTCCATTGCAAGAAGTGCTTTTTAAATTATTTGTTTGCAGATATCTGAAGACAGTCCATAAAATGTAAGCATTTATTGATACCCATGTAGTAGATTACTTATAGCAATACTGAAAGGTCACATACTTCACCAAATACATTAGATTAAATATATCAGTTCATACAGGTAAACTACATAGGAATACTCACAGGAGGGTGCTTGTTTTAAAGCTTTTCACTATTATTAAATTTGCAGATTGCATTTTCTTACCTTTGCTTGTGACTATACATAAGTACTTGTAGATGAGTGCTTATTGTAAAACTTTTCTAACAAAGACCAATAGAAAGAAATGGAAAAAGCTCCTATCTGGTCTTCTACTTGTGACTTCTTTCAGAGAATGCCGCTAAATGTGTTCATGGCTTGTTTTAGTTTCATTTTGGCACCTTCTCATTCCTGTCAGTGAATAGATTAAATCATAAATATCTGCACTGTGTCATAAAAAACTGCTTAACATGACTAGAATTTGAAGTGTTTTATCTGTACAATTTCTACATTAATTGCTTTGATCACATTGCTCTTGCTTGTCAAACTATTGCAGATTAAATGGTACTTGAATCCTTTCTAATTACTGGGGAGCTAAAACACAGAGCTTTGCATCTCACATATCCATTTTGAAAGAATATGAAGCATCTTACTTTGTAGCTGTTTAAGTAGATATGTCAGTATATACTAATAAAAAAGAAAACACAAGATAGACCTGGCTTGTTTTCATGGTGTTGGCAACTAAAGCTACTGGTGTTGGGTGCTTTCTAACATCCTCTGCAATTTTGCTTTAATTTGCTCCACAAATTCAACTAATGCATGAAATTACCAACTTAAAGAATCTAGTTTCAAATGCTGAAGTGTACAATGAGGAACTTGAGGTGAGCCTCTCCATGAATTTACAGATAGTAAGACTTGTGTGAAATGTGCTTGGTTTGTTTAGCTTGAAATACCATATCTGCTGAGGCCAAGCTAGACATCATTGTGCTCAGGTTAATCTTACCAGCTATGAGGGGGATATGGCTAAGAACCATGAATGCTTTCTGTGTAGGTTTTGATAAATTCTGATCTGAAAATCCAAACTGAACACTCCAATCTTCTTTCTCCCTTTTTTCCCTCTAACTTTTAGGCAGAAATAAATTCCAAACTGGAACAGCTGAAAGAGAAAGAGAACAAAATAAAAATATTACAGAATCACATGGAAGAACTACAAAAAGCAGAAGTGGAAAAAAAGGAGACATCTTTTGCACTGGTAAACTTGAGTTTTCTACAGGGTTGAGAGATGACTTTGTTCTTCTGAGTTGGATTAAATTTAGGTATAGCCTTGGTATGATGAACATCTGCTTCCCTACAGGTCTTGGGAAATTTTGTTTTACAAAGTTTAAAATGTTAATTACTACGTATCATACAGGGAAGTCAAGCTATGAGAAATGCTGCTGTTCATCCTGTCTCTCAAACAACCTGCTACTCTTCCTCTTAAAGTAAACTTACTGAGTTTTCTAAGCCTGCACTTACATTTTAAACACATTAAAATGAACACATTTACTTTATTATGGCTCTATTGTTTTTGCTTCTTTGAGTGTTGTCTTTTTCAGGGAGATTGTGATAAACTAACTGAAGAAATTTAGCAGCTGAATAAATCCCTCTTAGACAGTGAAGCCATAGCCTTGGATGCCAAAAAGGAATGTGCTTTTCTCAGAAGTGAAAATTTGGAGTTGAAGGAGAAGATGGCAAGTACTTGTTGAACTGCATTTATAGCTGTACCAGATACTGTTAAGGGCCTGTCAGCTTCCAGGCTTGTGAAGGAGGCCATCAGTGTGGTGGAACACTCATCATTAGCTTTCTCCAAATACTCTAAGTAATACTTTTATTATGCAATTTGTGCAAAATGGGTCTTCAGGAAAGAGATAAAAAGAAAGTAAAGGTCTTTTCCATAGGAGTGGGTGGTTAGTTTTAGGTTTACCAGGAGGGAGAGAGAGAGATCAAAGAAGCGGTCTTTAGTGCATTATTAGGACATAAGACTTCAGACCTAATTTTACCAGAGAACAAAGGAGAATAAGAGATGTGGACTCAGAAGTGGGATGGAGCTTACTTTGAGCTTTCCAAGAGTAAAGACAAAATAGTAGCAGCAGTTATGGCCCTGAACTCTAGGGCATGTTTTGTTAGAGGACTCTGACAGGAATGCAGTTAAGTTGTGCCTTAGTCTGCCATATTTATCAAGGTCAAAGCTGGTCAGAGTGACAACAGAAAATGTACCAGATGCATTATTTAAATGTCAAGTACATAGACTTTTACTCTGTGTGTGACTTGCATGTTGTATTGTTTTCCTGAAGAATGAGCTCTTAAGTAACCACAACCAAATGCAAAAGGATGTCCAGTTATATCAAAGCCAAATAGAAGCGGGAAAAGCCAGTTACCGAAAAATGCAAGCTGACTTGCAGAGAGAGCTGCAATCTTTATTTCAAGAAAACACAAGACTAACTTCACTGATGGAGGGTAAAGTTCCAAAAGGTACTCTTCCAGGTGGTGCCTTTTCCTTGCTCCGTCTCTTCTCCCTTTGCCCTGTAATGGTGGGAGGGTAGGCAAGGCTTTGGCTCTTGTCTTCCTCAATATATGGAGACTCGGGTCAGTATAAAGCAACCTGAGTATCTGGTATTGCTGGCATGGAGTAACTACTTGAGCACTTCCTTGAACATTCTGAAAAATTGCAGCTTGCAAAATATTTTGTACAGTCAAGTTAATGAAGATTGTTAGAGAGAATCTAAAATAAATTGGATATCAACCTAAGAAGTGCTCACAGATTTCTGACCAGGAGCTTAGTCTTTTAATTGTTAGCAACAGTAAAATGTACTTTTCTGGAATTAAAGCAATATGACATCCAGAATGAAATATAAGTATTCTGCTTAATTTAAAATATGCTTTTTCCTCTTGCACTTGCTTATTTGTTTAAACTTGTTTTCTAGATTTGCTTTCTCATGTGGAGCTGGAAAAAAAGGCAGATGACTTAAAAGGAGAACTAGAAAATGCTTTGAAAGAGAATGCACTTCTACAGAAACAAGTAAATGAGCTATCAGAATTTCAATCTCTACCAAATACAGTTGAGATGCAAAAGAAAGAGGTAAAAAAAAATCTAACCTTTTTTCTCAGTTTTGTATTGTTCTTCACTGGTAATGTACTAATGGAGGCCTATTGGATATGAAGCTTTAAAGCCAAAAGTTGTCATGAATCAACCTAAGATTTTACAGTTAAGTTTGTTAAATTGTTGCTTTCTCAGATATTTAATATTTGTACCGAGGAATAAGTTTGTTTAGTTTAATTTGTTTAGTCACTGACTACTATAATTATGCATTATTTTCTAGTCCAACCTTTTGCATGTCTATTTGCTGTGGTCACCGCTGACAACTGAATGTGTAAATATAATGGTGTTTGATCCTGGGCACTATTTTAGAACTGATTTTTTTGTGTAACTGAGCAAAGAGAAAATGTCAAGCTCTCTTAGCAGAAATTCTGCTTGAGAAGTTAGAGATTTACCTTGCAAATTCTGGAAAACTTGTTAGGAAACTTTTTTAGTTCCTAGCAGGTAAGGGGTTAGTAGACTAAGTATGCTGTAAAGATTTTAAAGCGTTTGTGGGCAAACACTTTCTAGCTTTCTTTGTTCTAAGAACCACTTGCACAGTGAAAATTATTCAGGGCAAGTAATCTACAAACTCATTAATGCGTTGTCTACTTCCACTAATCAACAAAATGTAATTAAATGTTAACAACTTTCTGTCTATTGATGCCTTAAGGTTTTAGCGTTTATATTGTTCAGATTCTGTACTGCATTAGTGTGTAACTCTGAACTCTATAGGAAACACCAGTTAGCTTTCTTCACATTTTGGTCAGACTGAACAATCCTTCTGGGCTTGGGAACCAAGGTCACACCATTTACCTCAGGCCCTAGAAAATATAAACAAAAGTTAATCAGGGAGGGGGGAAAAGCAAACCGGGAGGAATGTGGCTTTTACTTGAAGCTATAGTTGGACAATTAACCTCTGATATGCAAAGAGACCAAACTTCTATCTGTCTGAGAAAACTTGTGACTGTTGTCCATCTTGGGTGTAGCCTCTGCATGTCTTTTGCACTGCCCAAGGTGTATCCTTCAGAGGCCTTAGAGAATAAAATAGGTATTTATTAAACTCTGTCTAGCCTCTGTTCTAGGTAGCCAGTCCAAGGCATCAGTATCATGAAGAAAGTATTGATAAATGTAAAAATTCCATTTAGGAATCCAGTCTTAGCTCAAACATAGGAAATAGGAAGTACTGAAGAACATCTAAGAGTTAGAGCTTTCAGGACTTTGGAATCCTTGTTTACTGATATTTAGCAACAACATCCTCAACTTGTCTCAGCCTCGTAACCCATTGGATTGGTTCTTCTTTGGAATGAATGTGAATTTATCTGATGAGTGCCTATTCAATACAATAATCAGTATTTGAACATATATTCCAACTTTTTTAATGGCACTGTCTCGACAGTATGAACTTAACTGTTTTTTGAATCCTTGTGCTTTGCACGCTCTCTGAATAACACGTTTGGTTTGGAAGATGTTCTGCTTTGGTTGTCCTGGTTTAAGGTTAAGAACACTGTAGGAGAATGAATCAAACAAAACTTTGGTATTTAATTTTATATTGAATTGATAAAATGCTGTCTTTGCGTATTTTTTTCATAGATCTCAGAAATGACAGAAGAAATGAAAATCATCACATCTGAGAGAGATCTGCTTGCTGAGGAAAAATCAGAAAGTAATAGATGTAGAGAGCTTCAGGTGCAAAAGGAACAAATCATTTTTCTTACACAAGAGAACCGTTCTTTGCAGGAGAAGCTGGACAGTTTACTTTTGAAAACAGAAGAGTTTGGGGAAGGAACTTGGGTAATTATGCTAAAGCTGTAATGGGAAGCTTGCTTATTTAAACTTTTGCTTGAGTGAAAAAAATTGTAAAAACTGTAGACCATTAAAGATCAAATTTATTGTTTACTTGAGATATAACACCCCATATATTTATGAATGGACATCTGGTACCAGGATGTGACAAATGTTGTTCTGTTAGTGAAATATTGATTTGATATAGGATGGTGATGTTCTGCATTGATCTGCACATGGATATAGTTCTTATAATCAAGTAAACTGAAGCTAAAATTTGCTCATCTGTAGAGAGTAATTCTGCTTTTTTAAAGCATAGCTAGAACTGACTCTTTGTTCTTTTTCAATGGAAGAGACATAGCAACCAACACTTTCTATAACTGCATGTGCTGATTGTACCTTTGTGTGTGGGGGTGTGTGTGTGTGTGTGTGTATACAAACACAGGCACACATATATATATAATGTAAACTTCAAAAGAAAAGTATTGTATGTGCATTAATTTTAATATTGAAGAGGCCATGGACAAATTTCAAGTCAATAATTTTCTGGTCCCACCTAGCATTTTATACTGTTGAGACTAGAAATAGTGAAAAGGTCTCTAGTTTTAAGATGGGAGAGGTTTGTGGTTGGGCTTTTTTGTTGCTGATATTCCCTCTATGCTTAAACTATGACAGTGAAATACTACTTCTGATAACTTCTTTTAGAAGTTTTTGCTTCAAGTTTTATTTTCACATGTCTCTTATTTCAATAAACTTAAATTGAATATGGACTTTGGTCAAATTTTGATACTCTAAAAAAGTACAAATCTGTCTAAAGCAGTGTTGCTGTCTGTTGTACATAATCAAACTGTCAAAGGTGTCAGATAAGTTCTTCCTAAAGCTGCATTCTGAATATGTTTATTTGAATCTCTTACAAAATAGATACCACAGATTCAAGGACAATCTATGGAGCAAGAGTTATTGCTTCTGAGAGAAGAGCTGAGCCAGGCACAACAGAAATTGTGTGAAATGGAGGAAGCAAAGGCCAGTGAATATCAAGGGGAATCTGAAAAAAATGGAGAGAACAGATGTTATTCCAAAACCACATGACTCCCAGGAAGTCAGCATCCAGACAGAAAGAGATGATGATGAATTTAAAATGCAACTGGAAAATCTCCAGAATGAGAGAGACCAGCTAAGAGAAACGCTACAGGAGACAATTAGCAAGGTAAGAAAACTAGTTCTCTTCCCATAGGAGAGCAGCTCTAGTAGATTTCTTAGATTTTTGGAAGAGTGGTTCAGGTGTTAATGTGTTAATGTACTTTAATTGTGTCCAAAGAACTCAGAGATGCAGGAGGAGTTGAGATGTACTCATGAATCTCTTGGACAACATCAGGAGATGATTGTGGAGCTGAAAGGAAGTATTTCAGAGAAACAAAATCAGCTCTTGAAGGTGCAAGAGACATTGAAGGAAAAAACTGATGAGCTGCAGCAGAAGGTCAGAAGCAGTTTTGTCAAGAAAATTACAAGTTCTGCTGGGTTTGGTGGTCCATGTCTACTGCAAAATCCAGTTTGTAGGGCTCCAGTAGATGTACTAAAGAAACCCATTATTTATAACTAAATATGTCTTGGTGCTGGATGAATGAGTATTATTTAAAATCAACAATGCACTTTAACCTCTCTTTTCCCAGTCTTAAATTTTATACATTCCAAGTATGTCATTTAGCTATCTAATTCTGAAGATCCTTGAGCAACTTTGGGAGAGCTTAGCTCATTCGGTAATTTATTACACTATTATAAATTGGTTCTGTAGCTTTTGTTTTCATGTCCGAAGCCAGTGTGGATGGTAGGCTTCATTTTAATATATAGGAATGTCTCCTGTCTACTATGGATTTAACAACCGAGGCATTTTTATGGATTCAGAATGTCTTGCATGTTTTCCCATATTTTACTTTTGCCTTCCACTGAGACAGTAGCACTGACATTTGACTGGCTCTTAAGCAAAATTTTGGCTTACTACAGCAGGAAACCACTGGGGGTATTATTTTCCTTAAAACAATCCTTTTACAACCACCCATATGTACAGACAGTGCTTCTGAATGATGATCCAACAACACTCTTCAATCTAAACTTCATTGCTGGGACAAGAAACCTTAGGAACCTATAATGTTACTGGTTGTTTTTTCTCCAAAGCATCAAGTTACTTTTGCCCATGCAAGAGGTGATTACAAATACCAATCCTGCTTTGGATTTGTTCTTTCCAGCTCACTGAAGTCACTGAAAACCTGACTCATGTCTCAGCTGAGTATGGCGACCTCCTGGCAGAAAAGCAACAAATGGAAAGGGCAATGAGTGAGCAGCTTGAGAGAATCACTTCACTTAACAAGGAGAAGGATGAGCTTCAGCACATGGTAGAGACTTCTAGAGAAAGGGAAGAACATTTGTTAAAGGTTCAGAGGCAGGCAGAGACTTTGAAGGACAGCCTAACAAGCAAGGTGAGGAGTTTTGGTGTTTAGTCACTATTTTGTGTTCTGATGTTTTATTACTCATATGCTAAAAATTTGCACAAACTTTTTGATTTTTAATCTCAGCCCATCACCCATATGGTTGGTAAACATACATGAACCATGGGCAAAGGATTTTGTCTATGTTTCTTTATTGATGTTAAGTAATAACATTGTCTACTGATCTCAGCCTTGTAACCCGTTGGATTGGTCCAGTTTTAGAATGAATGTGAATTTATCATATATGTGCATTTTTAATATAATAATCAGTAACTAAACATGTCTTCTGCCTCTTTAAAAGGCCCTGTGTAGACAGTATGGACTTAACTGTTTTTTGAATACTTGGTGCTTTGCACACTTTCTGAATACCAGACAATATTTGAAAGTCTTGCACTTAGTTCTGTCCTACTCATGCTTTTCATAGTGTTTACTTTGCATCTTTTCACCTGTCAAATCTTTCCTTTGTAGATCAAAGAGTATAATTGAGGATTGCTTCAGTTTAGCAAATATTACTCTCCAGTAGAGGGAATATAAAGATATTGTCCATCTTTTGTGCTCATCTTCTATTTATTTTAATTTTCTTGTGATATAGACATAGGTTGATTGCCTTTTCCTTTGATTCTGCTTGCTTTGCAGAAAACCAAAGTTGACTGATATAAACTTTTTGGGTGTCATGTTGTTCCTCTTCCTTGTAAATTTTTTTTCTATGCTATTAGAACACCAGAATAATTTTTCAACTTTTCTTTCTGCTAGTGTGAATTTTAGTAATTAAGAATTGTGATTTTTGTGTTTGACACAACTGATTTCACTACTTCATAGGCTGTATAAAGACCACAACCACCAAATTGTGATTTGCATCTTTCTCCACTGTTCATTGTAGATTCAACAGTTAATTGAGACATTAAATATTGTCTCATGTGAGAAGGACCAGTTATTAGCTGAAAGAACTAGTCACTCTTTACAACTTAAAGAACAAATCTCATCAGTTAACCATGAAAAAGATAAGCTACAAAAACTTCTTCAGGATGTCAGGTCTGAGTGGGACCAGCTGAAGACAGAATTGCAAAGAAATTCCGAGATGGTGAATGTTGCAATTTGCATACCTGAGTTATTCATAACTTTTCATCTCAACTGGTACTTAAATAAGTGTTTTTATTGTAGTGTGTTGAAACAAAGGCAAAACTGGAAGATGCTTTAGAACAACTGAAGCAGAGAAACCTGAACAATATGTCCATTCAGGTAAACCCAGTGGATATTGCAGAGCAGGTGACCAATGACAGCTTGACAGAAAAAACCTTGAAAATTAAGGTAAGCTTATTTTTCTGTTTGTTTTAAGGATGCACATAGAAACTTAATGACACTTGTCATGGAGCATAAGCCTTTTGTGCATTATCTATAAAATGGTTTGCATATCTTGCTAAGATGCTGCATACCATGGGATCAGGTGATTTGCTGTTCTTGTTCAGTGATTGCACATCAACTTAATGCACACAGAATATCTCACTTGCTTTCATTACTGTCCAGCCACCCCAATGAAAATAATTAGTCATGCAGGATCATAGAATCATTTAGGTTGGAAGAGGCCTCTTAGATTATAGATTTCAACCCTTAAACCAGCACTGCCATGATCACTGTTAAACCATGTCCCTAAGTGCCAGATGTACACATCTTTGAAGTAGCTCCAGGGATGGTGATTCCACCACTTCCCTGGGCAGCCTGTTCCAGTACTTGGCAGCCTTTTCAATTCAGAATTTTTTCCTAATAACCAGTCTAAACCTCCCTTAGTGCAACTTATCACATATTACTGGAGAGAAGAGGCCAACCCCCACCTGGCTACACCCTCCTGTCAGGCAGTTGTAGAGAGGCAAAGTCTTCTGTGGTGGTGGAAATCTAATGGCCTTGGGTTTATCTGTTAAAACTTCTCTTAAGGGGGGGGGGGTGTGAAAGAATAGAGATATTTTTTATGCTACTAGATCTATAATAAGAGGGTTTTGCTTTGTAAAGCAGCTGAAAATAAAATTACTAGGTTAGAAAATGGTTGGGACTGTTATTTACTTATTTTCCCTCTACAATACATACTATTCAATACCAAGATGACTTGTTCTAAAACAATGGAATAAACTTTTGCTAATAAGCACTTTTTTCCCCCTTTCCACCTGCCCAAGGAACATGGATTGTCTTCTTGCTTTCCCAATAGGGTGTAATTTTAAGTCTAGCAAAACTTCTTTTATATGATAATTAGATGCTAAAACAGACTTCCTGCTATACTGATAGCTGAGAGGACAGAAGGTATATTTAGACATGTGATAATCAAAACAGTACTTAAATTTTAATTACCTTTTTTTTTTCTTAGAGCATTCTCAAAGATGTATCAGAAATGGAAAATGAACTTCTCTGCATTGAAGCAGAGTTAGAGCAGGAAGAAAGTGCTAGAAAAGAAACAATACAGTTCTGGGAAGCTTGTTCAGGAACTCACTGGGATGCAGAGGAACTGAAAGAAGAACTAAAGAAAGATAATGAGAGACTCCTGCAAGTCTTTAAATTCTGGACTCCTAAAGTAAAGGTAAAATTAAATGTTATAGAATCAGAAATGTATTTTGTGTAAGCACTCTGCAAATGCCTATGACTGAAAACAAAACACAAAAAAGACTCTTGAATGCTCATTCATTTATTATCAGCACTTATACTTCAACTGTAAAATGTAGGAGTACTTAAAAGATTTTTAAAGATTTTTTTAAACTTGAAAAGTTGCTTTCTAAAAGACTTTCTAGGTAATAAATGGGAGTAGGGTTGTTTATTTGGGGTTTTATTAGTCTGAATTCTGGAAAATGTTGCTTTTCTTGCCAAACTTTATCAAAACTACTATAGCCATTTTTGAAACTCAGTTAAACTTATATTTATACTCCTTTCTTTCTCATGCTTACTGCTTGCCTCTTTTGGAAATCTGGACAGCATTTTTCAGGGTTTAGTGCATCATGAACAGGATTTCACAAGATTTCATCTTTCTGATTAAATCTTAAGTTCAGTCTATTTTTAAAAGTTTCTTCTGTAGAGTCAATAGTCAGTCTTGACATTTCCGGGATTTTGCAGTGTTGGCAAGGTTTTCAGAAGAATTCCCTACCCTAATATTATGTGGATCAAAGCTTTTAACAAACAAACAAAAATCTAGTAAACATTGTCATTTCCTGACAATTGTGAAGTTTTTATTTTTCTGACATGTTAAACACGTGGGTTTCTAGAACAGTCCAATGTGTAGGTTTAATTTCCTTTAGTCAGTGAATACATTCTAATAAGAAAAATCTGTGAATAATTATGGTTTTCTGTGGCTGACTTTCAAGAAGTCTTCCCAATATAGTTCCTTTTGTTTCTCTAATATTAGAGTTTGAGATAATGCAGAAATACTGGTAAACCTGCAATACACTATCATCTTCTCTTGTGCCCCTTCCTGCCTCCCTTTCTTCTGTAAATGAAACTGTTCTTTGAGTGATAATGATACTATTTCTGACAGCAAGCATTGTCAAATGGGGCACTGAAACAAGAATGTGATAATAATGCAGGCTAAGGTACTTCCTGTTTCTTCACTTGCCATATTTCTAGCAATTAAAAAAATTATTCTGTGTGATGCTACTGATTTTCAGATACTCCTTGAACTTTCTTCAGAGCTGGATGCCAGAACTGCTGATTATAGTAAAAATGCTGATGTTGAATTAAAACAGAGAAAAGAGAAAAATGAAGAGTTGCTTCAGGATCTAAACACTCTAAAAGAAAAACTGGCCCCTGGTGGCTCTGCCAGTCTGGCATTAGAAGAAGAAAATTATAGGCTTCATAATAAATTAAAGGCTGCAGAACAAGATAAAGGGTACCAATACTTGCTTCTAAAGAAAGCTTCTTTGATGCTTGCTTTCTAAGGGAGAGTACTTCAAACTGAAAATAAGGATTGATGGCAACTGTAAATCTATGCCATCACAATACAAATAGAGTGCACTTTATTTCAGTAGCTCTTTTACTTCCAAAGGGGAATTTTGAGTTCTTGCCTGTGACATGATTATTTTAATGGCCTGATTTCTGTACACAAATAGATGTTCCATTTAGAAATTCATATGAAGCTTTTATTTGCTTTTGAAGTATTGACTTTAATAGGGTGATACTCTTGATGCTTCCTGTAAGTATATGGTATTCACTATACATGAAGCTGGAGAAGAATTCTCTATTTAATCACAAGAATTGAGAATTCATTTTCTCTCTTTTTTATGCCACAGTTACCCTTCTCCAAAGCACTTTTTCTTTTCTTAGACTTGAGTGTTCTAGACTATTAAAAGGTGACACAAAACAGTGACTTGGACATGAAGAGCTGCCATAGAGCCTGTAGTGTTGGGGTTTTTTATGTGGTTTGGGTTTTTGCTAGTTCTTGCTAAGAATATGACCATGTGCTGTTACTGTTACTGTCTTTTGACATAACTGCTCATAACTGATTGGTTGATGTATCTCAATAGGCTATGGAAGTAAAAATTCAGAAGTTAGAAAATGTAATAAATGAAGTGGGAGAAAGTGTCAAAGAGAGAGATGACAGGATAAGCACGTTACAAGCACAAATAAGAATAAGAACAGAGACAAGTGAGCTCACCCAACTTCAAGCCAAACTGAAGGAGATGGATAATTGCCTCAGGACTGCCTTAACAGAGAAACAGAGTCTTCAGGTATGAGCAAAATACTTCACTCTTCTCTTTCTCCTCTGATTAAAGACACAAAGCATGCTTGACAACAGTTGTAGGTGGAACACAGCTCTCCATATCTCCAGTCAATGTGTTTGTTCTGCATGGCATTCCTAGAGTAAATTCCACATGCTTGTTTAGCAGCCAGTTTCACATTCTACCAGTGCAACCATCAGTGGCAACATTTAGAATCCATATTACAATACTAGAAATTAAATATGTCACTTGTATGTGATGCATTTCTGAAACACTTGAAACATCTTAAAACTTTTAAGCTGAAGCATGAGCTATTTACTCAACATTTGCATTCTAATTTAGAATTCCCAGATTTATATCTGCATGGAAGTCAGCAAAACTTCCTAAAATATGGTTGTATGTAATACACCAGTGTAGGATACCAACTGCTACTATAGTGCTAGTTGGTAATGTGAGCCACCTTAGTGGAAAATAGCTTTCTGCTCCTGGTCTTGTCCTGCAAAATCTAGCAGATCATAGTAAAGATACAAGGTAAATATCCCCTTATTTCATTGCTAAGTTAAAAGCCCTAATTTGTACTTAATATTTTATTTTCAGGCAAAATTAGATAAAGGTGCTGAGCTGTACAAAGAAGAAATTGATCATCTCAAAACACAATTGGTAAAAAGTGATCTGGAAAGAATTAAACAATCCAACTCCTTTGAAGTGAAGTAAGTTCAAATTTTATCTTACAATTCTCAACTACTTAATTCTTAGCTTCTAGTTTGCTCTTTTCCCACATAAGAAGAAGTAAGCATTCAGCTTGAGGTGTTGTAAGTTTTTATGGGGGTTAGAGAAAGTAAAATCTATATGCACCTTGGGTTGCTTACAAAACTTCTTCCCTATACACCCACCAAAATTTCACAATCAACTGTGTTCAGCCATAAATGGAATAACTGTTCTCACAAAAGAAGGCAAGGGGAAAGCAATAACTGAAAGCACTCTCTACTTCACTATAGAGAAGGGATACACCAGAAATAATTAGTCCAACTTTTGGGTGCACTTTATCCAAAATCTAACTGACAACCAGGTTTATGTAGTTTTTCTTGTATAACATGGGTGTGTCTTGTATTTGATAGCTCATTGGAATTCAACTGAAACTGTAATAACTATAAAACTGAGGTTTTCTGATTTTTTTCTCCCCTCCCTTCCTGCTTCATATAGACTTGCTAATTATAAAGCCCTTGCAGAACACCGAGAGCAACAGTTAAGAAAGCTAAAAGAAGAACTGAGGAGAGCACACCAAGAGCAAGATGTTACTGGTAAATTCAAGATAAATAGAAGGGACTCTTTCATATTAAACTCTGAGTTTTGAGGCTAAATGTTTGAAGACCAGATTGAGATGCAGGCCTTGTACTCAAAGGGTATGAGGAGAACTGGGTGCATTGGAAGATGAGATGGAAAGTAGATTACATCAGCTGCATATGAACTGCATTAGAATCACAGCAGCTCTTGTGTTTTTCTCCAGCCATGTTTGCCCTTGTGGAGGGATAAGCTGCAGTGGTGGTAGCTCATGTTGCCACTTTCTCCTTGACATATGAATACCTAGTTCTAATCAAAGCTATGACATACCTGGAACAATAACTAGTTTCCCTCTAAATGGCCCAGTGAAGAATCTGTCATGTTTCCTAATATCTCCCTGGCAGTGTGAATAGTGGGAGGTGTATTTTTTGTAGAAAAAAGAGTAACTGTTGTAATGGCACTTGTAACCCAGTGAGGTTTCACACATAAAATCACGAGAAGGAATAGGCTAAAAATTGTATTGGTTTGATTTTAAGCACTCTCCACATTATGCATACACATATGTATAAATCTGTTTTCTAGTGCTGAAAGAAGCAGATCCTCAGCAATCCCAAATACCCCTTACTTGTGGTGGTGGTGGCAGTGGTATTGTGCAGAGCACACAAGTACTTGTTCTAAAATCTGAACAAGCCAAGCTACAGAACGAGAACTTGCAGCTAAAGAAACAAAATGACCTTTTACTGAGGTAAGTGGACAGCTGACTAGTAGCATGTGTCTTGGTTTAGAGCAAAATTTGGGAGAGAGTCCCCAGAGGGGCTCTGGTAGGAAGATAAATTCAATCGGCCCCTCCCCCACAACCGGTCCGGGAGAAAATACCTCCTTGGAGAAAAGTGGAAAAAAACTGTTTATTAAACAATAGAACCTAAACAATATTAAACAATAAAACCCCTTGCCGCTCTAAAAGAGATGACAAACCCCCTGTCCCCGGGTTGCAGCCCGGCTCACTCAGTCTCTGATCAGCTCTCCTGGTGCTGGAATTTGTCGCAGGCCAGGCCCGGCCCGGCCCGGTGGCCACAGGTGCAGCTGCCGGTGCTCCCCTGGGTGTTCAGTCCAGAGCAGGTTCCAAGAGGTCCAAAGAGAAAAAAAAAAAATCCACAGTCCAGGGACTTTCTTTGCCTCAGCCAGCTAAAACTAACTAGAAGCAAAAGGAGAGCTCTCTGTCCTGCTGTCTGTTCATCAACAGACAAAACTGTCCAGGAGGAATGCGGGGGAGTAAGTGCAGTGTCTCAGAGAAAGAAAAAAAAACTGTGCACTTCTTCTCTCCCCCCCTTCACTCTCTGCAACAAGTCTTAAAGGGGCAAAACTTATCATTATTCAGCATAAACAAATGAGACGATTTGGGGATAAAAGCATCATATAGTCAACCCAGGACATTCCACCCTTATCCCCACATCGTCTGCTTACTACTAAACTAATATAACTTCTAACTCTACAACACATATATTATACATCCATTATACAGCTATACACAGACAATGGTAACAGCATTCTGCAAACAGTGTTATTTACACATAGGTCTCACCCAACAATCAGATCTCCCTGAGGTACACATCGTGTTCTCCCATCTTTTGCATTATCCACCATGTGCAACCTGGTCCCTGAGCAAAAACAACCCCATGAATGGGTTTGTTTGTATTTGAGGCAGAATTAATCCAAACTGTCTTCCCTAACAAACCTCTGACATGTACCACTGGGACTTTGTCTCCATCTACTCTATGCAAAGGCTCAGATTGGGCAGGGCCCACTCGGTTAGTAGAGCCTCGGGTATTAACTAACCAGGTGGCCTTTGCCAGATGCTGCTCCCAGTTTTTGAAAGATCCCCCACCTAATGCTTTCAATGTGGTTTTTAACAGTCCGTTGTACCTCTCCACTTTGCCTGCAGCTAGTGCATGGTAGGGGATATGGTACACCCACTCAATGCCATGTTCCCTAGCCCAGGTGTTGATAAGGCTGTTCTTGAAAATGAGTCCCGTTGTCTGACTCAATCCTCTCAGGGTACCATGTCTCCACAGAATTTGCTTTTCCAGGCCCAGGATGGTGTTACGGGCAGTGGCATGAGGTACAGGGTAGGTTTCCAACCATCCAGTGGTGGCTTCCACCATGGTCATCACGTAGCGCTTGCCCTGGCGTGTCTGGGGCAGTGTGATATAGTCAATCTGCCAGGCCTCCCCATAGTTGTACTTGGACCACCGCCCACCATACCACAGGGGCTTCAATCGCTTGGCCTGTTTGATGGCAGCACACGTCTCACAGTCATGGATAACCTGAGAAACACTGTCCATAGTTAAATCCCCCCTCGGTCTCGTGCCACTTATAGGTGGCATCCCTGCCCTGGTGGCCTGAGGCATCATGGGCCCATCGAGCTAGGAATAACTCTCCTTTATGTTGCCAATCTAAGTCTATTTTTGACACCTCTATCTTTGCAGCCTGGTCTACCTGCTCATTGTTTCGGTGCTCCTCATTAGCTCTACTCTTGGGGACATGGGCATCCACATGGCGGACCTTCACAGGCAGCTTCCCTACCCTGGTAGCAATGTCTTTCCACTCATCAGCAGCCCAAATTGTTTTCCTCTACGCTGCCAGTTGGCCTCTTTCCACCTCTCCAGCCATCCCCACAGAGCATTGGCTACCATCCATGAATCAGTGTAGAGGTAAGCTTTGGCCATTTCTCTCTTTCAGCAATGTCCAGGCCAGTTGAACAGCTTTGAGTTCAGCAAGTTGACTTGATCCACCTTCTCCTTCGGTAGCTTGTGCGACCTGTCGTGTGGGGCTCCATACGGCTGCTTTCCACTTTCGGTTCATTCCCACAATGCGGCAGAACCATCAGTAAAAAGAGCGTATCGTGTATCTTCTGCTGGCAGCTGGTTGTATGGTGGAGCTTCTTCAGCCCGTGTCACTTCTTGTTCACCTTCATCAGTGAGACCAAAGTTTTCACCTTCTGGCCAGTTTGTAATTATTTCCAGAATCCCAGGGCGATTCAGCTTTCCAATACGGGCACG
This sequence comes from Diglossa brunneiventris, assembly GCA_019023105.1. Lineage (NCBI taxonomy): Eukaryota > Metazoa > Chordata > Aves > Passeriformes > Thraupidae > Diglossa > Diglossa brunneiventris. Next base: position 35,916,514 of record CM032356.1, on the reverse strand, counting down.
CTGTGTGATAACAGCAATCCATTTGCTCCATGTAGCACTGGTGGCATGGTGCGCAGAGGGAACCTTTGCTTTGAACATCCACCCCAGCACTGGTAGTCGGGGTGCCAGAAGGAGTTGTGTTTCAGTGCCAATCACCTCTGAGGCAGCCTGGACTCCTTCGTAGGCAGCCAAGATTTCTTTCTCTGTTGGAGTGTAGTTGGCTTCAGACCCTCTGTAGCTTCGACTCCAAAATCCTAGCGGTCGGCCTCGAGTCTCCCCAGGCACCTTCTGCAAAGGCTCCAGGACAAGCCATGGTTCCCGGCTGCAGAGTAGAGCACGTTCTTCACCTCTGGTCCCGTCCTGACTGGGCCAGGGCTACTGCATGGGCAATCTCCTGCTTGATCTGTGCAAAGGCTTGTTGCTGCTCAGGGCCCCAGTGGAAAGGGTTCTTCTTACGGGTGACCAGGTAGAGAGGGCTCACAATCTGACTGTACTCGGGAATGTGCATCCTCCAAAAACCTATGGCGCCTAGAATGCTTGTGTTTCTTTCTTGCTGGATGGTGGAGACATTGCTGTGATCTTGTTGATGACATCGGTGGGGATCTGACGCCGGCCGTCTTGCCACTTCACTCCCAGAAACTGGATCTCTTGAGCAGGTCCCTTGACTTTGCTCTTCTTGATGGCGAAGCCAGCTTTTAGGAGAATCTGGATGATTTTCTCCCCTTTCTCGAACACTTCTGCTGCTGTCTTCCCCCACACAATGATGTCATCAATATATTGCAGATGTTCTGGAGCCTCACCCTTTTCCAGTGCAGCCTGGATCAGTCCATGGCAGATGGTGGGGCTGTGCTTCCACCCCTGGGGCAGTCGATTCCAGGTGTACTGCACTCCTCTCCAGGTGAAAGCAACTGAGGCCTGCATTCTGCTGCCAGAGGAATGGAGAAAATGCATTGGCAATGTCTATAGTGGCATACCACCTTGCTGCCTTGGACTCCAGCTCGTACTGGAGTTCCAGCATGTCCGGCACAGCAGCGCTCAGTGGTGGAGTCACTTCATTCAATGCACGGTAGTCCACAGTCAATCTCCATTCTCCTTCAGATTTACGCACAGGCCAAATGGGGCTGTTGAAGGGTGAGTGGGTCTTGCTGACCACCCCTTGGCTCTCCAGCTCACGGATCATTTTGTGGATGGGGATCACAGCATCTCGATTCGTTCGGTACTGTCGGCGGTGCACTGTTGAGGCGGCAATCGGCACTCGTTGCTCTTCCACCTTCAGGAGTCCTACTGCAGATGGGTTTTCTGACAGTCCAGGCAAGGTGTTCAACTGCTTGACACCCTCCGTCTCTACAGCAGCTATTCCAAATGCCCATCTGAGTCCCTTTGGGTCTTTGAAATACCCACTTCTGAGAAAGTCTATGCCTAAAATGCATGGGGCCTCTGGGCCAGTCACAATAGGTGTGTTTCTTCCACTCGTTTCCAGTCAGGCTCACCTCAGCTTCCACCAAAGTGAAATCCTGTGATCCCCCTGTCACACCAGCAATAGAAACAGACTCTGTCCCCACATGTCTCGACGGAATTAATGTACATTGAGCACCAGTATCAACCAAAGCTTTATACTCTTGTGGTTCCGATGTGCCAGGCCAACGAATCCACACAGACCAGAACACACAATTTTCCCTAGCCTCTACCTGGCTAGAGGCAGGGCCCCTCTAAGCCTGGTTATCCTTCTTTCCCTGGGCATATGCCTTGGATGTTCCTTCAAGGGATCGGACATTCATCATCCTCATACCTGGCAGTTCGGCTACGGCAACTGGAGCTGCTTTCCTTTTGTGGAACTCCCTCTCTCAGCCCTGTCTTCCTTCAGTTCACGCACCCGTCGTGCCAGAACAGCAGTAGGTTGTCCATCCCACCTCCTCATGTTTTCTCCACAATCAGCAGGTAGAACCACAGCTCAGCTCGTGGGGTGTACCTTCTCTCACCATCTGGGAAACGTCTGCCTTGCATACCAGAACCTCTGATCTGTACCGCTGAGATTTGGAGAAGGTCTTCTTTAATCTCCTCTCTGAGCTTCTTGTGGTTCTCCTCTATCTTGTCCTCTAATTTCTGCAGACGTGTTTCTACTGCTGCGATTCTGGCATGTGTTGGGCCATGCACAGCATCTGCATATGCTCGGAGCTTCCTTGCCATATCCAGCACAGTCTCATCCCTCTCATCCCTCTTCATTATGGCTAAGGCAGAAGCGTATTCATGTGGCCCAAGTCGCACAAGTTTTCGCCACATCACAGAGGTGCATGGTACCAAGTCTGGGTTCCTAGTTGTTACATCATCTGAGAAGATAATCTCTGCCACTGCCATTTCTCTTAGGCGTTGGATCCCTTGCTCTATGGTCTTCCACTGTGTCTGCTGCATATAAAGATCATCTGCACACAGGTATCTTTGTGCAACACTTTCCAAGACCCGTGACCAGAGGCTGAGTGGATTAGCCCCCCTCATCATTCCTTGGTCAATGACAGGGTCCTGTGACAGGATCCCAAATGCCTCGCTTCAGTGCCGTCTAGAATTGTGGCCTCACCTGCAGCATCCCAGAGACGGACTAGCCAACTAATTATGGATTCATCAGGTCGTCGGGTGTATCCTTCCGTATCCACGAAGGTCCTTCAGGGAAAAGGACTCAATATTTGCATCGGATCTTGCACCTGCTGCTTTGACTCCTGATTTTATGTCAGGAGGCATTGAGGTTCCTTCTCCTGTATCATCATCCTCACCATCTGCTGGTCGGTTGGTTTTGTCTGTACATTTCCCACTTCTAGTACTGGTAGCAACAGCCATTGGTTTAGCTGCTGGCTTAGGCTCACTATCTGGTTTGGCTGCTGGCTTCGAGCCTGGGTGCTGGCTGCAGCCTGAGTGACTGGGATAGCTGATTTATCTCCCTGCCCCCCTGCTTCTGTCTGCTGCCCTACAGTATCTAACAGAGTGCGATAAGCATAGGCCAGGGCCCAGCTAATTGCAATGAGCCTTTTCTCGTTTGAGTCGTCATGGCACTTCTCCTTTAGGTATTTCCCCACCTCAGCTGGGTTCTGATTTTTCTCCTGTGGAAAATCCCAGCCTACAGGATCAGAAAATTCCTTCAGGGTTTGGCCTATATTTTCCCATTCTCCACACCACTCAGGATTTTTCACGCCTGCATCTGCTTCTGGGTCAGGGGTCTCACCAACTCTTCTGGATATCTCAGCTTTCATTCTGGAGAAGCTGCAGACTATATAGAGGAAGCCTACCAGATTGAATACCAGAAAGATGGTCCTCTTTAACAGTCAGGGGAAACTGAACATTCTCAAACAGTGACATAACAGCTTCAAAGGAGAAGAAGGAAAGAAAGGCTGGAAAGCCTTATTCTCGGCTCCTCCTCTAACAAACTGGGTGCAATTACTAATAAATTCCAAAACATACTACCGGAACTGGGATGCAGGGTAGGACGAAACATATCGTAAACAGACGCCAGCATCTTTATAAACGCCCTATAAATCATTATCACCAGGCCAGCACAAGAGCTATTCCAATCCGTGCCCCTCTACCGTAAAAATTACGTATTATGGACAATAATCCTAGAGACCAGAAAGGTATTGAAATCTCAAAGAGGTCTAGAGACCAGAACCACATGAAGGCCTCCACCCCAAGAGATGTTACGAATTCCAGCAGCATGTCTACTGACCGCTTTAACTCACTAGCTAGTGAGCACAACCAACACACACAATAAGGTTTTTTCCACTTTCTCGAGCCGCACGTTTGGGCGCCAATATTGTATATGTCTTGGTTTAGAGCAAAATTTGGGAGAGAGTCCCCAGAGGGGCTCTGGTAGGAAGATAAATTCAATCGGCCCCCTCCCCCACAACCGGTCCCGGGAGAAAATACCTCCTTGGAGAAAAGTGGAAAAAAACTGTTTATTAAACAATAGAACCTAAACATATTAAACAATAAAACCCCTTGCCGCTCTAAAAGAGATGACAAACTGAGAAACCCCCTGTCCCCGGGTTGCAGCCCGGCTCACTCAGTCTCTGATCAGCTCTCCTGGTGCTGGAATTTGTCGCAGGCCAGGCCCGGCCCGGCCCGGTGGCCACAGGTGCAGCTGCCGGTGCTCCCCTGGTGTTCAGTCAGAGCAGGTTCCAAGAGGTCCAAAGAGAAGGAAAAAAAAATCCACAGTCCAGGACTCTTCTTTGCCTCAGCCAGCTAAAACTAACTAGAAGCAAAAGGAGAGCTCTCTGTCCTGCTGTCTGTTCATCAACAGACAAAACTGTCCAGGAGGAATGCGGGGAGTAAGTGCAGTGTCTCAGAGAAGAAAAAAAAAAACTGTGCACTTCTTCTCTCCCCCCTTCACTCTCTGCAACAAGTCTTAAAGGGGCAAAACTTATCATTATTCAGCATAAACAAATGAGACGATTTGGGGATAAAAGCATCATATAGTCAACCCAGGACAGCATGTCAAATCATTTATGTACATTTATGTATTTATGTTAGTGTTTGTTTCTGGGAGACCTATGGAAGGGAGTAACCATTAATTTTAGATTTCACATCATAAACTTTTATTTAAAGCTAGTGTTTTATGGCTTATAAAGCCATAAAGGCCTTTTGAACTTTAAATTGCTTACTTTCTTAAGAATCTTTTAAATGATGGAAGCTACACTTGAATTGTACATTGGAAGGAATTTCAGTTTAAAAAAAATCCTCTGAAACCAAGATACACAACTATTGTACTGCCATGTCTGTCACACATCATCTGAAAATACAGGATCTCTCTGTTCTTCGGGAATTTTTTCTTAAATAAATTGCTTTAAACTTTTCTTAATTGAATGCTGGGGTTCTTTTCTTTGCAGTGATGAACTTCAACTGAAAGAGGAACTCAGGAAATGGAAAAAAGAGCACTAAAATGGAGAGAACGATCCTCAAGAGAAACTACTCCAGAGACAATACCAAAGTCTCCTAAGAAGGCAGTGTCATATTTCTTTAAAGAGCAAATGCCTTCACCCTGCAAGGAAACTGTTTCTCAGGAAACAGTGACTCAGGACCTACCAAAACCTCTGCCTCTGACTTGTCCAACAAATTCTTTTGGTAATTCCAACTTGGGTGTGCTAACAGGTATGTAACATAGTGGTAGTGTCCTATAAGATTTGAAGATGCAAAATGTAAGGGATGGCCTGAGATCTGAAACTTGCATGCTAACAGTTTTCCTGAATGGTTTGTCATATGACTGTTGAAAAGCTGACCATCTGAGCTGTGAAGCTTCTGTATGCTCTACAGAATCAAAATACCAAAATGAATCCTTCATCTGCTGAAGAATATACAAACCTTTTTTTTCCTTTTCTGCAGTGGCAGTGTTGATGAGTGACTTTTAGAAGTGAATCAGCAAAATATTGTTATTAGATAGCTGGTGCTCTAAAATGTTTTGCTTTTTAACTTTACATGGGTTAAGCACAGATTTCTGGTAAAACTGTATAAAGTTAACTGGTTAGCTTTTTTCTGAAGTTTTTCAAGATGGTAGACTTTAGCCTCTGATGTTGCATTTGCTACTCTGCCTGGCCCCAGCTGCAATAATAGCTGTTTTGATGAGAACTTCTGTTCCTCAGCCTCACTTCAGATTTCTTATATCTGGCCTGCTGACTTTTAGTGACCTTTGCCCTCATGCTTCTCACAGCTTTCAGAAGGCCCCAGCAGACATGTTGAAGAGTAGCCAGTTTTTGAGGTATCAGTAGCAGGCTTCCAGAAAGAACATGACTCATTGCTGGCTTTGTGATGGCCAACTTGGTAACAGCACAGCTCTCCTCACAACATAAAGCTCCTCAGAGGGAAGCTTTCATAGCTGACAGACAAAACACTAATCAAGATTAAATCACTGTATTCCTGCTGCTTGTCTAAGTGAGAAAGGCTGTCATGTTCTTGTCTTCTGTACAGATACACGACCTGAGGGCACAGAGTCCACCAAAGAACATCTTAGGCACTTGTTTGGGACTTCAGAGAGAGATAAAGCCCCTGACTGCAGCACCCAGTAGAGATGCTCTGTTGTAAGCTGCCCTAACAGTGCCTACAGCCAGGATCTGCATATACAAAAGAAAAATTGCTTGTGGTTAAAAACCATCAGCCTCTTCCATCTTTGCTGTCTTGGAGTTTCTACTTCCCACAACTGGGAAAGCTGGAATATGAGGACAAAGATGGAAAACCAGATGTTGCCCCACAACCTGCTAATCTGCTGATGTTCTACTTTGGTGTTTTGGTGTGGGCTTTTTGATGGCAAAGAGAAGCTAATGTATTGAATAAAAAAAAATGGAAAAAGGAATGGATCACAAACTAATCTACTGTGAAACTTCTCAGTGTCAAACTTTTCGTTCTGTCATTCCTAAAATAGCCCTTTTCTGAGGTGTTGATATTTCTATCTTCAGAGTGCTGTTGACTTGGCAAGAAATATTCTTTTTGTTTCTTAGCATGTGGTTTTTATACCATACTTTCTTTAGGCCAACAAAAACTGCATTTTCACCACAATCTTGACTTCTTTGGTCACTGCAACTGAAGTTACTGATCTTGTGTTTGTAGAGCACACAATCAAGGGTTCCTCTTAAACTCCTTAAAAGTTTCTGCAGCTCAGCCAATTACGGTACTGTGAGTAACTTTGAATTTTGCATCATTTTTCAATATACCTGTCTGAAGTTGTGTATTGGACTTTTTTTAAACAGTAAGCAATGGACTTCACACTCTTCTGCTTCTCTAGTGAAGGGAAAACAAACCAGATCATTGGGGCGAGACGGACTCTTATTAACCTACTTATCTGTATTGTGAGACCTACATTTTGTATGTTTTATATAAGAAACTTTAACTTGACAATAAAATTTATTGTGTTAAATATGTAAAAATGGTTTTGCTGTTCACTTGTGCTATGATCCAGGGATGCTGACTGCAACCTTCAGTGTCTAAATGTTTACAAATTGCTGTCTTTTATACTGATTTCATCACTTCCATCATTATTATTCTTCTTGTCTCCATCCTCTATAACCTTCTGCAGCAATTACTTGTGCAGAAATTTACTATTGTCAGAGTTTTATTTAATTCTTTGGGTCTATCAGAAAATGGTTGAAGTCTAAAATATAGATCCTCCTCTCTTTCCTGCCCTCCATTACCAACTAGACAGGAATTGGGTGCTCAGAACCTGTGATCAACTCTATTAAGGATGAAATCATCACCATGAGATGAGAAAGTCATACCTAAGAAAGATACCTGCATCCAAAGCACCATCTTTATTTTATAGGAATAAATCTCTGTGTTGCTAGGTCCTGTTTGGGTCACCCAAACTGACAAGCAGATGGCTACACTGACATGTTCCTGAGCATTCAGGAATTACTGGAACTGGGGGAGGCACACAAGGATTATAAACTGATGGTGGTACTTCTTTAGTAAAGAATTAACCTTCTATTTACTTTGAATGGCTGAAAACTGCCAACTACTGTACCTACTAAGAAGTTGCAAGGATTTATCTCAATCTCTGGCCTGGAATGTATTTTGGGAAGCTTTTAAAGGCATGATGAGCCAAAAATATACAAGTTCTAAATACCATTATAGAGTTGGGCACTGCAATGTCTTCTTTCTGATCACAACCACAGGTATTTATTTTCTGACAGGGAAAAATGCAAAGTGCTGGTGTGTCTGTGGTGGTTTCTTTTCTTTTTTTTTTTTTTTTTTTTTTGAAATTGGGTTTGTTTTGGGGGTTTTTTGTATGGTTTGGTTTGTTACTTTTTTTAATTTCCCACTATGATGAACGAGATTTCCTTTGGCTACCAGCATTTTGGTGTTCTAATAAATAAATTAGACTGATTTGTTTCTTCCTGAATCGGGAAAGAAGGTCTATATATAGATCTACCTCTGCTATATACAATTTCCATTGTTTTTTTGTTAATTATTACTTGCTTGGAACAACTAGGTTTGGTTTTCTGATGATTGGTCTAAAAAAAGAAGAAACTTATTGCAACAGGTGGCTGAATTCAGGTGGCAAAGCTTAGGGGCAGAAGGATAAATGCTTTTAGCAAATTAAGCATTTATTACATGTTTTACAGCATTACAGGTTTTGTTTACTGGGGAGCTGATTTCGAAAGGCCTTAAAAGCTATCATAGTTTAGCAGAAAGACAGAATAAACTGAACTTTTGTGTATGTGTGTCCCAGTTTATCCACAGAAGTGGCTTTTCTGAGAACTAACTGATATTTAGGCAAGACACCAAATTCCTTAATAGTACTGTCAAGTAGCTTTAAGTCTAGTGTGAGCTTTTAGCTAAATTAGTTTGTCCTAGAATTTTTCAGTCTAATGATATTAATTCTGCTTTAATATATGCAAGTTAAACCACTAGATACAAAAGATATGTTGGTAAATCTCCAGTTTAACAACAGTAAAAAAATAATCACATAAGTTTTGTCCAGGTGTGGAATTTGATAATTTACATTGCAAAAAGACATTGCTTGGAAAAACAGGTTTGTGGCCTTTTGGTAGGAATCCGACTGATCTCTTGAATTCCCATTGTAAGAGAGTCAGCCTAATGCTGGTGATACTTTTGTGTCCTTTCCTGTGCAGGAGAAAAATCACCCTTTTTTAAAATCCTGAGTTTCACTAGATGGCAGCATCTCAATGTTTCAACAGGAAATTACGTTCTGTGACAGTGGTCACAAGGGTTCTTGATTGAGGGAAGAGACAAGAACGTTGACTCCATGTTCAGAAGGCTTGATTTATTATTTTATGATATATATATATATATTATAACTATACTAAAAAGAAATAGAAGGAAAGGTTTCCTCAGAAGGCTAAGCTAAGCTAAGAATAGAAGAGAAAAGAATGCTAACAAAGGCAGCTGGCTCGGACTGAGCGAGAGAGCCAGCTCTGCCGTGACTGGTCACTGAACCAAAACATCCACACGAGACCAGTCACGGACCCACCTGCTGCATTCCACAGCAGCAGACAATCACTGTTTACATTCTGCTGCTGAAACTTCTCAGCTTCAGCAGGAAAAATCCTAAGAAAGGATTTTTAATGAAAAAGATGTCTGTGACATGTCACCTTTTTTTATTTAGTTAAATTAAAAAGAAAAGTGTTTGTAATTTTCTCTGCTGGGCCCATGCAGAGGAAAGAACAAACACTTGACAGGTTATCTTTTGCCAATCAACTTCAATCAAGTGCTCCTGTGGAATGAACAGGGAATTTCTTCACCTGTAGAACATAAAATTCTATCATATCACTAAAACAATCCTACAATATAAGAAAATGCAAAAACAATGCAAAGCAAGTCCAAGTCCAAACAGCTGGGTTTCAGGAAAAGTCCATGGACTGAAGATGTTCCTCTATGACATATCTGAAAGTCCCTTTTGATCCTGAAACAGGCTTGCTATAGAAAAATCCATCAATAGCTATCAAAAGTCCATTGACGGTCATCAAACAATTTCAAACAGTTTTGAGAAAATTTCTGGAATATCCGGGCCACAGCCCTTTATTGAACAACTTGGGCTGAAGCTAATTTTTGGCCCTTCAATGCTTTGAGCTGCTGCCAGCTATTTCAACTCTTCTTATTTAATTTAATTTTTTTTTTTTTTCAGAAAGAGCAGCAGCAGCACAGCAGCAGAGGCCTGAGAGGCCCTGGGAGGCCCTGGCCCATGTGGAAGGATCAGGAACCCCAGACCTGGCCCACAAAACGGTGGCCCAGGACCTGAAGGCGGAGGCAAAGCCCCCAAATCCAACCTGAGGCCGGGAGGCGATCCTGGTCCAGGGAACCGAGCCCAACGGCCCAGGCCCAGCCCGCCAGGCAGGCTCTGTGTTGTCACAGCCTGGCACCACACTGCCAATGGAATGGCAGAACGGGTGACCAAACGCTTCCTCCCCCCAACATCACCGAGGCATGCCGGCAGTGAGGGGACAGAAGTTGTCCCGAGACTCTCCATCTCGGGTCTAGGAATGTTTTTTCCCCACAGCAAACAAGCGATGATCTCTTTCCGCCGTTCCCCCTGCCTCTGCAATGCAAATGCATTAGGTGTCCCTCCCATCTGCCTCCCGGTACCACCCTCATCCCCTCCGGACTGGGGCCCAGAGGCAGAACTTTCGGGACCCACCTCCAACTCGCCGCTGGGGTGCGCAAGGGGCGGCAGGAATGGGAACCTCCAAGAAGCAACCCCCGACCAAAGACCCCCCAACCCGCCAAGAACGCTGAGCTTGAAAGCAGGCAGCCGGGCTGCACCAGCACTCAGCTGTCGGGCCATGCCTCCTCCACAGAAGGAGAGGCCAGCTGCTGGGGCCGCTGCCCCAGCCGCTGCCCCAGGGGCGGACGGCTCGGGACCGTCTGCACTTGGACATGCCGCCGATTCCAGGGCAGCCTCTGACGCAGACATGGAGGATGGACTCCCTGTAGGTGGCAGAATTTCCGGGGCGGGCAGCAGGGCCAGCAGGGGTGTGCGGGAAAACGCCACCGTTGTGTCACTTGGCTCCAGGAGCGGCAGCACAGGCGCAAGCTCTGCCCCTGCGGGAGGGGCTGGCGGGGACGGCACGGGGTCGGCAGCAGCAACCTCCGACATCGGCGCTGCAGGAGAAGGCAGGGCCACCGCGGGCGGAGCTGCGGGGACCTGCATGGGGTCGACAGCGGCGTCTGCCCCTGGCTCTGTGGTCGGCCGCGCAGAAGCCGGCGAAGCCGCGGGCAGGGCTGCTGCGAGCTCGGTAGCCCCCACAGTCCCTGCTGGAGGAGCGGCCGCGGGAGGGGCCGCGGGGAAGCGTCCGCACCTGCGGGGCGGGCTGGGGCAGGGCTGCCCAGAGAGGCGGCAGCACCCACGGGGCGGGCTGGGGCGGTGCCTGCAGGGCTGCCAGGGGCGGCGCCGCCCACTCCCATCCCCCCTGAAAGCCACAAGGGGGGGGGAAAGCAGCTCCATCTGAGCATGCTCCGAAAACGCAGGAAAAAAAACTTCTTCGGCTGCGGGTGAAACTTCCCCCCCCCCCCCCCCCGCTGTGATTCAGGGGGGCTGGGAAGCAGCAGATCGTCTCCCCCCAAAGGATCTTCTTCCGTGGGAATCGAGGGGAATGGGGCCTGCCCCTTGCAATCAGCCATCCAGGGAAAAACAGCTGCTCTCCGTTTCAAAACTGGGAAGAGTGCCCTGAACACTGGATAAATGCGAGGGTACCCCAATCCACGGTTCCAAACGGCTTGGAAAATGGATTCCATGCATTCCCACACGAACATATCAAGGGCATAAAGCACATCCGTAAAAACCCCAAAGAACTTTGCCCATCGAAAAACTCATAGAAATGTCTCTCCAACAGGAGAATTCCATCCTCTTCACCCCATTTGTGCCAGAGGGCAATAAGTTTCTCCTCTGAGGGGGAGAAATGAACCTCTGCCTCTGTGGGAGAATTCCTCCACATTTGCAGCCATAATCTGCGAGGGCCAGCATTTTCAGGAAGGGAAAAGCTAACAGTACCTTGTGACAGTGCCCAGCACTCTCTGGCCAGCTGGTTGGTGCTGCTGAGCTTTCCGAACATCTTCCCAGAGTCTTCTCAAAAGGTTCTCTTTGTGGTCAGCCTTGGCTGTGAACTCTGTCCAAATCAGGATCTTCAGTTCTTCAGCTCCTGGCTAGAATCCACTTCTGTGGTCACTTATGAGGTGACCATCAATGCCACATGTTTGGGGTTTACCCAAATGTAGCAGCTCCTCTGGGGTCTCACCAAGTGATGAATGTCCTCCACAGTCGAGGGGTCACCATCTGTGACAGTGGTCACAAGGGTTCTTGATTGAGGGAAGAGACGAGAATGTTGACTCCACGTTCAGAAGGCTTGATTTATTATTTTATGATATATATGTATTATAGCTATACTAAAAAGAAATAGAAGGAAAGGTTTCCTCAGAAGGCTAAGCTAAGCTAAGAAGAGAAGAGAAAAGAATGCTAACAAAGGCAGCTGGCTCGGACTGAGCGAGAGAGCCAACTCTGCCGTGACTGGTCAATGAATCCAAACATCCACACGAGGCCAATCACGGACCCACCTGCTGCATTCCACAGCAGCAGACAATCACTGTTTACATTCTGCTGCTGAAACTTCTCAGCTTCAGCAGGAAAAATCCTAAGGAATGATTTTTACTGAAAAAGATGTCTGCGACAACGTTCATCTAGAGAAATTTATCAGTTGGACTACAAATCCCAACAAGCACAGGGAAAAAAAAAAAAACTGTAGGACTTCCTTTTGTACAAGGGTCAGTAAATATAACAAAGCTGTTTGAGATCTCTTGGTGAGTGACTGTATTAATATTTATTTGTAAAGGCTTCATCGAATCAGTATGGCAAATGTTCATAAAACGTGATTGTTGGATTGAAAAAAGTATTTATAATGCATTTTGCTTCCCACATGTTAAGGCAATTTGGGGAAGTACTTGAACTGATCCAGGTGGCTTTTGGAAAGAAAAAAAATTTCCATTACGTTGCTTCAGAAGTCTAATTTGTTGAATCTGTAACCTTCAGGAAAACAGTTTTGCTGCAACTTTTATCAGGAAAAAACATCTAAGAAAGCAGAATTTCTGATCAAATAAGAGAAAATAATAATTATTCATAAAGTAGGATACTAAATTTGACTCAGTAATCTGAGTCACAACATGGATTTGAGCATCTCTAGAAGACAGCATTGGCTGCTAACATAGGGAAGATTATGGCACCTTTATTTTAATTTCCCAGTGAAGTACTTGGTGTGTTGGATTTATATGTATATTTAAGGACTTTGTTCTTATGACACCTTTCTACACACATATCTACATAGACAAAGTTGCTTGGAGGAGTATGAGAGTGCAGGAGTTTTGCCTATGGGGAACCCAATTAGCAAACTCCAGATACTTCACTGTGACTAGAACACAGGAACCTCACTTTTTAGGAAGTTCTTTGAGATTTAGTATTTGTTTTCACTTGTTTGCCTGCATTTTTGTATGCTGTATTTCGTTAAACCTAACACAGCACTCGAACAGGGCTATATTTTGCCTTTTGGCTGCTCCATCCAGACTAAGGTAGCAGCTTCAGAGATCTCTCGTCTCCGTCCATCCCGACTATGCAGGAGACCCCCAGCCGCTCCTACAGGAATGTATTTGCATCTGCTTCCTGGGGGTGGTGTTGGCTTATGTTTGTTAAATTTCTGTGCCATCCCGTCCAGGTCAGCACCATGGGGCGGCTGGATGGGAAGATCATCCTGTTGTCAGCGGCAGCACAGGGCATTGGCCGAGCAGCTGCTATTGTAAGTTGGAAAATGTTTGTTCTGCTGGGCCTGTGCAAGGTCTCTCATTCTAGCTTGTCCAGTGACACCTGCACCAAACCAGTTCTTGAATTAATAACCATAGATGAAGCCAGAACTACCCAGTGAAAAAATCAGGGAATATGTAGCCACTATGCTGTATCATGCAGGCTTTGTGCTGTTTCAATTTATGAAAATCTTCAACTCTGAGTGGAGTTGTTAAACAAGGATAAGAACCAGATTTGAGGACAGCTGCATCTGCTTTTCTAACAATATATGGTTGGTACTGCCTGTACCTTTTATTCAACATCACTGTTGCTTTGTTCTGGAAGAAAATAGAGGTGATAGAGGGAATATTTCCTGGTCTAAGGCTGGATACTATGAGGATCCCCTACAGTAAAGCCAAGGTATTTTACCTGTATTCATGACTGACAAAATCAAGTTCACATGATGCTAACACATTGTTCACAATGAGCAACTGTAAGAAACCCTTTACAGATTTTGTTTGATTACTGTTAAACAGAATTTAAGGTACATATTAACTTTCCAGTTAGCTTATAACTCCTTTTGACCAGTTCTTCTCCTGCGACTTCCCTTTTCCATGGCAAATAAAAAACCCAGTAGAATTATCTTGTTATCTCTGTAATGTAATTAACAGCTCAGGAGAACCTCCTGTAGCATTTTTGCCAGACTGGTTAGTTTCTCACGTGTGTCGCTGAGAACACAGAAGACTGCTGATCTTGGCTCTTACATGAATCACTCAGCCCAAGGAGCAGGTAATCCTCCTGATGGTTTCACTTTATAAATACCCAACCAACCATGGAAGGCTGGTATGGTTAATGTCACTATCCTCTCAAGCTGCACATGGGACACCTATTTTGAAGATAAGGGGCTACAGTCCAAGATGTCAGAATACTTTTGACAGACTTTACTTCATGAGCTGTTGATTTATCAGTAATCACAATAAAAAGAAAGAGGCTTTTGAGGAGTCCATCAAGAATGAAGCAATGTCTCTGGTTAAATATCATAAGTCATGCTGCTTTTAATATTGTTCTATTCCAATTACTTGGATACAAAGGATTTTGTTAAAAAAATTCTGGTTTATGACTTCTGCCTTTACCTCTTAAATTTCGTAACTTTAAATTTAAATCTAATGTGGAGGAATGGTTGCGTGACAAGGGTCACGTAGACATGAAGAAGTTTGGAAAGTAACGAACTCAGCTAATCTGAGTTATTGATGTAGCAAGGACACTGTATCCTTGAGCACAGATACTGTGGTTAATAAAAGCATGAGAAAAAGAGAAGGTAATTCTTCAAGAATGTAAACAAAAGGTGGAGCTGACATGTACAAAATAACCAATAGATTGCTTAGGTTACAGAATATGTATTAGCTTATTATCTTACTGTATAAAAGTCTGATGCTCTAATCAATAAACGAAGCTCGCTGAGCCCTCATATTGAGAGCCCGAGTCTTCCCTCATGGTGACAATCTAACAGTAGATTTAAATTAGTTAAATTTAAATCTTAACAATACAGGCAATTCTAGCCCTATTGCTTACTAGTGCAGCTAATAAGGGCAATAATAATATCCATTATCTTAGTCTGGTTACTGTTCTTATACTTTATTTATGGATTCCTTCCTTTAGGGAAAACACCTTAAATCTGTCTTATCACACAAAGTTAAATAGTTGTCTGCAACTCCCTGATATGCCCAGAATGAAAACTGAGAGATCAGCTGCTTTCAGCTTGGCTTGGCTTCTATTTCAAGCCAAAAAGCACCTGAAAAGAAAACAGATTTTATTTCTGGTATGACCTGGAATATCTAAATATAAACTGCTTCTGAGTTCTCCAGGCTTTTGCTAAAGAAGGGGCCAAAGTCATTGCTACAGACATCAACGAGTCTAAACTGCAAGAACTGGGGAAATATCCAGGTAAATGGCCCTACAACAGGCATTAGTTCAGCTCTTACAAGTTTTGTGTAGGCTGTCTGAGATACATTTTGAGGATAGGAAAGCTTGAAGAAGACAGAAAAAAAGAAAATATCCAGACCAGTTCTTTTGATGTTTGCATTGCTTTATGCTGTGGTGTGAAAGAACAGAGATTTGCCATGTAAAATATTGCAACATCAGCATATCAGAGTATTATTCCAGACGTGTGGAATAACTGATTTTCTTGTGTCACAGAAGAAGTTGATGTTTGCTAGAACAGCACCCATTTCAGTTACCTTTTGGCTTCACTAGGCTAATTATCAAGTGTATCACTCTGGAAGGCATGGAATGCTTTTTTCTCTGATCAAGAGAACATCCCACTATACAAAAAGGTAGACCTAGTGTCTTGCATTTCTATGGTCCATACTTGGCTTGTCCTTTTAATGCATTCCTTACTGTGCTGTAGAATCCATATGTCTTCAGAAATTTAATTCTAGTGACACTAGATGCACCTATTCTGTTGGTACAAATGTTCAGGCCTGAAGGTTGTTTTTGTACTGCCACCACAGGAACATGCTTCAATAAGCAGGTTCTGCACAGGTGTGTTTCTAATCACAAGTGGGATATTACATTAAAAAGTATCTTTTCAATATTGAAATAAAAATAAGACTTGGATATAGTTTACAGCTGACAATGCTTCTAACTTGATTTGAGAGAATAAAGTGGATTTAAAGAATTCTTACTAAAGTCTGTCAGTAAAATACACAAAACCGCAGCTGGCACAACTTTTAGCATGAATATCAGGCTCTGCCAACTGGAGCTCACAACAAGAAATCCCTTTGTAATTGTTTGGGAACTTGAGGGCTTTTCAGGTTCCTTCTGAGGGTATTTGGGAAAATGTTACATTTTTTTCCTCTGCTAGTATGCTCAAAGGGAAAGAAATAATTTTCCATATACTCAGAGCCATTTCCATCCTTTAGACATATGATTAGTCAATCTATAATTCATCAAGACTTGGCACTTTGAGGTCTTTGAATTTTATCCAGGAAAGGTAATTCCAATGTGGTGTTAATCACCAGCCTGTAGTCTGATCGAATACACAAATCTCTTCAAAAGTGTCTCTACATTTAACTAAGGCACAGAAAACCTTTTCATGGGCTTGCTGCTTTGGTTTCAAAAAAACCCAGGGTTTTATCCATTTCAAATCAAATTCTCCTTTGACAATACTCAGATGCTTTACAGACAGCTTTACAGTGTTTCAAGGAATCATATCTGCTGGGTTAGACTTTGGGAGGCCATGTAGTTCCATCTAGTGCTCAAAGTGGCACTGGTTAGAGTAGGTTGCTCAGGGCTATGTTAATTAAGTTCTGAACATCTCTAAGGATGGAATTTCCTCTGCAGGACCCTGTTCCAGTGTGACTGCCCTCATGATTTTAATAGTTTATGCAAAATCATTTTTCTTTATTAATTAAATTATATAAAGCTCATTCATAATATCATCAGCTACACATGAGAATGTGGCATGTAGTGGGACTGTAAGACACATGTAACTAATTCCATGATATTCTATGATAATGAGTGTGAAAGTTCATTATGATTATACAGGTTCTATAATACTTCTGTGTGAGAGTATAGTGGAATTCAAATTAATTTTGAATGTTTTTATAGTAAATTAAGCTAGTTCATCTGCTTGTTATGCTGTATAACAATTAAAACAGTTGATCATTTTAATTCTCTCCTGAAATTTTAAATAGCATGATATGCTGTCCCAGATTAACTGCTGCACTAACTTAATCATTGAGTGAATTGAATTGTAAGTGCTATCCTCAGCACATCAGAAAAATACTCAGCTAATTCTCAATCAAATACATTGAAACAAATGCTGTGTTTTTTCTAGGCATTCAAATATGGGTTCTGGATGTCACCAAAAAGGAGCAGACTGAAAATCTGGCCAAGGAGATTGAAAAGATTGACATCCTCTGTAACATTGCAGGGTAACCAGAATCTCTTTGCTACTACTGTTTTTCCAGTTTTCCCTGTCCTCCAGAACTACTTTCTATTACACCAATGCATTTTATTTGTTGTGTTTTAATGGATTTTATACTCTTAATAGAAACCTCCATGTGTTTCCATCAAAACTGAACTTTTTTTGCACAGCCACATAACCCAGGCCAAGATAGAACAGCTCTGGAACTTATGTTTTCCTCACACTACGGGTGCCCTGTACTGATGGCTTTGGCCCTTCTAGCACAACAGTGAACAAAGCCTGACAGTCTGCTAGTGTTTGTTTTTGTTTCTTGCTTCTTCTATTGCCAGTCATTTTGTTGCACATATTGGGTCTCCTTAGTATCCTTGATATTTACCAGAAGAAATACACTGTTGCTTGCATTCTTCAAAGGAGCTCTTATCCCCCTCTTTTAAAAGTTGGAAAAGTTAATTGCTACAAAACAGCAGTGGAAAAAGAGCCACAGAAATGTAAGCCACAGACAGTAATCCACTTCATGCACTCATTCTAGGTTTGTTCATCATGGAACCATTCTGGAGTGTGAGGAGCAATGCTGGAGTCCGAGGAATTCGGACACGAGAGAAGGGAGCCCAGCTGGAGACCCACAAATCACTCCAGCAGCTGTAGAGGAGAGAGATGTCCCTGGGTCCCGGGAGACCTGAGCCCGCTCCGTCAAGGGAGAGGCTGCCTCAGGCTGAATTCCCCAAGGGACGGCTCGAAGTCTTCTCTGGGGCGCACCAGCTAAAGGGAGCAGGTGAATGATGAAGACGAGAGGCAGCTGTTTCTCCGCAGCAGGGTTGGTTTATTTAAGGAGAAGGGACGTGGAGGGAGGTAGGGAGCCGAGAAGAAACAGCGAAGTGGGAGGGGTTAACATAGGCTTATAAAGGTTGGCCTGGGGGAGTTAACCCTCGCCCCAGGACCAATATCAAAGCAGTATGGGATAACAGACACATTACATGAACTAATCAAATACATAAGGGAGGAGACAGGAGACTTGGCCCAATCACTGGGACCAGCTCAGGGAAGGATCTGGAAATTGGAGTGGGGAAACAATGATGGATGGACTACTAATTAGAGGGTTACTATGGAAATGGGGAGGGGATAACTGATAGACAGAAAAATAGTAACAAAAAGGCGGGAGTAACTATGACAACCAATGATTGGCATGGAAAAGACTGGATCTTCTCGGGGGAGGGGAACCTAGACCAGGCGCCATCTTAAACAATTGTAAAAATTGTAACAACTGTAATAAAACTCCACAGAACACATTAAAAGTACATAACTCAACAATATCATAACTTGCAATCAGTCCTCAGAGTCCGGGCTGCAGTTGCCACGCACTGCAACATCTCCCCCTTTTTATACAAATAAAAAATGGAAAAGAGGGGGGATGTCATCAGTCGGTATTGGCGTAAGTTGAGTCTGGAGCTGACGGAAGGGATGAAACTTGTAGATGTTGCAATTCTGCTCCGACATCGTTTTCCAGGCGGGCAACGGCGTTGACTGCTGGGGATTCTAAGGTTCGAATAATAAATCTCTTAAGAAGAAACCAAAGAATACATCCTAACACAAAAACCGTTAAAACTGAGATAATAACTAAAAGTAAGTCTTTAAAACAGATTTGGCCCAGGAGGATAAGTTCCAGCTGTTAAACAGGTTGTCCAGCCAGGTCCCGGTCTCTTGTCGGATGGAATGGACCAAGGAACGCATGTCGTCGAGTGCTTTTTCGACATTTGTGGCCTTTGATGACAGATTAAAACAGCAGAGCCCCCTGAACTCTTCGCACCGGTGCTTATGCAAAAGCAAAAGGTAGTCGATGGCAGCTCGGTTTTGAAGAGTTGCTTGCCTGGTAATCTTCTCATCATATAAGAGGCCGGCGATGGCCGTCGAAGTGGCGTTCGCCTGCTTAATTGCCCAGCACTCGACTTTGCCTAATTCACTCAGTGCCTGCGCGGCTGCCAAACCTGGGATGAAGAAAGAAACTGCGGCCCTTTTGGCGTGACTCCAATGATTAATTTCTGAGTCGCAGTTTCGGTCGAATTCGATGAGGTCTCTTTTGGATCGAATTGGAGTAGTTTCAGTGAATTTGGAAGGCCAATCGTTCGAATTTGGGTCGCTGGGCGTAAGCAGGGACAGATGGCCGATCGTACAGGGGCCTCCGATAAGATGGGAGGGGATGCCTTTCCATGCTCGGTCGCCGCAAATAAAATATAAATTGTCAGGGAGGGTGCAAGGGAAGAAATCCCCGGTGGATGGCCCCCGAACGAAGAAGTTTCTCCGGCAGCTAAAGTGGAATTTTTTCTCGGAGTCGGGGACTACCCGGATCCAGGGGGAAGAGGGGCGGTGGTATTTGAGGTAAAATTCGGGGATGGAAAAATGTAAACACACAGAAGCATTGGCGACGCCGAGCAGTTTGAATTCAAGAGGGGGGTCAGAGGAAATCGGGGCACGTACGATGGTTCGGTTCCAGATCCATGTAGGATCTGGAACTAGCTTCATGTTGTCCAGAGCAACGCTCCAGGGGAACGGGAGGGAGGAGGGAGGCAAAGGGATCCCCACCAGGCAGGACGACAGGGGGTCTGTGGCCGTGTCAGCACTCAGACAAACATGGTCCTGGCCCAGAGACCGGGCGAGCTCTGTCCAGATGTTCTTGGCGCTCTTTCTAGGTGTTTCCTGGCTGGACGTGGAGGCGATCAGCAACACGAGAAAGATGAAGCAGAGGTTTGTTGCTTTGGCCTCCATCCTCGCTGGGCACAAATCTAAAGGAAAGGGGAGAACAAATAACATAAGTCACTGGCGTCTGAATCTAGGTTCTCTAGTATGGAGGAGAGGGACAGGTCTGATCGATCGGGATGGGGTGCCGAGGACTGATGGTCTTCTTTTTCCGCCGCCAGCATGCTGACGCGACTTGCTTTGGTGGTACTGTTGCCTGCGCTGTCCGAGGCACAAAGGGCCTGACCCATTTGGAGGGGACCCACTTCGGACCTGAGGGGGTGGATACGCAGGCGTACCCCCTTCCCCAGGTCAGTAGATCGAAGGGGCCCACGACCTTCCAGGTCTCTGGATCTTTCACTAACACCGGTGGTTTCTCCCTGGCCGGCAGAGCCTGGTGCGTTCGGAAGTGCCGCAAGATCGGCGGATCTAAGTTATCAAAAGAGCAATTCAAAAAGTTGATGGTATAAAGAGCTCGGCAAGCTGGGAATGCGGTGACTCTGTTTTCCGAATCGGTGCCAATCTATTGAGGACTTTTTTGATTTTTTGGTGAGTCCTCTCCACCACAGCCTGTCCAGTGGGGGAATAAGGGATGCCCGTCTTGTGTCTTATTCCCCACCTCTGCAGGAAAACCAGGAGTTCTCTGGAAACATATGCGGGCCCGTTGTCAGTTTTTATTTCCTTAGGGATACCCAAGACAGAGAAAGCCTGGAGGAGATGACGTTCAACATCCGAGGCTTTCTCTCCTGTGTGGGCAGAGGCATAGATCGCACCGGAGAACGTGTCAACTGACACGTGGACGAACTTGAGACGGCCGAATTCAGGGATATGTGTGACATCTGTCTGCCACACCTCACAGCTTGCAAGCCCCCTGGGATTCACGCCCGCTGGCCAGGATGGTAGCTGGTGCTGTTGGCAGTGCGGGCATGTGGCCACAATGGCTTTGGCCTGGTCGCGCGTTAGGTGGAACTGGCGAACCAGGCCAGGCGCATTCTGATGAAAGAGCTGGTGGCTCAGCTTGGCTTGCTGGAACACCTCCGGGAGCGTGGCCATCCGGACCGTGGCGGCCATGAGCCAGTCCACGGGGTCAGCCAAGTAGGCTTTGGCTCGCGCAGGGTCCCCAGCCAGAGCATCAGCTCGGCGGTTCCCCTCCGCGATGGCCCCAGGAAGGTCGGTGTGTGATCTCACGTGCATGACATAGAACATCTGCTCTCGGTGGGAGATTAGTTGAATGAGACGTTGGAGCAGATTAAAAAGGGCCGGATTGGTGACTTCTTGGAGGACAGCATTTTCTGCTCTCGAAACTACAACCGGCGACGTAGGCAGAGTCCGTAACCAAATTAAATTCTTGATCTTTAAATTTCTCGAATGCCCTAACGACTGCGTCTAACTCAGCAACTTGAGGGGAACCCTCAACAACTGTGACATCTTCCTCCACCGCTGAGTTTGTAAGTCTACCCACGTCATAACAGAATTGTGGGTCTTACCAGACGCGTCTGTAAAAACGGTTAGGGCATCCAGCGGCACTCTGCTTTGGACCCTCTTCGCTGAAAATTTAAAGCAATCTAAATCCGAACCGAATAACTTGAAAGAGGGTCGCACTACGTCGATTTTTCCTGTGTAGTTCGCGAGCGCAAACTGAAGAACTTCGCTCTCCTCTAGAAGATCATTTAACATTGCCAATTTAAATTTACCATCTTTTAATTCAATTGGTATGTGGATGCACGTGAAATCGACACCTGCCACTCCCTGATCCGCGATCTCGCCTTGCGGATCAGTTCTGCCACCAGCTCGTGTGGCCTGCTGATTCTCTTGGGCCGATGGTAACTGAGGAAAACCCACTCTATGATTAAGAGGGGCTCATCAGTACCTTGGCCCTTCTTCCCCGGTGTTTTGGGCTTGCGGGGGTCTCGCGCTGATAGATGATACCATGGAGGTGTGGCAGTTTCCCAAGTATAATAAATTTGAACGGCAGGCCCGGGTTGTAACGGTGGGCCTGCCTTGTCTCAATCGTCCTTAAGAGCTTCTCCAGGCGATCTAATACCTCTGGGCTGAGAGCCCTAGGAGAACAGAGCTCCTCACCCTCTCCTCTCTTAAGAAGATCAAAGAGGGGGGCCAGGTCTTCGTTGGTGATACCCAGCCAGGGTCTCAGCCAATTCAAGGCCCCACACAAGGAATGGGCATCTGCTAAGGTTTCCACCTTAGGGTGGATAGCCAATCGTAGAGGAACAATGGTCCTCTTGGTAATTTCCAGGCCCAATATTTCCAGGGGGGCACCTTCTGAATTTTGTCCTCCTGAAGCTCGAACCCTACAGAGGTTTAAACAATCGATGACTCTGGAGAGGACTGTGGTTAGCAATTCACTGTTGTGGGCACAGACCAGGACGTCGTCCATATAATGCTGAACGACGACATCCGGGAACTGTTCCCGGATGGGGCCAGCAGGGATGACACGTACCACTGGCAAATCACAGGCGAGGACTTCATTCCTTGTGGAAGGACTCGCCAGTGGTACCTCCTGCAGGGAGCCTCACGGTTCCGAACTGGAACCGTGAAGGCAAAGCGTGGGCGTCGTCCGGGTGGAGGGGAATTTGAAAAAAGCAATCTTTATATCTATTACTGCCAATTCCCAGTCTTTGGGGATCATCGTGGGGGATGGCATCCTGGCTGAAGGGCACCCATGTCTTTAATAATTTCATTGATCTTCCGGAGGTCGTGGAGGAGCCGCCACTTCCCAGATGGCTTGCGGATGACAAACACTGGGGAGTTCCACTCTGACATGGACTCCACCAGGTTGCCCTTGGCGACTTGCTCTTCCACGAGTTCCTGGAGCGCGCTTAATTTTTGTTTATTGAGCGGCCACTGACTCACCCAGACAGGTTTATCTGAAAGCCAATTCATTTCCAGGTGGGGCGCTCTTCAGCAGCCGCTGCCCGAAAAACCGGGGGAGCAGGAAGGTCAATTTTTGCTCCCCACTGGGCGAGGGTGTCCCTTCCCCAGAGAGGCTCGGTGTAATCCAAAATGAATGGGCGAACTTTAGCCAATTGCCCATCCGGTCCCATAATTTCAACGATGCTCTTACTTTGTTTAGCCAATTGAGAACCCCCAACACCTTGGATGCGGCCATCCACGGTTTGCAAGTCCCACTGCGACGGCCAATCCTTGGTAGGAATGACCGTGACATCGCCCCTGTGTCTACCATTCCCCTGATCTTGAAATTTTCTCTCCCCCGAGCCATCCGGCATGAAATCCGTGGCTTCGGGCTCCCAACTTCTGCACCCACGCCACTGTAGGATTTTGTGGACGTGAGGCAGGGAGAACTTGGGCGATGGTAGTGCCCTGGGGGATGAAAATGGGGGGGCGGACACATGAAATGTAATTGTAAGGAATTCCTGGCCTGTGTTAATTGAATGTGTAGATGGGAACACCTGAAGGTCGGCAGGTGTGCAGCCGACTCTTCCCACAACAGTAAATGGCCCTGGAGGGCATTCCCATTTACCCGAACTGCTTCCGAATCGCACCAGGACGGTGGAGGTGTCAGAGGTACGAAGATGGAGAGTCTCCGCCGTCTGCAAGTCAAGGGGAAGGACCAAACCGGCTGGAATCAATGGTCCTGCCGGTGCGTCCAGCGTCGGGCAGTTCAGGCAAGAGAAGCTGGAAAGCAAAGCAGAGGTCACGTCAGATTTTTTAAAGTCACATCCGGTAGAAGAGCTCCCAGAGGGGAGCTGGGTCTTTGCCCCTGATG
Organism: Diglossa brunneiventris; assembly: GCA_019023105.1. NCBI lineage: Eukaryota > Metazoa > Chordata > Aves > Passeriformes > Thraupidae > Diglossa > Diglossa brunneiventris. The sequence continues at coordinate 35,892,883 of CM032356.1, read as the reverse complement.
GTGCGGGGCTGGCTGGCGGCGGGGCCTCGACACTTCCCTCCCCCCTGTAATTGGATGTTACTGGCCCACCCGTATTTCTTGCAGCACGCGGGGGGGGCTGCGCGGCCCTACTGGTTTTTTTGAGGGGCCTGGCCGCGCCCCCTCCCTACAGTTCCCAACGGGAACTCTCTCCGAAACTGTTGAATGCCGCTTTAAGCGGACAGTCTGGCATCCAATGTGATGCTTCCCCGCACAGGTGGCAAGCAGTGTTCGGCGGCGGGGGTCGCGGGGGGCGTTGCAGTCCAGGTCCAGGGGTCCCCACAGGAGGCGATGTGGCAGCAGCGGCTGAGGGGTCCTTCGGGATCTTCTTGGATGTCTGCGCACGCGATCTTTTTCTTGAAGGGCTCCGATGAGATGGAAGTTTAGGGCACCTTGGTGGCGCAGACGTCATGATCTCACGGAGGGATGGTTTCGGGTGGAGGGGCAGGCTGAGGATAGCAGCCTTACACGCTTTGTTTGCATTGGCGCTGGCTACTATCCTCAGCAAAGTGTCTCGCTCTGCCCCCTCCACTCCCTCGAAATCCGCTGCTGCTTGGAGTCGGTCGACGAATTCATCGAACGACTCCGTGGGACCCTGGAAAAGATGTGAAACGGGACCGCCGGCACCCCCGTGACAACTTTGATGAAGGCCCTTTCGGCCTCCAAGGCGCTCTTCTGAAGTGCCACTGTAGGTATATTTTCAGCACATTTCAGTGCCTCTTCCCACTCTCCTTTCCCCATCAAATGATCTAGTGTGAGTTTGTGGCCGTCCCCATCGTCACCCCAATTGGGGTTCTCCCACAGGGTGGGTAGGAGTTGCTCTAGGAACTTCTCCCAATTGAACTCCCACCTTGAGTATTTGGATCTGGGCAGCAGGCTGGAAAAAATCTGCCTCAGATCTGCCGGAGTCAGCTCATGTTCTATGATGACACCGTGGAGCTGACTCCGGAAATACTCACTGTCTCCCCCGTATTGTTTTTGGGCCTTGCACAGTTCCTTTATGATGGCGCGCGGAACTGGGGCCCACCGCACTTCTGTTCCCCCCCCCGTGTCCGGTGGTACGAGACTGGAGCTGCTGATATGGTCTTTGCAGCAGGGGCGACCGGTTTTCCCACGCTCTCACCTCCCGGAGTTCCCACGGTCCCGCAAGAGGGCGGACCGTGGGAACCCGGAAGGGAGGCGGGGACCTCTGGTGCCTCGGGGGTGCGGCTCTCGGGGGTGACGCCTGCGGGGGCGTGGGACGGCCGATGGGTTCCCACCCCCTGGGTGGAGTTGGGGGCAGGAGGGGGAGGAGTTCTGGGCGGGACCCAAGAGGCAGGTGGAGCCGGAGGGAGAGGAGGAGTTGCCCGTGGGAACGTGGGCGTTGCGGCAGCGGTGGGCGTTTCAGGGGGAGGGACAGGGGCGGAGGCAGGATAGGGGAGGGGATTGACATAGGGGGGAAGGTCTAGGGATGACTTAGGAGGGGCCAGGGAGTCCCATGGGAGGGACGGGATCGGGGGCGGGAAGATCAAGGGGTTGGGAGGAGGGGGCCGCGTGAGTTCAGGGTGTCCGGCATCTTGTGCTTCATAGGAGCCATCTCGCACCGGCACCCTGAACCGGAGTTTTTTGTTAACATGGGGGGAATTGATAACTGGGAAACGGGGAGCAAGGACAGGCGAGGAATCGGGAGAAGCGGCCAGCGTGCCGGCCGTTGCACGCTGACCGCGGGGTTGTCGGCTGTCTTGAGAGGGGCCACGAAGATGGAACGGCTCCTGCCCGTTGTGGTCGGGGTTTGCCTTTCTCAGGATGCCGGGCCGACATACAGGAACATGTGGGGGGGGCTGAGGGGTGGGAACACGGGGCTTGGAGAAAGCAGAACTTTCGAACTTCGGGGGCCGGGGTGGAGGGACAGGGTGTTCTCCCAGTTTTCTATCTCTCTTGTCTCGCAGGACTTTAAGGACCTGCTTCACCCAATGCAGGTGCTTTTCCAATTGTGCGATTTCTTTACGTGATAATCTCCTCGACTGAACCAAATCTGCAATTTTAATCAAAACTCTTTCCCAAAATGGAAGAGTTTTAAATTGGTCGGGGGACGCGTCTGGAAACTGGGAGGAGCCCCTTACGATCAACTTGGCTACCCTTTTTTCATCAACTTCAACATCTTCATTAACAAGTAAAGCAATAACTTTCTTAACCGCCTCTCGCTGAGTTGTAGAGAGCTCAGCACCCATAGCTATAGATTCTACAACTCAGTGCCTCTAAGAACCGGGGGGAAACAATGCAGGTGGACCGACGGGGGGAGAACGGGGACAGACGGAAAAGGGGCAAAATCTCCGGGACGCCCCCCGGAGCAAGCCCACAGTGCGAACACAAAAAGAAAAAGAGCAAAATCCTTGGGGACGCCCCCACAAGGCAAGCTCAGAACCGGGTAGGTAAAAAGGAGGGGGAAAGTCTCCCAGTAACGACCGAGGAGCGACCCCCTTTTAAACTAAGCGAAAAGAGCAAAATCCCTGGGGTAGAAACCACTGCAGGGCAAGCCCAGACATGCAGGAAAACGACAGCCGCGACTCACGGATCGGGATGAGGAGGGGCAAACCGAAGCGGGGCGGTGAAAAATGACACCGGGACGAGACCACGGAGAGTGAAGTGAGCGAAGGGAAAGGTCCGAAGGAGAAAGCAAGACGGGGCGGTAAAAACGCTTCGGGGACAGAGCCACAGAAGGAACACAAACTGAAGGGCAGTACTTCTCCGGGACAAAACCACGGAGGGGGCAGGGGGTAAACGCGGAAGGGAAGGGACATAGGGTCGGGACTCACCAAATCCGAAGTCGCGGTAGGATGGAACCGGTTCCTAGAGGTCCTGCGCCACGGGCAGCTCCGAGTGCTCGAGGTGCGTCTGCCCGTAGATCCCGCTGGAGCGCAGTCCCGAGTGCCCCGGGACCTGCTACGACAGCGGGTGTTGGCGCGCCCAGGGAAGAATGCACGGGTTCTTCAGTCACGCAGAGCGTGACCTAATCCACAGGGGATCCTTGACGGCCACGCCACGCGTTGGGCGCCACGCCAACTGCTGGAGTCCGAGGAATTCGGACACGAGAGAAGGGAGCCCAGCTGGAGACCCACAAATCACTCCAGCAGCTGTAGAGGAGAGAGATGTCCCTGGGTCCCGGGAGACCTGAGCCCGCTCCGTCAAGGGAGAGGCTGCCTCAGGCTGAATTCCCCAAGGGACGGCTCGAAGTCTTCTCTGGGGCGCACCAGCTAAAGGGAGCAGGTGAATGATGAAGACGAGAGGCAGCTGTTTCTCCGCAGCAGGGTTGGTTTATTTAAGGAGAAGGGACGTGGAGGGAGGTAGGGAGCCGAGAAGAAACAGCGAAGTGGGAGGGGTTAACATAGGCTTATAAAGGTTGGCCTGGGGGAGTTAACCCCGCGCCCAGGACCAATATCAAAGCAGTATGGGATAACAGACACATTACATGAACTAATCAAATACACATAAGGGAGGAGACAGGAGACTTGGCCCAATCACTGGGACCAGCTCAGGGAAGGATCTGGAAATTGGGAGTGGGGAAACAATGATGGATGGACTACTAATTAGAGGGTTACTATGGAAATGGGGAGGGGATAACTGATAGACAGAAAAATAGTAACAAAAAGGCGGGAGTAACTATGACAACCAATGATTGGCATGGAAAAGACTGGATCTTCTCGGGGGAGGGGAACCTAGACCAGGCGCCATCTTAAACAATTGTAAAAATTGTAACAACTGTAATAAAACTCCACAGAACACATTAAAAGTACATAACTCAACAATATCATAACTTGCAATCAGTCCTCAGAGTCCGGGCTGCAGTTGCCACGCACTGCAACAGAGCAAGACTGGGACTTCACGATGAACCTCAATGTTCACAGCATGTACCTGATGATCAAGACATTCCTTCCCAAGGCAAGGCTTGGCTGCCCATGACTTTTAGTCTCTGTTGCATTGTTTAAAGTGTGACAGATCAGAGTTGCTGTCACTGTGACAATGTACAAAATACAAGCGTGCCACTTTGGATAGGGGATCCCTTAGATCACAGTGATCCTACTATTAAACATTCTCTTCATTGCATAATATTTCAAGTAGACAATTTATCTAAAGGATATGGTAGAGAGGATTTATTTGGGGAGTTGGCCTATGTAAACTAGCTAAAATACTTCAGAGTTTATGCAGAGCAGTGATGGAGTCATTGCAATACGATGCTAATGTATTATACGACAGCACACAGCTGCACAATACCACTGCTACAAAGTATTAATAAATAATCTATATTAATATGAATTTTATACAGCTCTGGAGACTATCTTGTGAAAAAATTCAGGGATGCTGATACTAACATGCTGATTAGAGAAGAACAGCTCAATGAATGTAGCGGCTTGAAGATGCTTCTTGGTTTTACATAATCACTAGGTTTGGGTCTACAAAACCTTGTGGGCTGAATAAGGTGTTTGCATTCCCATAAATGCAAAGGCCAGATTTGAAAGCTGTGACCATGACTGGATGACAACTATTCTTTTCAGTATTGTTCCAGTTCTTTTTGCTTGGTTGGTTTGGTTTTTAGTTTGTTTGGGGGTGGGTTTTTTCTTAGCTTAACTTAATTTTCAAAGTTTGGTGTTTTTTAAGAACTTCAGGCATATCAGATTTTAGGATGCCTAAAAAGGTCGTAACTTAAAGAAAATTAGCTACAATTCATAGATGCTAGAGTGTTGTGCTTTAGTCTTCTCCAAAACAAGAAGAGTTTGAGTGGGATCAGTGAGTTGCTGCATTGGTAGATGGTATGGGCAGATGTCTGTGTCGTGTAACTTACTGTTGTGACAGAGGGCAATGACTGAGAGGTGGCAACCTAGGAAAAAATCCTTTCCTGGCATAGTTTTCAATCCTGACATGGCTCAGGGGAACTGAGGGAGAATTTCAGGCTCTGCTTTACTGCTTCAGTCAATGGCACCAACCCACACCAACTGAGCTTTGTTGCCCTGTGTATCAAGTGCATGTAGGGCTGTTCTGTAAGTTGCTGTGGGCTATTTTGCTGAACCTGCAGATGACAAAATAGTTTGCATTTGAGTGACATAAGTACTCTTTTTGCAGATGCTTAAACAGAAATCTGGAAATATTATAAATATGTCTTCTGTGGCATCCAGCATCAAAGGTCAGTAGCTTGCTAGAGTTCCTTATATAAATCTTTAGGGTGATGGATATACAATATAAATATTGTGCAACCTTGAACTTAGAGGACATTCTAAATTCAAAGCTATTTCTAAATCCTGGGGAGGGACCAGTTAGGGGAAAAAAAAGTGAACGCATTCAACTCAAACATAAATGCAAGGACACAGATGGAAAATTGTAGAAACTCCAAGATCCTTACCTCCGAGCTTTTAAAATGTTTTGTTAATGTTTGTAATGTTTTGTACCTAAAAAGGTATATTACTTCCAGTGATATCTTGGTACATATGTTCTTCAGAGATATAATGAAGAAATTACAATTACATAAGTGCTGTAACTATGCTTTCAAAAGAAGCCTGATCATGACTAACAGATGGATTTCTGCTGTTCCTAAATCTTTGCTGCTTGTTATATTTTCTAGACTAGTCCCCAGGCTTACGCTATTGAAAGATGGTGTGCTTTCCTCTGGTGTGTACCTGAGTAGAATTCTGGCAGTTGGCATTCCAGCTAGCCTGTCCTTATGAAGGGTTACAGGAAATGCTGAAGTCCAGAAGCAGGTGCATATTGAACAGTCTTGGCTCTTCCTTCTTTTCCTTTTTAACTCTATTTCTATGCTGTCTTGACATGGACCTTCTGTTAGGAGTTGTGAACAGGTGTGTCTACAGTACCTCAAAGGCAGCAGTTATTGGGCTAACAAAGGCTGTGGCTGCTGATTTCATTGAGCAAGGCATCAGATGCAACTGCATATGTCCTGGTAAGTCTTCTTACATTATCCTGTGATCTAGGAGCAGGTGCTAGAAGGCCAGATTGAGTCTGGCTTTTTTAACAAAGAATAGACTTGCAAGTGGTAACTGAAGTTACCAGCAGTCTACAAGAACACAGCATGCTTGAAAGGCTTAATATAGAAAAGTTGTTATTCTGTGGTTAAACTGGATGTTTAGTCTGATTAACCTAGTATCTGCACTTTACACATACATTACACAGTAATTGAATGTTTTTTTTCAAAGATGCAGTCTCAGAAGTTAGAAGCAGGCAAGAGGTAGCTAACAGTCTGACCATTGTTTAACCATACAAAAAGTATTGAATCTAATTCTCACAACTCTTGCCTTCTACGGAAATTTAAAATTCTGTGCTCTATTGGTGGCTTTGCAGTCTTTCTCCTGAATTATATTGCAAAGTTACACATAGGTGTTAAAACATACAAATAGAACAAATAAACTTTTGTTGTGATTGCTGATGCAGTTGATTTTTAACACTGAATTTAAAATTTTGCTTAGGAACTGTTGACACACCATCTTTACAGGAAATAATCCAAGCCCGGCCTAACCCAGAACAGGTGAGAAAGCAATTTCTTAGCTTGGTCACATGTATATATGTTTAACTCTCTTTTAAAAAAGAATATATAGCTGCACTTCTGCCCATATTCAACAATATCCTCAATTTCAGAGTACTGTGGATAACTTAACATTGCTGTCTCCTTTGAAAGTGTGGTCAGCTTGAACTCGAGACAGAAACCTTACAGCCAGACTAGAACAGAAGCCTCAGAAGGATAATATTGGTTACTGAATGCACAGGGGCTGTCATCCATGGAAGCAACTCCAAGTGTTGGTTACAGTATCCAGTGCAAAAGCAGAGGACATTTTCTATTGTGGCATGTGTCAGCCACAAGGAAGGCTGACACAAAACAGTAAAAACAGAAAACGCAAAAACAGTACAGACAGAGCATTCTGGCCTATGAATTTCCACATTATTTGGGATGCTTAACCATCCATATTAGATAATGGCAAGTTCATATTTGAAGGACATGGGAATATCTACCACCAAAGGAAGGATTTTATGTTGGCTTTATTCTAGAACGAGAGGTTTAGCTGCTTTCTAAAAGTCACCCTATTTTTTTCAACCTGAAATTCACATCCCTGTTGATTTTATGTTTTTCCAGCTTTAATTCCCTACTTAGTGCACTAAAAGGAAGTTATGACTAGAGACCTGTTGCAAATATTGCTTCATACATGTCAATAGGTTAAAATAATTGCTGTTTTTTATTTTTGATATACCAAAATGCTCTTGTACATCCAGGCATTGAAGGACTTTCTGGCCAGACAGAAGACTGGCAGGATGGCTACTGCAGAAGAAGTGGCCCATCTCTTTGTGTACCTGGCCTCTGATGAAGTAAGTATAGACAATGAAATGTCCTGTCACAGAATCCCATGCTACTTTGCTGCTTCACAGTAGAGAGGGTATTTGTTTCAGGACAGTCTCCATTCTCTTTGAGCTGGATTATTACAAAAATAAAAACCAAACTGTGGTGTTGCAAGGTCCCTAGGATGAGGTGAGAGATGAGAATTTGACTCTATGTTTTCAGAAGGTTGATTTATTATTTTATGATATTATATTATATTAAAAGAAATTATATACTAAAATATACTAAAGAAAGAAAAAGGATACATTAGAAGGTTAGAAAATAATGAATAATAAAAACCTGTGACTGACCAGAGTCCCGACACAGTTGGACTGGGATTGGTCATTAAGTCAACACAATTCACATGGAACCAATCAAAGATGCACCTGTTAGTAAACAACTTCTAGACTACATTCTAAAGCAATCAGATAATTATTGTTTATATTTCTTTTCTGAGGCTTCTCAGCTTCTTAAGAGAAAAATCCTGACAAAGGGATTTTTCAGAAAATATCACAGTGACACCAAACTATGTTCTTTTACTGAGTTCATCCTGCAATACAAAAGGTGTTCTGAATGTTGACAGTGATTGCAAGACATTATGTATTTGGTGCCATAGCCTGGTGGTTTCATGTCACCTGAGCAAATTGACTGACCCCAGGTCATCCTGAATGGTGAACAAAATGAGCTTGTCAGCTTTACCAAGCTTGCACCATGGCTAGGTCATGTTTTAAGGAGGTAGAATTAGTAGAGCTGCTGGAGATTTTAGCTAATGCTCAAGGTGAATCTGCCATCCCAGTATAAGGAAAACAACAGACCCACTGTGGATGTTATACACCAGACTCTTGATGACCACTGCAAACAGCACCAACACTAATGAGCACACACCAATGTTATTTCAGCTGCTATAAATTTACTGAGACTAAAAACTGGACTGGATTTGTCTGGACATGTCCAGCAGTCCTAATGTCCATGTCAAAATACTTCAGTGGATTTATTTCAGTATTAATGTTGCTATCTATCAGTAGTCTGTTTCTCAATTTCATCTTGGGTTTAGTATTTCCATAACGCTAATAATTTTTCCAGTCTGCTCACAGGGTTTTCAATGGTGTGTAAACAGAATTCCATTTTTTCAATGTATTCAGCATGTTTCAGCAGTGAAATAAGGAAGAATGTCAACAGCTCAGTTGCTTACCCCACTATCCATATAATCTAAGTTTTTAGTTAGGTCCCATTATAATTATTGGCTGACCTGGTCAGATTATGCTCAGCTGAACAGACCTAATAACATCGGTGTGAGGTATTTACTCCTGCAGGTAAGATATCTGAAGTCTAGCTTTTTAAAATTTGTACTCTCAGGATGCATTCTCATCTTAATGCCTCTATACTTTTGCCACACTTCCTTGAATTAAGTAAAAGGCTTCAATTTCTGTTTGTTTCTATTTAGGTATTATATTACTTACTCAGGTATTTTTGTAAAACAAAAAAAGTGTATAAAAAGAAAGCATATTTTTTAATTTAAAGAAAGTGTTTCCCTGTAATTAATAGCCATGAAAAATTACTTGAAATCATTGTTTATTTTATGTAATTTCAGTCTGCCTATGTGACTGGTAATGAACTAATAATCGATGGAGGATGGAGCTTGTGATTGACTCTACCTGCAAATGGAAATTCATGCTATGATGGGCAAAAAATGAGGATGGTGTTTCTTGAAAAGATTGAGATCATGCATGTGATGTCTTTCCAAACAAATTTGCTATTTCTAGATTGATCTTACTGATTAACTTTTCCTTAAATAGAGAAATAGTGGAGTAAAACATACTTCATGTGGCTTCAATTTCTGGCAGCTCCAAAAACATGAAAGAACAGCAGTTTAATGTTTAAGATTTCAGGAGGCCAAAAATATTATTCGAGTTACAAAATCTGAGTTGTGTTTTAAGCAAAATCTGAGTGAAAGGAATTAACTATTATATTTAGTCTCATCTTACTAGGTATTTGGAAATTAAATACTCACAAGTATTTGGAAATTAAATACAATTAAATACTCACAGGAACAACTATGCAAGGGCAATACTCTAGCAGGTATGGATAGGGGTATATGTGAGAGGAGTATTCTTAAATATATGGGTGGATTTTCATTAATATGCTTGACTTGAAGCACAAAAGCAAAAGGAGCAGATTTTACCACTCCAGATAGAGCCAATATATTTGTCTCCAAAATGATGTACTAATATTGGACAAATTCTCTAAAATCTGTTGCTAGATGCTACACTTTGGTGCTCTATGCCTTATTCTCAAGTACCAATACAGCTCACACTAAAGCACAAGGCAAAAATTCTCTGAAAAGGACTGTTTCTACAAGAGCATATGCTGATGTTTTTATTGTGATAGCACATGGTAGCTTTGATTCATGAAATAGAAACCTATTATTGTCAAGTTTCATACTCTGGAAAAAACATAGGTCCTGACCCAGAGATCTAAGGCAATGAATAACCGGAATTCACAAAGCATTTGTTTTGCTAACATACTGCTTAAAACCAACCTGAATTACATGATCTGACTGTCATGGTTACCTTTAACATTTATCTAGTTCATAAATGAAACTCTATGTAATTTAATACATATCTTCATATATGTTGCAGTGTGACCGCTTTTCGGTTCATAGTTCGTTTTACTGTTCAGGTTATAATTTATTATTAAGATTGTAAATGTTCATATTCCAGTTGGTATGTTCTGTTTCCCCCATATTTTATGTAATGGTACTGGCTTAGGCTCCCTTTCCCGCCAGTGTCCCTGTCAATCCTCTGTCCCCTCCCCGGTTGCCTAGGGAACTCCCGCCTTTTTGTATCAATTCCTACGTCTGTCATCAAACCCCTCCTATGTTTCCCCAGCAACCTCCTTGTCCGTCACCCCCTGCCCACTCCCATACCCTAGAAACTTCCAACCTGGACAGGAGGTGATTGGAGCAGAAGTTGTTGTCCCTCCCCAACACGTCCCCCCTTTGTCACCTTACTGTGTCAATCATTATGTTCTTTTTTGTGACTGGCCTGGAGGTGGGTTGTTCCTCCCCTCTTGGGCCCCTTAAAACCTTTGTTTACCCTGCCCTTCGGGGCAGTTTCCGGGCAGTTCCCTGCAGCCTTCCTACCCTCTCCAATAAACCTTTTCCCTGCTGCGGAGAACTGTCTGCCTCCTTTGCCTTTTGTCGTGCCTGTGCTTTGCTGCTGCATTGTCTTACCCATCTACCAAGGTGCTGCATTCCCCACCACGCCGTGAGGGAGAGCGCCTTAGGCAGCCATACGCCCCGCCTGCCTCCTGCCAGGAGCCAGGGCTGAGCGGCCACATGGCTGTCACACCTAGGCTGCTGATGTGCCTTTCTGTGGATTAGCTGGGCTTGGACTTCCTGCACAGCAGCACATCTATATTATATACATATATATGTGAGGGAGCAATTAAGGACTAAATGCTACTTAATATGATTCATCAGTAATCAAAGCACAGGAAAAATGTACAATGTTGTCTGTGTGTTTCTGTAACAACAACTGCCATGTTTATAAAATTATTGCTTAAGCTTTTCAATATCAGCTGAAACATTAATATAAATTTACTTGATTTCAAAGATAATGAAACACATCTAGTTAAAATCTGGCCTCTTATTTTAAAATGATTGTATGTAAATCTAGATTTTACTAATGAGAAAAATATTGTGAATGTTGGCTTCATTGGGCTCATTATGGGCTTAACGTTTACCTTTAATCATGGTTGGAGCATTCTGACCTTGTGTAGTTTGTTTATGGGGTTTTAGAGAATCTAATATTTCAATCAAGTGACCTTGGCAGCCAAGCAGGATCAAGTTGGGGCACAAATCCAAAATGGCTCCAAAAAATGTTCACTGACATAAATGCAAAATATTAAAAATTGAGGCTGGCAGGACACAATTTCAATGGTTTTATAGTTTAATATGAAGGCCTAAGTCCTTTTGTAGTAGGTGCATAAGGCTTACCTTGAAAAGAGAATTTCCCCATTGCAGTAACACAGGGAACATGTACTGTGTATTCTGAAAACATAATTAAGAATATGAGAGAAAATTCATTATACTTATTGCACATTGACCATCCTTACTTAACATTTCTAAACTCGCTTAGAATTGTAGTATAGGGTTGCTGCTCAGAAATGGTTGCTGCTGCTGTTGTTGTCAAAGCACTTGTGCAAGAAAATAAGTACCACTTGCCTTTAAATTGCACTAAAAGGCACAAAAGGGTTTTTTTTAGTGGTAGGCCAAAAATCTGGTGGACCAGAAAAGTAAAAATAAGCAGAGCTTGCTGCCTCTTGCCTTATTAGCAATGCTTTTCATGGAGGTGTTAAGTTGCAACTCTGAAATGTGTTCCAATGTCATGAGGTTTTTCAGCAGACTTGCAGGAATTATTAAAGGAAAATGCTTCTTAATGCTCTCGTGACCTAATTCCCTGGTCTGTTTTTAATGGAACTGGGTAATTCTCTTTGTTTTCCTTCCACCCCAGTGATAACATAAAGAGGCTTTTTGACTTTTCAGATTCTAGGTCAAACTTTTCTCTTGTGGGGGAGGGAGGAATAGACTTCCCTGATTCTGAGTCCTTCTGGAAAATTTAATCTGATCAAAAAATGCTTTCATTTTCTTTTGGATTTGTAGTCAGCTTAATTCTGTGTGATGATACCAGGAGCAAGCTAGCAACATGTGGCATTTGACTCTGCTTTCACATGGACCTAGGGCGGCTTGCAAATTTAGAGTTGAGAAAAAGAGAAGGTCTGAGAGAACATCTCGTTATCTCATGTGCACTTACAAATGACGTGGATGAACTTGCTTTAAGAAGTCGAAATGCCGGGATGGGAGCAACATAAATATGCAAGTTGTGTTTGTTTGGGGTGGTTTTGGGGATTGGTTGGTTGGGTTGTTTTTTTTTCAATTCTCCTGCCTGCCCCAGTGCATTTTGTCTGTGTGCACCCAGAGCAGAATCAGCAACAGCTCCTTACCCTTTCCTTGCACCTCATCTCCAACTTCTCCAGTGCTGTAGTCTGGATTAAAGGATGGTGTGTAGCTTCCCTATGCATCCTCCCACAGCCATGGGAAAGGCAGCACATAAAACCTTTTTCGTGGGTAGCAGATGCAATGAATCTCGTGGGGGACTGGCTACGAAAGAGACAAAAATCTTCCTCTTGGGTGCCCTGATGGGTATCCAGAGCCTTGGATGGGCTCAGGACCAGTCCCATCGCTCTCACCAACCTGACAGCTCGGACCACGGCCCGTCTCCTGCCGCCTTTCCCGCGGTGACCCATTCTGCAAGGCCTGCGGGAAGCCCTTGGGGGCATCCCCAGCTGCAGCGGCTGGCCTGGCGGAGCTGTGGCTGTGGAGGAGGGCCTGTTGCGCCAGCAGCAGCAGCAGCAGTGAGGGAGGAGGAGCCGGAGCCGAGCAACGGGGCTGTCCCCGCTCGGGCCGCGCTGGCAGAGGCTGAGGGGGAGTGGGTCCCTGGCTGAGGCCCCGCCGTGCCGCAGGTGAGTGCTGTGAGTTCTGTGCCCCCCTGGTCTCGCTGCAGCCCATCCCCTGCAGCAGGAGGGGTGACCGGGGGTGGGAGCGGAGAGCGGGCTTGGCCGGCAAGAGGCTGCTCCCGGGTCTACTTGGCGCCTTTTTGTGGATAATGATGGTTTGGGTGTTTTAATCATTGTTTATTCTGAGTGCGGGTTGCTGCGGTGAGGTTTGTGGTATTTCGTCTGCGTGGCTTTCTGTACCTGCTGTGTGCAAAGCAGAGCGCTGACAGTCACCCAGGCAGCAGAGCTCATGCTGTAGGCGTGCATGTGCTGTCCCTGTCAGTCAGCTCTCCCTCACTACCCATTCAAAAACAACTGGAACGAGCGGATCTAATGCAAACCCTTCTGCTTTCAAAACGAGAAAGGTGTATTTTACAGGGAGGTACTAAAATAGGTCTGTTACTGGCTGGTTTCCATGGCATTTGCCTTAACCCTGAGATATAAATTCCTCTCGATGATTTCTCAATCACTGATTTTTGTTGGCATAGAAGGTGGAATTGAAAAACCAAAACAACCCCTCTACCCCACAAAACACCCAAAATCTGTGAGCTTCCCAAAAGACCCGTGCTAACATAAGTACAGTAACGACTCACTTTGGTCCCACTGATCCAAAGGACAGTTCTTGGAAGTAGGTTCTTGATCCTGCCAACAGGGTGAAGACCTGCCACAAACCAAATAAGGACAGCACTGTCAGATTTGTCATTCACTCCCTGAAACCACTCCTGTTAAACAGAACATTCAATATCCCTGCTTAGTCCATCTTGCCTGTCCCACACACTGCTCTGAACAGCACTTTCAGGAGCTGAAGCTGTGGTGAGGTGGACTTGCCCTTCTCAGAAGTATTAATTAATCAATTAACTCTTAGAAGTATTAATTAATTTTGTGTCAACAGCTACGTGACTGATCTGGGATGTTGCCCGTGCAGAGCTGGATGGTGAACAATATCCTTCTGTCCTTTGCTTGCACACAAACCAAGTGCAAAATTAAGTACATAAATCCACCCTGGGAAAGCAGTCAGTGAAGGGAAGGAGGGAGGCACTGGTAGGTTGCTGGTACTTTCTGTTCCAGTTAGGAGAATTGGCATTTGTGGATTCCCAGTCCCAATGAAAGGATAAAAAAACCAAATCAAAAGTATCACCGATGTCATTAAAAAACCTCAAATCCTAAAACCACAACTATCTGGTTCTGCAAGTATTAATTAAAAATACAGAAAAGTACTGAAAATTGAGTAAATAAGCACTTTACCTTTAAATAGGAAAGGGGGGAAAAGCAAAACTATTAACTTATAACACACTGAAAGTGTTTGCCTATAGCTCTGTATTCTGCTGTGCCTTGGACATGCCTCAGGCCAGTTTCATATCAGAACAGCTTAAACAAACCTCATAGGTGTTAGAATGGCCCTTGTCTTTATGGTATCAGCCCTTCCCAAATATCAAATATTTCATTTTAAACTTGAGGCTTGATAATTGTGAGAATCAGCTCTGACTTTCTTCCAACCATCTAGCAAGGAAGGAATTTCTTGGCTCAGAAGTTCTGGCTTAACTTCACTGGTGTTTTATGTGGCCAGAGGAGTGTAAAAGACTTGAAAGAGATTTAGCTGATGGAGAATATATGCCAGCCTTTGCTGTAAGAGAGAACACTATCAAGTCTTGTCTCCAGATATATGCCTGCCCCCCTTGATGGCTCACACTTGTGAAACTACAGTAAATACGTGCACCAAAAAATATCAGACATACAAAACAGTGCACTGCCATATCACTTGTTAGAATCTATGGGACAAGTAGTGGACCAGTTAGAGTTGAGCAAATACAATGGTAACTATCCACAAATGACTTGGATCTTACTTCCCACTCTGAGAAGTACCTCCATGGGATATAATCAGTGAAAAAAGAGCCATGTTTAATCAGGCAGCAAGCTGTGAAAAGTCCTGATCTTTATTCCACCAGGCATCTTCACTTTCTTAGATACTCAGTCAATGTGCTTGTAACTAGTAGCAGCTAGAGAAAACATGTTAAAATTGCTCTGAAAATCAACCTGGATCAGTCAGGCTTCCCCTCCTGAAGCTTTAGAAACCAATGTGGTGGGTTGACAGGAAATAGGTTTTCTGGGAATGGAGTGGTCAGAGGCCAATGGGTGTTCAGATTCTGAAATTGGCACCTGTTTTGACCATTGGGTATTGGTTACGCCTCTGAGAACACAGGGGTTAAAAGCAGAGCTGTCCCTGGGAACTTCCTTTTGGTTTCCAGCTGGGGGCTGGTCAGACCTCCCCGTCCAGCCCTGCCGCCTGGGCGGGGAGGGGACCTGCGGCCTTGAGGTAAGCTGAGTTTTGGGACAGAGAGGGGCTTGAAGGCTCCCGGGATGGAAGGGTGGAGGTGCACCAGGAGCCTTGTGCAGCCCTCCCAGGAGAGAAGCCCCGCCGAGAAATTTGGGCAGCTCCCCCCCTCCCCGGGAGATGAGAGACAGAAGCCGCGCTCAGTGTACGGGGCTGTGGCCTTGAAGGCCTCGGAGTTGGCGGCATGCCCGGCTCGTGGAGAATGGGAGGAAGGTGCAGCGGAGAAAGAGCCTGGCCACCTGTAGAAGCCTTTAACCCCTGTTTGGACAATGAAAATCTTGCAGAGCATTGATCCTTTCTGGAGCAGGAAATAGGCAGGTGTGTTGTGGATGCTGGGTTGTGAGAGAACCCCAGATGGCCAAGAGATAAGAAGTGGCTGTTGCTGGACGCTTTTTGTCAGCCATGGACAGAACCATGCTTCCTTGTGACGCAGAGGCTGCATCCAGGGGAGGCGGTGGCTCGGACCGAGAGGGTTCAGTTGGAGACCCCCCGGCCCCAGGGGGTAGAGAAATATGGGGGGGACAAAGGATGTCCCGAAGGTTCAGCGTTGGAGACCCCCCGGCCCCAGGGGGCGAACAAATTTGGGGGGGACAAAGAATGTCCCAAAGGTGAGACTCTGCTTTTTTTGGAAGGAGACAAAGCATCCTTAAAAAAGACAACCCTTGAAGCAGCTCTGGTCCATGTTCATGTGGTGAGAGCACTGGACATGAAAAGGAAGAGGTCACCATGGCCCAAGAAGGACTTCTCCTCTTGATGGACTGAGAATTGAGTATTTACAGAGTGATGATGGACTGAGAGTTGAACTTTGAGAGATGTATTGGGAGAATCTGGTAGGGGGAAGGAGGAAATGCTTTTGTGAAATTTTCATTGTCCGTGTGTGTGTATGTGTCTGTGTGTGTGGTGTGTTTTTTGTTTGTAGTTTAGTTAATAAACTTTTTGTTCCCTTTAGTCTTAAGCTAAAAGCCTGCTTTGCTTATTCCTGGCCCCATCTCACAGCAGACACCAGGGAAGAGGTATTTTTCATGGGGGCGCTGGCATTGTGCATTGTGCCAGTGTCAAACCATGACAACCTCTTAGAGTTTTAGAAACTATAGTTGTTCTAACTTCATTAAATGGTCACTTGCACTGACATGTACACAGGACCTGTGACACTTTCAGAATGGTCCTAATGGTTCTGCTAAGTGGACAGCAAATAACCTTTAATATGTGCTGAAAGGAGGCACAAATAGATAAAGATTACAGCTGTGGTTTTAAGAAGGAATGAAGAGGTTAGCACAGATAATTGTGATTCTAAAACTCTTTTGGTTTTGTGGGTTTTTACTGGGGGCTTTTGTGCTTGAATTTCTAAGCTTAATACAGTTATTTTGTTAGTTTCTGTCTCTTGTTCTTAGGTACAGCATACAGAGGGACACAAAAGCCATTAAACTTGAAATTGGACTGAGAGGATTTTTCCACGTGGTCTGTGAGGAAAAGACATCACTGAGAAGTCAACCATTTGGAAAACAGTGTTTATTTGCTTCTCTTTAACTTTTCCACCTTTCTTTCTTTAGGTTTGCAACAATGGTAAGGGAAGATGTAAATGACAGTGAAGATTCTGAACCATCAGTGTGTGAGAGAAATGGCATGATTCCCACACATGAGCAAAGTGAGGTAATTAACTAGGATCCCAAAGTATCAATCTAGTCAGAGAGAACCCTCCTTTTCTTTTTTTCCTTTTTTAAGAATAAAATTCTTAATGTAAAAGGCATTTTAAGCATATAGTATTGAGTGTATCTCATATAGATGTCTGTATGGCACATCTTTATGCACATGGTGATCACAGAATCATGGGGTGAACAAGTAACTCCATGCTGAAAGCTCGTGAGATTTGTGTTCCAGTCATGACTTTGAATAAGGAATATATATATATATATATAGAGAGAGAGAGAGAGAGAGGGAAGAGACAGAAGAATAATCAGAAATGTGGAACTATTACTGGAGAAGGGCCAAACCACATTATAAGCAGAATTCCATGTCTACAGTATGACAATATGCTGACATGAATAATCATACAGGAAGGCAGATGATTAACTTGTCAAAAATAATGCTAAAATTGAGACATATCCAAAAATGGTCAAAAAGTGCTTTGGTTATGAATATGGATAAGTAGATGTACCAGTATAAGAGAACAGCTTCAAGGGAATGACTCCCAGTTATAGTATTTCTCCATCTCTACTTTGACTTACCAGCTTCAGCCTTCCAGCAATGGATCATGTGAGTAAAGCTTGTGCTGGCCAGCTCTGCTGTTTCTTTCATCTTTGTTTTGTTATTTTGGTTCAAGGCTTTGCAACTGTAGTTATTTAGGAGTTATATTAAAAGTACCATCTCACTGGAATGATGCTAATCATTAATTCTATTGTGAAATCCAGTCTGGAAGCAGAACATTAACAAATTGTAGAAAATATTATTAAATGTTTAGTTGTGTACACAAGACAAGCTGAGCCTGGCCTGCCATTATTGGTTCTTCATCAAATATGCAAATATTGTTACTGCACAGGTGCTATATCTATTGGGACAGGAGCCCTGTCAGGTGCAGATAAAAAGGCAAATGTCCTGCAATTTCTCACATGCAGTTCTTGGTGCAATGCAGAAAAACAAACACAGGGCCAAAAATGCCAGAATTACATCAAAGCTGGGCATTCCTATAGTGGTTGTTCAGGTAATGTGGTTGCCTGTAGCCAGTGGGGATCCAGTACATCTCAGCTGGCTTCAGGTGGTGGGTGTATGCAGAGAATGATGAATAAGACAGTTTCCAGCATCTTTTTTGTTCATCAGAATGGGGGAGATGTTGGGAAGGATGAAAGTTTGACAAGAAAGTCTCACAGATATGTATGCTTAGCAGAAAGACTTTTGAATGTGGAGTCTGATGAAGGAATAGAGATGGAAGCAAGTTTTTGATATAGAAGAAAAGAATTGCTGAGCCAGTCTTACTGGCTAACCAAGGAGGCAAAGGGTATGTTAGTTAGAAGGGGGTTTTATAACTTAGAGCAAAGAATAAACCCACCTCAAACAAGAAGATGTTTTTACCAAGCAGAAAGATAGCACAGGCAAACAAATCAGCAAATGTTGCAAGTAGAAAAAAGGTCTCAGAATTTTCCACTGCAAGAAAACTGAAAAACAACTTCTAGCTTAAACTGTAATGTACTAACTTTTAGTGGTTGGAGAATAGTAACATAAATATGGTAATTATAGTAGTTATGATAGGCTATAGATAAAAGTTAAGGTATAGATTGGTTCTTCTGTATTAAGATGCTCAGCAAAGAAAAGTATATAATGCATTGTAACCAAAACCAAAGGGTCTCCAGGCCTGCCTGCAGCTGGAGCTGACAGCTGTAGGCACAGGCTCTGTCGTCCATGACCCTGGACTGCTGTAATATCTTGGATGTAATACACTGCATTTTGAAGAGCCGCCTGAAGTCCCGCATCCCTTATTTCAGCTCTTACAGGAGGCCCTATATACAGAAAAACAAGGCCCTTCTGAAAGTCCTGAATTTTTAGATAACCTGCTGGAGGCAATGCATCATCATACATCTTTAGATCCTGATTCTCAGGATGGGATACAACAGTTAGTAAATTTGGGTTTGGGACACAGGAGACATTAGGTGTAAGCTTCAGAAGATTCGTGGGCCAATGGGGTGAAATTTAGAAGCCTTATTAGAGAGACATGGAGGGCTTTTAGCAATCAAAAGGAAGGATACGAACAAGGGATGAGAAAATTAGTAGCAGTAGTAAGAGAAGAGGAAAAAGTGAGATGACATATTCAAATGACTTCCACAGGAAGTCATCACCAGTGGAATTATAGGGCATAGATGGATGGCTGGTCCAAAAGGGAATGAAGCTCGTGTTCTGCAATCAAGGCATTTTCAGACATGGCACCACATCTGTTCTTCCTGGCATTCTTGTCAAGCAGATAATGTAGTATTGATATTTTATCTATTAAGCTGTTTGTTTTCTAGTAGAAAACTTCTGTGTCCCTTTGTTTGTAATTTCATTCTATTGAACGAGACTGTTTAAGGGAAAAAAGCCATGAACTATGCCTCATAATCTAAAATCACTGATGCCAGCAGTTTCCAAATCAGTGCTCTGATTGTGATTTAGTTAAATATGTAGGTTATTTGACTGCATGTGGAGAGAAGCATTGCAAGGCAAGGTAGCAAGCGAAGAAATTAGAATTATTTTCTCCAGTTCCTTTTTGCATGTTGTTGTTACAATTCAATCACTAGAGAATATCACCAGTGAATTCTACCTGGATGTTTTCAGTCAGTTTTCCACAGAGTTTGGCCACTGCAGAGTGCCAGTGGGAATGTTCCGAAGGCTTTTCCTTTTGTTCACACAATTCTGATATCAGATAGTCCAATGCTCTTGGTGCAACCAAATATCCAGTGTCTTTCCTCAGGAATGGACTGTGGGATCTTGGCTCAGAAATGGTCATTAGTATTGCTGATGCATTCAGTCCTTAAGCTGTTACAGTGCAACAAGGTCATTGAACTATTATCTTTGCTGTATTCATGTAACAGTGTCTAAAGTCATACCCTTGGCTGAAATATCAACCCTGACAGAACTTTCTGTTGTAAAGACCCACAGATGTTTGTTTGTTTACCTGTTCTAAATAATAGAATTTTTTTTCTATTCTAGGCTGTGAATAAGTCTCGAAAAACAGTTGCTGAACGTGTTTTTAATTATTATTATTTAGGCTCAGGTTATCCTCCAAAAAGGGCTTAAGCTGAATTAACCTTCTCTACCATCAGTAACTCAAGCAATTTGAATAATTGCATAGATGCTTTTCACAGTTACCCACTCCAAGATGAAAAGGTTCAACCTTCTCTGTATGATGTCTGTATCAGCCATCTGATGCAGAAATGAGCCTCTCTGAATCACACAGGATCAATCTGAGTGTGCTGCCCTTGCAGCAAATGGAAGCTTTCGATCAGAATGGCCACACTCTGCCAAATGGAGAAAAACCCCAAACTGCGTGTGCTGAGTGTGCTGAGTGTGCTGAGTAGATGTCCTGGTTTAAGGCAAATTTGGGAGAAAACCTCCAAAGGGGGTCCTTCCAGAAAGCAAAGCCACACGGCCTCTTCCCCCAACGGGTTCGGGAAGGATTCCTCAGAGAGAAGTGGAAAGAACCTGTTTATTTAACAGGCAAAGCACCCCCCAGCACACAAAATGAACAATACCGGATGACACCACTCTTTCACCACTCTGAAAAAGATGACAAATTCAGAAAGTCTCTCCTGGGAGTGGTTGCTCTGTTATCAGTCCCTCCGGCGCTGAGGATGGCTGCTGCAGGCCACAAGGTGCAAACTCTTGGTGTTTCCCAGATCCCAGTCTGGAGCAGGTTCGAGTGGTTCCAAGAAAGGGAAAGGAAAACAGTCCAGGGAAAATTTGGACTGCTTAGCTAAACTAACAAGCAGGAGCAAAAGCAAGAGCAAAGTAGGAGCAAAGCAGGAGCAAGAGGAAGAGCAAAGCAAAAGCAAGAGCAAAAAGCAAAAGCTGCACTATGTATTGTCCTGTCTGTGTCCTGCTGACCATTGAGGGAGTGAGCAGACTGATAACTGATAACAAAAGAAAACAAAACATTCACTCTTCAGAGCCAGGCTTGAAGGTACAGAACATAATATCCAGCATAAACAGAATAGACGACTGGGGATACAAGCATCATAACGTCACCCTAGGAAACCATTGTGACACTGTAGGGTCCCATGAAACCAAGGAAATATGGAACAGGATTCCTTCATGACAAAAGCTGCCAGGACAAACAGGTCTGGACTCCCAGGAGCCACCTCTCTACTCTTCTGCCTTCCAAACACTGGGGCTCTGTGCTTTCCTTCCTATGGAAAAGAACCATCCTTCTTATCTATGCAGAAATGGCCAAAAATGGGGCTCCACCTCCCAAAATCTGTATAGGGTTGCTTTCAGACAAAAGCTACCAGGACAGAGAGGTCTGGCTGGCCTAGACCTTTGATGGCCGCCTTTTATCTGCCCCTCAAACACCGGTGTTCCATGCTTTCCTTCCTACGGAAAAGAACCATCCTTCTTCTCCATATGGCCATGTCTGAAACTGGGATTCCACCTCTAAAATTCTGTATATCCAAGGGTTGCTCCCAGGTAAAATCTGCCAGTACCATCAAGTCTGCCTGGCCTTGGCCTCTGCTGACTGTCCCTGCATCACTGGGGCTCAGTTCTTTCCTTCCCATGGAGATCACTGGGACACTGTGGGGACCTCATGGAACCAAGGGGATCATTGTGGCACCACTGGAGCCCATGGAACCAAGGGGCCATGGTGACACAGCAAGGCTTCATGGACCCCAGAGACCATTATGACTCTGTGGGGCCTGATGGAACCATGGAGACCATTGTGACCCTTCAGGGCCTCATGTCACCAGGGGGGCATTATGACACCTCAGGGCCTCATGGAAGCAAGGGATCATTGGGACACTGTGGAGCCCCATGGAACCCAGGGAACATGGAACAGGTCTGGCTGGCTTGGCCTCCCAAGGGCCACCTGACAGGTCTGGCTGATCTTGGGATGTTGAGGGCTGCTACTATTAGCTCCTGGAGCACTGGAACTCCATGCTTTCCTTGCTATGGAAAAGAACCGTCTGTCTTTTCAGATGCCCATTGCCAAAATTGGTACTCTCCCTAAAAAATTTCCTCTATGCAAGGGTATCTCCCAGAAAAAAACCTGCCAGCTGTGGCTGGCCTTGGCCTCCGGTGTTCACTGCTCATCTGCCCCTGAAACACTGGGGCTCTGTTCCTTCATTCCTATAGAAAAGAACTGGCTTTCATGTCCAGGGCCCATGGCCAAAATTAGAATTTGGCCTCCCAAATTCTGTATATCCAAGGATAGCTCCCAGACAAAAGTGGACAGGACAGACAGATCAGGCTGGCCCTGTCCTCTGGTGATTTTCTTAGACTCTGAGCTGAATGTTTTCATTTGAAAACACCTTGGAGAGGGTCCAGAGATCTCCCAAGGAGGGGTTTTGAGGCCTTGGGCACCTGACCACTACATTTGGACAAAGGAGCTCTGTGCTCTGTGCTGTTGTGGTGGTTTTGCATCACGGAAGTGATGTTCTAAGAGAAGCTGCTAGCAGTTTCCTCTGTGTCTGACAAAAAAGCAATCAGTAATTAGCTGTGAGAATTGACAATCTGTGCAACCACTAAGGAAACTGTACACACCTCTGTGAAGACCCATGTTATAGACGAGAAAGCCTGGGAGGGTGTCTTTCCCTTCTGGCTGGCAAAGAGGTTACAAGGCTGACCCAGCCCCCGTCTCAGCCAGGGTGGGCCGGGCGGCTCCTGCCGTGGGGCCGGGCCCCTTCCCAGGGATCCCACCAGGCCCCATCACCTGCCGGGCAGGGGGAGGGGAGGCTGCGGGGCCGAGGCCCGGCCGGGCCGTAGCTGCAGTTGTGAACATCTGGGCACTACTGAGCCCTGCCCCGCCGCCAGCCCGGCCGAGCCAGGATCCGCCGGGCCCGGGAGCAGCCCCGGGCCGGGCCGGCTCGGCCAAGATTCTGCCACCGTTGGGGTTCACCCGCAACCCCCGGACAGGGGGAGGAGAAGCCATCGGCCCCCGGCCGTGCTGCTGCTGTGTTCTGGCCTGGCTGCTGAGATCCTGGCCCTCCCCCCAGCACGGCCCATCCTGACACAGCCCCAGCGCAGCCGCTGCAGAAACCTCCATCATAAAACAGCTCCGGCAGCAAGTACTGAGCCTGGCCGGGGTCAGGGAACCATCTGCAGGCCCCGGCGAGATATTAACTCTTTCAGTGCTTCCATCCTCCCTCGAGTGAGAGAAAAGGACAAAGTGCAGGCACATAGAGGAGCAACATGAAGCCACTGAGGTCAGTGAAGACCAAGTTGAGTCCCAGATGGGAGGGATGAGGAGATGCCTTCATCTGAGGGCTGATATCCTTTTGTAAGGCTATGGAGAAGGATGTAATTGATACATCAGACTCTCTTTTTCCCTATAACGCATTGAAAAGTATGGGGAGATGACTTGTTCAACAAAGGCCTCTATGCTAAAGTAAGCAAATGTTGAAGTAGCTGTAATCCCATGAGAAGTTTGAACAGAGAAAGAGAGCAGAGTGATGAGACCCTGTGCCCTCAGGAGAGAAGAAGAAGACCTCTGTTCTCAGAGATGAAGACGATTTCAGAAATAGATGAAGAGAATCTTTGCTCTTGAACAGTTCATCTTTAAACTAATACCCTGTAAGTTGATATGGCCCATCAACACAGCTATGGGAAAAGCTGTGAAAAAATGGGAGGGACTTCATGACTGCAGATTTTCTAGGCAGCTGCTATTCGTGGGAATTGAGAGCCACGAGAGAACTGTTTTCTTATGGAGAAGTCTCCATAGCATGAAAGAGAGACTCCTCTCCCTAAGTGAACTGAAGAAAGACTATAGTAGAGGTGGTAAACTGACAGAAATTTTTAGGTTTTGTCTCTTTTCATTGTCAGTAAGAAAGAAGAGGTTGTAGGAAAAGGGGAAATGTTCTGAAAGTTTTGTTCTGATTCTTATTACTCTTTCCTTATTTAATATTAATAAACTTTTCTTTATACCCTTTTAAAGTTCTGAGCCTACTTTGCCTTTCTCCTAATTGTATCTCACAGCAGGAAATGAGTAAGTATATTCTAGTGAGTGCACTGGTAATTAGCCAACACTGAACCCACCAGACTAATTGATGCATTGGCCGAGAAATCTCAAATTGGCGAACCAAAACCACTACAGAAACATTTCTGATGAACTGCACCAGAGCAGAGGAGAATTAAGGCAGAGCCATGGTTTGTCAGGACTTGCTGGATCCTAATGAGCCTCGTGGTGAATTTGGAGCTGAGACCTTGAACCCGGGACCTGAGAGGAGACTGCACAAACCTTTCCAGGAGTCAAAGTCAGAGGAAACACCCAAAGTGTCTCAAGGCATGAATGGGTCCCACTGAGGTCCATCCCCAACACAGACCTCTCATGGACTCCTTGGAGGACAGAATTGGAGGCCAGGATGGCACAAAAACCTCTCAGAGACTCGCTGTGGAAAGGAAAATCCAAAATACCTTAAAAACTTTGAGTATCTTAAAGCATTAATGAGCCCCACTGAGTGTCAGTACAAAGCTCTCAAGGGACTCGTTAAAGCAGATAATCGGGGCCATGATTGCACAAACCTCTCATAGACTTCAAGGCAAAAGCCTGCAGTCCCTGGGAGCATTAAGGAGCCCCCAGGGCCATTCCTGACCAAGGCTCCCCAGGGACTCCTTCCAGCAGATCCTTGAGGCCACTGAGGTGTGGGCTGGGGGGGGATGCTGAATGCAGGACAAGGGGCTGACAGTGCCCAGCCTGGCTGGGGCTGTGCCAGGAGGCCCCAGTGCCTCAGGACAAGGTGTCTCCTCCCAGCCTTGGTGGCACAGAACCTGCTTTGCCCCAGGGCACCAAGACTGGCTTCTCTTTGTCCCGACTGTTTTTGCAGAAATATAGCCCAAAAACTCCACAACTTTGTGAAAGTTGTAAAGCCAGTATGTTTATTACAGCGCTGGACGCATGTGGGAATCATTCCCCTAAAATGACATGCGTGCCTCTGGGAACTTCAGGTCCCTTTTTATCCCCCTCTCAAATACATATGCATAAAATTTCACAATAGGTTCATACATATTCATTTTTACGAATTTCGCGTGACATTTGGTGCTAGTTCTTCTTTATCAAAAGAATTCCTAGGTCAGGCTGACCTGCTCCACCAGCAGTTTCTGTCTCTCTTTTCTGTCTCCCCCCTGTCTCCCCCCACTTATCTCTGTCCTTCATTGATGCAGTTTTCCCCTTAGCCTAGGCTTGCAGTCAGGCTACACAGACTTAAAGATGTACATTTCACCTAAATCAAAATGGATTTCTACTCTGGGGGATTTTTACTCTGTCTCATTCCCCCTTTCCTAGAAAATAAGTAAATTCTTTTACTTAATGCCTATGACAATAAGTGTCTCTTAATGCTTTACCATGTACGTTTGATAAGGAGGTTTACACAGCTACTTGTTGTAGTATTCTCCAATTCCCAGTTAGCAATATAATGGATAATCCTAAACTTATTCCAACTAATATTAACAAAACTACAATGGGATGACATAACTTATTAAAGATTCCATTTGCAGTTGGTGACCACCCAAAGATCACATCCCGCCAGTGATGATCCGCATTTTGTTTTATTCTCTGTAGAATTCGGGTTATTTCTTTTGTATCATGTTGGACAGTAATTAAGGTTTTCTTTCCACTTTCTTGGATTTCTTTCAAGATTTCCAGTAGGTTTTGGTGCTTAATTAATTGTTTTACTAATGTAAGGTCCATCCCAAATAGGTAGGTGATAGTCTGTGATACATTGTATAATTGGTTTTAAATCAACACTGGTGGGATGTCACTGAGGCCAAGTACGCAAAATCACACCCGAGTAATCTTAACAAAATTACAAATACAGAAATTAGATTGATTCTAGTACAAAATAACATCATTGCTATCAATTTTTACAGCAGCACAAGCAGTTCTCAGGCACACACACCCTTTTCCAGTATATACAAGCACAGTTTTCTGGTCAGTGACTGGATGAACTTTGAAGTGGCAAATACTCTGTTCAGTGTCTAGACACACATCCTGGGCATTAATAGTATTGCTTTCACAAATGAATCCCAGCTGTTCTCTAGTAATGCAGGATTCTAAGTTTACTGTTTGCCACTTTTCATTCATCTTTCATGCCCACACTCTATGTTCTGAAGGGTAGAGTATTGTTTTTTCATGATTTAATCCTAGTGCAATGATGGGATGGATAACATAAACAGTGGCATTACGTATGGTAAGCACAAAGGCAGTGGCCACATTAGAAGCAGGATCATAGGTGAAATTTACCATAGTCCACCAGGATTGAAACTTCCTTTCAAAATCAATCGCATTATCCCAGACAATTTCCGAATTTCAGCTGGAAAATTACTTTTACCCCCTTCCCGTATGATCAGAGCTGCTGTTGCCTGCATCCATAACTGTGCTTGTATACAACTGAAAGCTAAAGACACATTATCTTGAACTGTACTAAGTGCTTCTACTATTAACTTGTGGTCTTGGTCCCCGGCCTTTCCCACTTTGGCAGTACTTTTGAAATCTGCCATTGGCTAGTTCCTAATGCCAATAGAGATGACTGTGAGGGCTGCTTCAATTTTGTTAGGCCAGCTGCTGCAGTGGCCAGTTTATTCATCAGTATTTCTGAATAAAATTCCATTTAAAACTTCTAATCCTGTTCCTAATATTCCAGTTAGATCCTTTTTTATCCTGCTCCTGAGATATACTTGTCTTTGTAACCATGTTGTCCAGCCCTCAAAGGATGTTTTTAGGAAGGAGGAGCAGGCTGGTTGGATTTTTGAGATGTTAATTTGCATTAGCAACTCAACACGTTTGAGAGACCATTCTGGATTGAACAATAGTTGTTGTTCACCCACATTCCTCACTACGTAGGGGCCTATTTCATACACTTCAGGTTCAAGTTTGGGTTGAGTCTGAACTATTTGAGTCCTAGTGTGGGTTGTATGAGGTCCTGCTGTTGTAAAAAGTGCAGTGTCTACTTTGAATTTAAATGAAAATCCGATAGCATCTCGAGCCCAAAGGCAAGTCACTTCTACAGGCTGTATCAAGGTGAAATTACACCAACAGTCTGATTCACTTAGGCTATCACAAACTTCCTGGTGTTCATATACACCGGGAGAGGTTGAGACACTAATTGCATCTGGTCTCTTATAAGCCATCCCATTGATGACCCGGCACCCTACTTTGATTTCCTCTCCTCTGATCCCTTGAAGTGTCCACAGTTCCTGTTCCTGCCATTCCTGCTTCTCATATACCTGATTCCCATGGATTACTGCAGTAGATAGGTTTAAATCTTTTATCTCAGAAAGTTCTCCCATGGATCCAGTATACTGATTAAAAGCCTGAGACCAAGGCCATTCAGCATCGCTTTCGATAGAGGTACTCTCTAGTTCTAAAACTTCAGTTACAATTACATACAAAGCAATTCTGTAAATCAAAGTATGAACTACCCCCGACCACAATATACTCATTTTGTCTGAGTAAGCTTAATCTCAGTTCATTGTCTCCTGGTGTCACTCTCCAAGGGGCTTCTGGGCCTTCTTAACTCGAGAGTGATGGATCTAGGCGTTCTGCTCCTTGATCTTGATTGCGGTGAAGGTGGTGAGAAGTACTTGCAGTGGTCCCTCCCACTGTGGTTCCAAAGTCTTTCTGCAAGAGGTTTAACATATACATAATCTCCAGACTGTATGTTATGTACTGGTCTATCTAGCTCCCCGCTCCAAGTTCCAGCCATGTGTTTCTCAATTTCTCTGAGCTGTTTGCTTAAAGCCACCATGTAGGTGGCCAGTGTTACCTCCCCAGTGTGAGTGGACATTCCTTTTTGTATTCCATATGGTCTTCCATAAAGCATTTCAAAAGGATTCAGCTTTCCTTTAGCCCAAGGTTTAGTTTCGAATTTGCAATAGTGTCATGGAAGAGCTTGGGGCCAGAGAGTAGATTACTTCCTGCCCCAGTCTTACAATCTGCTGCTTAAATCAAATGATTCATTTTCTCTACCTGGCTGCTTGATTGGAGGCGGTATGAGTGTGAAGTTCCAAATCTATGCCCAGGTGGCTACTAATCTGTTGCCTACTTTGGAATGAAATGTGATCCTCTATCCAAGGATATTGTGGCTGGAACTCTGAAGCGTGTATATTTCTTGTAATAATACTCTGGTCACCTCTCGAGCTTTGACAGTTCTGGTGGGGAATGCTTCTGGCCCCCTGAAAATGTATCTGTCAATACCAGTAAATACTGATACCCCCCTTCCTTGGGAGTTCTGAAAAGTCAATTTGCCACTGCTGTCCAGGCCCATGGCCTCTCCCAATCTGACCGAGTTTTGGCCTGGGGGTATTTTTGGGCTTAGTCTGGAGGCAAGGATCACACTGTCGGTTTTACCTGAGTAATAGTGGCATTAAATTCTGACAACGAGTCTTTTCAATCAGATGCGTGTTCTATAAAGCCTGTGAAAACTACTACTTCAAAGTAAACAATCATTTTGATGCACTCTGTATCACTGGCAGCCTCGGTCATTTTGGGAAAGGAGCCATACTTTATAAAAGCTTTTAAGCAGTTAGGCCCCAGTGTGTTTTCTAGTGCTCCTCCTTCACTAGTGACCACAAAAAATAGGAAGGATTACCAGCTTCTCTCAATGGTGGGCCCACTTGTGGTTGTATGTCTCTTTTGATTAGTATTATTGTATGGCTTACCTTCGAGGAAAATCTGTCCATCATAATTACCTCCACCTATTGCTGCTCTTTGCCCTCCATCTGCCAGCTCATTTCCTTCCTCCAATTCTGAGCTCACTCTCTGGTGTGCCTTAATATGCCTTTCAGGCAGCTGAACTGCTTCCAGCAGCCGGATTGTCTCCCTTGTGAGGTAGCAGTCCCCTCTCCTTCAGATGGCTCCATGTGCATGCATGACTCTGAATGCATACTTCGAGTCTGTATAGATGTTTATTTTCTTTCCTTTTGCTGTTTCTAAGGCATGGGTCAATGCATTTATCTCGGCCTTCTGTGCAGAGGTACCTTTTGGTAAGGGTCCAGACTCTATTGCCTCTCTGCAGGTAGTCACTGTGTACTTAGTGTGCCGCTTTCTACTGGCAATGTAGCTGCTCCTGTCAGTGAACCAGGTCTCTGCATCGTCCAGAGGAGTGTCTTTCAAGTCTGGGCATCTGGAGTAGGTAGCTTCATGGTCCTCCGGGCAATCGTGGTATACTGCTTCTCCTTGATTCTACTGAGAAAAGAAGCTGGGTTGACAATATTAGTCACTACTATCTCTACATCATATTGCTCTAACATGATGGCCTGGTATTTCAGAAACCTCTGTGGTGAAAGCCAGTGGCCGCCCTTTACTGCCAGTACTGCGGACACTGTGTGAGACACTAGCACAGTCATTTTTGTCCCAGGGTAAGCTTGGGTGCCTCTTGAATATTCAGTACAACTGCTGCTACAGCTCTGAGGCAACCTGGCCATCCCTTTGCTGTTGCATCTAGTTGCTTAGAGAAGTAAGCAACTGCCCTCTGATATGGACCCAAGTCCTGAGCCAGTATTCCCAGGCAATCCTTGTCTTTCATGGGAAAATAGAAAGAATGGTTTACTCACATCTGGAAGTCTCAAAGCCGGAGCTGACGTGAGGGCACTCTTTAGCTGGTGAAAGGCCCGTGTGGCTTCCTTTGTCCATTGGAGATGTCTGTTTCCATTGGCAATAAGAACATAGAGGGGTCTAATGAGCAGTCCATAATTATAAACTTACAGCCGGCACCACCCTGCCATGCCTAAGAATGTTCGGAGTTCCTTCACTGTCTGGGGTTTTGGGGTTTGGCATATGGCTTCCCTGCCCTAAAGCCTTGCCCAGCACTCACTTCGTACCCCAGGCAGATACTTTCTGTTTCACTGCCTGTGCCTTTTTCTTTGATACTCTGTATCCTTAGGAAATTTGAAAGGCTTACTGTCTAGGCCACACATGGCTTCCCTTGTCTGAGTGGCTACTAGAAGATCATCCACGTACTGCAACAGCCTCCATTCTTCTTGTGGAGCTTCCTGGGACTCTGGGTCTTTGCAAGTTGTTCTCCAATCGGAGTGGGGGAATTTTTGAAGTCTTCAGGCACATGGACCACGTGAGCTGTGTTTTGCACTGCTTTCTCATTCGAATGCAAAAATTTTCTGGCTGGCTTCGTGGATAGGGAGGCAGAAGAAGGCATCTCTCAGGTCTAAAACAGTGAACCAGGTTAGCTCAGGTGTTAAACAAGTTAGTAAAGTATATGGATTTGCTAACAACAGGGTATAAATTCTTTGTATCTCATTGACAGCCCTCAATCCAGTACTATCAATTAGTGGGCTGATTCCTTCCCTATCTTCTTTTTGAGGGGGTACTGTACAATTCTCACTGGTTGTGTTCTTTCCTTAAGCTTGATTACTATGGGGGGCATTTTTCACCCTCCTTGGTACAGCAGAGGCCCATACCCCCAAAAATTCTTATTTACTTATTCTAATATCTCTTTACTAATGTCCTTCCTAATTTCAATGGCTGTTAATGTTAAGCCTAACATGTTTATATCATTTGCCTCCAGAGTAACCTCCTCATTTGAGAATGTTTATCGAATTGAGCATATACAAAAGCTTCTAAGTACACATGTTACTTTTTAAAGGTTTGCAAAAGTATGCCTTCTCAGACTGGCCAGTTGTTCCCCACACTACAACATAAACATTCCCCACAGGTACTAAAGCTTTATTTAAAACTGAATATATGTCCCCTGCATCAACTAAAATTCCACCGTCTTCTTTCTTCTGATCTCACTGCCTCTCGCAGAGGGGTCTGTTACCTCCTAGTTCTGGATGAAATTGGACTGCCAGGAGGGGGATGGGTTATAGTGGGTATACTTTTGGAGCCTAAGTCTTTTTCCCTTTTGAGGGGGTCATCTTTATCCTTCCTCCCTTACCTCAGGAGGAGCCTTTAACAAATAATATGTACTCATTTTGAGAACTGTAATGCTTTGCGTTTCGGCATGATAATCTTTGTTTGACTTCATACATTGCTATCTTATGCTGCATGCTGAACAACACGTTGGATTTGCCTTCTCTTTGCCTTGTTTTCCTTTTCAAGGGCCAAGACCAGTGGATCTGAGGGCGGTCTTATCCCACAGTCCTTTTGCCATTCTGGGTGATTTCTTAAAACAAAAACATATTAGCATACAAAACCTCATGCCATTTACCTTCCCATTTTAAAACAGCATTAACTGCAATGAGGTATTATAAACCCTTTTATTTTCTGAGCCGCCCCTACTGGCAGCCTTGTTCCAGTGAGCCCCTCCCAAAAGGGGCTAGTTCAGGAACCTCTTTGCTCTGGTCAGTTCTCATTATCTCCTTCCCCTTATGCTATCTTGTTTCTCCCCAAGCCTCATAGTGTCTTTTCTCAGTTTTTCCTCACACACAGAACTCCAGGTGGCAGGTATCAGATGTGATTCTCTCCACACAAGCTTTAAGATCTCAGGTTCTGAATTGGCTTGATCCGGAACCTTTAATTTACACTT
Source organism: Diglossa brunneiventris (assembly GCA_019023105.1). Taxonomy (NCBI): domain Eukaryota; kingdom Metazoa; phylum Chordata; class Aves; order Passeriformes; family Thraupidae; genus Diglossa; species Diglossa brunneiventris. The sequence goes on along the minus strand of CM032356.1, from coordinate 35,861,475 downwards.
AAGACACAGAACAGCAATACCAGCGCCTCTTGCAAACTCTGCATTGCATATAAGGTGCCAGCCTCTCAATGCACCAAAAACTCCCAGGAATTGCCTGCAGGCTATCCCATTTATCACTTCGGCGTTTATCCCTTAACCTCTACGGCAGGTTATTCTTAGCTTAAGCTTACTATAATACCCACTGAAGTCCCATAAACTCATTCAGCTCTTCTATCTAAACTCTGTTTTACAAAATGTCAGTCTTTTCTAGTTCTCTTCTTGCACACTCTAATTAAAGTATTTCTACTGACGCTCACTTTACTGCCTTGCAAAAGGCTGTGCTTGTTACAGCAAAAACTCTGATATGCCCACAAACACAGACACACACACACACCCCTTATCTCAAATTCACTAGAGACAGGGCTTGAATTGCTGGGGGGGGGGGAATTCTTGGAATTCCTTTAATTTGCTTTACCATAGTTAAACATAAATCACCATACCATAGTTCTTCTGTGTAAAATGCTACGCTTGTTGCATACAAAATCCTAAAATCTCCACAAACACCACTATACAATCCGAGAATCAAATTACCACAATGCGGGGGAAGATCCACACAAAATCACTGGGAAAGGGCATATCTCTTGAAGTGCCCACTTTTCCCAACACAACACAGCATACAATAATTCAGCATTTAGTCACATCAGCTTTCTCTGGACACAATCAAAATAACAGCACACAGTAAAATTCCAGAGATCAAGTCCAAACTCCAGGGAAAAGGAACTCCCTGAGCTCGTACTCAAGGTCAAAATGTGCCAAACCTAGAGAAATCACCACATTTAAACACAATAAATATCCTCACTAACATCTCTCCACTTGTTCCACTTTTCCGCAGGGCACTCCCTGCCCCCACAGCCTGCCTCAGCTGGCGCCTCAAGCCTCCCTCAGCTGCTTCAAACACGGGTAGAACTCACCCCCCCGCACCATGGGTGAACTCACTTGTTCGCTCTCTCTTTCATACGCCACACACTCGCACGATTACAGACACATTAACATTAACCACACAATGCATTTACCATACAATGATACAGTGTCCGGACACCACACACACACACACACACCACAGGTTCACTCGACCCACCCCCAGGGTCGCTCGCGGCTGCTCTATCAGACAGTGAACCTCCCCGTTAGCTGCTCTACCGCTCTATCGGCTGCAACCACGGGCCGAGCACTCAGACGTCTCTGAGTTACTCAGTCAGCCATCCTATCACTCTTTCACTCTTTTCCCCCGGGGGCCCCTCAGTACATACCATATCCTCCGCAGGCCAGCAGGTCCTTGTCTGTCCTCGCAGGAGGCAAGCCGAGACGAGCAGAGCCCCTCCAGGAAAATCCTGGGGCGTGCCTTGGAGGTCAGTTTATCCCCTCTGCCCCTGCGGGGACAGAGAAGTCCCATCTGGGTCGCCAAAATGTTTTGCAGAGATATAGCCAAAAACTCCACAACTTTGTGAAAGTTGTAAAGCTGGTATGTTTACTACAGTGCTGGACGCATGTGGGAATCATTCCCCTAAAATGACATGCGTGCCTCTGGGAACTTCAGGTCCCTTTTTATCCCCCTCTCAAATACATATGCATACAATTTCACAATAGGTTCATACATATTCATTTTTATGAATTTTGCGTGACATTTGGCGCTAGTTCTTCTTTATCAGAAAGAATTCCTAGGTCAGGCTGACCTGCTCCCACAGCAGTTTCTGTCCCTCTTTATCTGTCTCCCCCTGTCTCCCCCCACTTATCTCTGTCCTTCATTGATGCAGTTTTCCCTTTAGCCTAGGCCTTGCAGTCAGGCTACACAGACTTAAAGATGTACATTTCACCTAAATCAAAAATGGATTTCTACTCTGTGGAATTTTTACTCTGTCTCACGACCTGTCATCATTGCCTCCAATTCTCTGCTCTTCCTGGGGCCTGGGGACACTTGTTCAGTCGTGTCCCTCACTGGGACCCATTAAAAGTGAAAGAAACTTTGGAGTTGGATTCTGACTTGGAGTTCTTGAGAGGTTTCTTCAGCTCCCTCTAAGGGACTGATGTTCAGGGCCTGAGCACAAAGCCCCAGAGGGTTATTAAAGTCCTTGTGCTGTGTCTGTGCTGCTGAGCTGGGCCGGGCTCCTGGCACAGAGGCAGCTCCTGGTAACCAAGAAGAGCTTCAAAAGCACATTTCTCTTGATGAGCAGCTCTTCTGCCAGCCCAGCAGGGCTGGGGCACTGCCTGCAGCCACCCTGGGCACAGCACAGAGGCACAGAGAGCTTCAATCAGTCAGGGCTGGGAAGGTGCTAAGAAGTGCCTGGGGCAGAATCACTGCCAGCCCTTGGCACAGGAACCTCTGGCTGCAGGACAATGCAGCTGCAGCTCCTGGAGTGATCTCCTACAGCTGGAACATCCCAATGCCTACAGACCCTGTGAGTACATTCTCTGATTGTCTCTTGTGCAGAGCAGCCAGGGGTGCCCAGGGATGTCCTGCAGAGCAGGGTCCTGCAGCCCAGGGCGCTGTGCTGGGGCAGGGACTCTGCTGCCTGCCAGGGACAGCTCTCAGCCAGCCCTGGCAGCTGCTTCCAGCACTGGGGGACAAGATCTGGGTGGGAGGAGACAGCTGGTAAGGCTTGGAAGTGTTCTCCTTGTGTGGTGAGGATGCTGCATTGTTCAGGACTGCTCCCAGCATGGCATTTAACTCCAGAATATTTCAATGTAGATTATACAGGGAGCACAGTGAGGAAGGGGCTGCATAAAAGGCAAAATCCTGCTTTTTAATCTACTGCTCCGGGTTGCCAAGATGGGAAATTACAGATATTCATCTCTCAGTCCATGCTGAGAAAAATAAAAAAATTTACTCTCAGATCTGCATAACCCACAGAGTGACAGAAATCAGCACAGGGCCCCTCACAGGCAGCATCAGTGTTGCTTTTCCAGCCTCCTCAGGATTGCTCTAACATTGCCATAGGAGCCTGCAGAGCCAGAGCTTCCCCTGGGCAATGCCAGAGCTGAGAGGGGTCTGCAGGGCAGAGCTGAGCCCCCAGGGCTGGGCTGGGCTCTGGCAGCACTGGCAGGGCCCAGCCCTGGGCACAGGGAAGCAGCTGCTGGCAGGGACAGCTCCAGGCAGCAGAGCCCTGGGCAGGCAGAGGGGGGAAAGTGCCCCCAAGCTGTGCTGGGATATTTAAAGTCCTCTCCAAACCCAACTATTCCATGATTACTTTTTTTACAGATCCCCATGCCAAGACAGAACAAATGTCCAACTGCAGCTCCATCAGCCACTTCCTCCTGCTGGCATTGGCAGAAAAGTGGCAGCTGCAGCTCCTGCACTTCTGCCTCTTGCTGGGCATCTCCCTGACTGCCCTCCTGGGCAACGGCCTCATCATCAGTGCCGTAGCCTGCGGCCACCACCTGCACACACCCATGTTCTTCTTCCTGCTCAACCTGGCCCTCACTGACCTGGGCTCCATCTGCACCACTGTCCCCAAAGCCATGCACAATTCCCTCTGGGACACCAGGAACATCTCCTACAAAGGATGTGCTGCACAGGTCTTTTTTTTTTTGTTTTCTGTGCTGTAACAGAGTTTTATCTCCTGACCATCATGTGCTACGACTGCTACATGTCCATCTGCAAACCCCTGTACTACGGGACCCTCCTGGGCAGCAGAGCTTGTGCCCACATGGCAGCAGCTGCCTGGGCCAGTGCCTTTCTCCCTGCTCTCATGTACATGGCCAAATACATTTTCCCTGCCCCTGTGCCAGGGCAATGCCCTGGGCCAGTTCTTCTGTGAAATTCCACAGATCCTCAAGCTCTCCTACTCACACACCAACTCCCTCAGGGAACTTGGGCTCATTCCAGTTAGTGCCTGCTTATCATTTAGCTGTTTTGTGTTCATTGTTTTCTCCTATGTGCAGATCTTCAGGGCCGTGCTGAGGATCCCCTCTGACCTGGGACGGCACAAAGCCTTTTCCACCTGCCTCCCTCACCCAGCCGTGGTCTCTCTGTTCCTCAGCACAGGCACATTTGCTCACCTGAAGCCCTCCTCCATCTCCTCCCCATCCCTGGATCTGGCCCTGTCAGTTCTGTACTTGGTGATGCCTCCAGCCCTGAACCCCCCTCATCTACAGCCTGAGGAGCCAGGAGCTCAAGGCTGCAGTGTGGACACTGATGACTGTGTTATAAATGATCAATCAAAAGCCAAATTATCAAAAATGCGAAAAGATTTATTTATCTTTTTGCGCGACCAAAATATGGTCCTCAAAACCACCACAGCCAAAGAGACAGCGTCAAGCCCGGGATCGGCGCTGGGTGAACCTGGATCCGACCTCTATCGTATCGGACCCCCCCTCGTTCACACAAGCCGCTTCTAGCAACAAGGTTTTATACAGTTTTTTGTGCCCGAGGTGAAGGAGTCCCAATTTATTTTGTAACTCTTCACATTCATAGCTGTTTCTTTCAGTGTGCAGAGCCGGACAAAGACCGTCTCCCGGTGGATAGCCAGCGTGGATTGACTTCGGGGAAGCCCTGTCCTGGCGTCCCTGGCTATCTTGATTGATGTTATCCGCAGGACAATGATCGCTCTTAGGCGGTTTCTGATGACTCGAGATACCCATGATCATCGTGCTGGGAGCGTCTATTCTTACGCTAAAGTGTCGATCGTTATCTAGCCGTATCCGGGAATCTCAGAATCTGAATAAATATCCGCTCCCGGCCGTGTGTGGTCAGAGACACATTCAGATTTCACAATCTTTATAAAATACATTCTTTGATAGCATGAATTATTTCTAACATATATTACAACTGGATGGTTTCAGGAACATTAAACTGCTGGCCAATTTTTCTAAATCACATGTAATAAAAGTCATTTTGATACTGTTATATGTGATAGGTTAATTCATGCTATAGAAAATTAGGAATAAGTGTATAAAATATTAAGAGAAATCAAAACCTGTGTTTGTAACTGTTCCGGCTGGGAATTGCTTGAACAGTTCTCGGAAAAGATAACATCAAACCGGTTACTGTGTAAAGCCTGCAGTCTTCAGTCTTCCCCGACCTATCTGGGCCATCTATACATATGATAACTCCTTCCCGGATGACCTGAATAGGACTAGCCCGGACCATTAGAAGGGAGTTCCTGCATCCCAGCTATGCAAACCCCTTCCTGGACAGCATGAATGGGACAAAGGGACTGGCTCTAGCTATCAGAGAGGACTTCTTGCATTTTAATGCAGGAGAAGATATGATCAAGACATTCCGGGAATGGACAGTCCTGAGGAAGCTCACAAGACCCCACACCTGGGACCGATTTCCCCACAGCACTCAGGACTTATTCCATGTGAATGCACTCTGCGCCAGAGTGATCAGACATCTGTCTGAGCTTGGACTCCGTCTTTGTCTGTTTCTACACATGTATAGACTCAACTTTACATGTAAAGGGACACAAAGAAATATGTGGTCATCTTTGCCTTAGGCAGAATAAATGGTATATAAGCTGGCTCTTGGAAGCATTCAGGGTTCACTTTGGGGAAAGGCTGCCTTTCTGTTGGCTGGAACCTAAGGCACCCAGCGGCTGCTCCCGGGGCTGACGCTGACTTGGCTGTGGCAAGATTTCGAAATTCTATTTTTTTAATTTTTCCAAAATAAATCTTTGTCGATTTTTGATAAATTGGCTACTGATTTAATCATTTATAACAATACTTCTTGTTGGTTTCAGTTGTGGGATTTCCATTTGCTTTAGGTTTTTCATGTTGTCCACAAAGTAAAGGCATTCTTTTTTGCCATTTCTCATTTTGTTTCCCTCCACCTTACCCGGGGGGCCACAGACTGTGACAATGAGGGGCTGCACTCTCGGGGGCTTTAAAGGAACTGAAGGATCTCCCAGCAAAGTTTTATGCAGAGATGCCCTTTTGTTGCCTTCTCTGGAGCTGCAGCAGCAACGTCTGTGTGCAGAGCTGGGGGCAGATCAGTGCTGGCACAGCAGCTGTGCCCAGGAGCAGCAGCACTTGGTGTTGGCAGTGCTGCTCCTGTGGCCCTGCCCCGCTGCCCTGGTGGCCCTGGTGTTGCTGTAGGGCCTGAGTGCTCTCGGGGCTGGGCACAGACCTGGGGGTGGCAGTGCCGGGGCTGCAGCAGGGACAGGCCATGGGCACTGCTGGGGCAGCGCTGACGCCTCTGGCCAGGGCCTGGGGGCTCCAGGCTCCTTGCCCAGGCACTCTCAATAACACGGCCAGGCCAATGCTCAGCACAGAAAACCCCCGTGAGCAGCCCCAGGGTGGCCGTGGGCAGGCTGGAGGCAAACAGCATGGCTGGTGCTCTGCAGGGGCCCTGGGGGAGATGGGAAGGAGCAGCAGAGCAGGGGCTGATCCATCCCCAGTGCACTGGACAGCCCAGGAAGAGTCCCAGAGTGTCCTCATGGAGCTGCCAACAACATCCCCCCTCTGCAGCCCTGGCCTCTCCCCCAGCTCACAGAGGTGCCCCATCCTTGCAGGCACAGACACAGCAGCACTGGCTCAGGAGCCCCTGTTTGCATTGCACAGAGCAGGGGGAGCACCCCCATGCTGTTGGTGTGGGGACATGAACCTGAGGGAGCACAAATGCCATCAGCCCCTGGGGCCAGGAAGGGCTGGGGGACACCAGGGAAACCACTCAGCTTTGTCCTGGCCTCTGCAGTCAGCCAGAAAGTTTGTTCCCATGGGCTGGGAGTTTCCTGTCCCACTGTAGATGCTGTTGCTCAGAGCCAGGGCTGCCTGGCAGCCACCCCCAAACTGACCTGAGCATTTCCTTGGCTTCACCTTTGATTTCTTTACTCTTCCCTGGCACAAATTTCTTCCTCTTGCCCAGCCCTGTTCCCTCCCCTGCAAACAGCCCATCCCTGTTTGCCCTTTCCTCTCTGGCCCCACTCCCCATTGCAGTTCCTGATTGGCACCATGGGAACGTCCCTGGGGGAGCAGGATCATCCTACAAGTGCTGCAGGAATTGTCTGCAGGCTCCTGCAGTGCCTGGTGCTGCTCCCTTGCCAGAGGCACCACAGGCCAGGGGGGCACATCTGGGCTGCTGTGTCTGGCTCTGGGGCTCCCTGTTCTGGGCAATGAGGAGGAGCTGCAGAGGCTCTGCAGGACTGACAGGATGGGCTTTGGGGCTGGGAGGAGAAGCTGAGGGACCTGGGCTGCTGGAGCTTCTGAAGAGGAGGCCCAGGGCTCATCCTGCAACTGCTCCAAGGGTGGTTTCAAAGAATCCCAGAATCAGCAAGGTTGGAAAAGACCTTGGAGATCACCAAGTCCAACCTGTGCCCTGACACCGCCTTGTCTCCCCTGAGCCTCCTCTTCTCCAGGATAAACAACCCCAGCTCCCTCAGCTGCTCCTCACAGGACTTGTGCTCCAGACCCCTCAGCAGCCCTGTTGCCCTTCTCTGGACACACTCCAGCCCCTCCATGTCATTCCTAAATTGGGGGGCCCAGAACTGGACACAGCACTCGAGGTGCTGCCCAACCAGTGCCGAGCACAGGGGAAGAATCACTGTCCTGGTCCTGCTGGCCACACCATTCGTGATCCATAGGAGTGCCAGGACTTGGATGAGGGAAATGGTGGGGAGGGGGTGGGGACAAAGTGTTATTGATTGTCAGCCATGAAGGGTCTTGATCTTCATATTTATTCAGATGGCATCAGAAGGTGCTGCGGGTCAATATCAATTGGACATTGCTGATACCAATCTTCAGTCAGGAAAAGAAAACAGGACAAAACAGTTCCCTGCTTTTTTTTTTCAATATAGCAGATTCACTTTGAATACACTTCCGAAATTTGTCTAATTAATCACAGAAGAAGTGAACATTTAGATGTTTCCCAGGGGCTTCTCTTGTTTGGGAGTTTTGCATAAAGTATTTGTGAGTCTCTTTCACTGAATTTTTAACTGAAGACCTCAAGAAAGAAGAGGCCTCAGGAGTAGTAAAATTCATCAGCAACCTCCAAGTGGCTGAGGATCCATCCCCATCAGAGCAGCAATGAACAGAAATGGGCACAGCTTTGTGGCTGCCCCAGCTTTGGGATGGGGCCCTGGGCCTGGAGCAGGAGCAGCTCTTGAGGGCCCCAAGGCCGGGGCTCTTGTGCTGCCCTGGGCAGATGGGATGGCAGCAGGGGCTGCAGAGCTCTCAGCACCTCAGCCAGAGGGGAGCAGGGCACCCAGGGAGCCTCCTTTGGCCTTGACCAAGCACCTTCCCCCATGGCCGGGGCTGAGTCCTGTGGGAGCTGCAGCTGCTGCTGTGCCCTTGCCAGGGGCTGAGACCATGGGGCCAGTGCCCAGAGCAGCCTGCCCTGAGCAGAGCTGTGGGGCCAGAGCCGGCTGGGCTGGGCTGGGGAGAGGCTTTTGGTGCTGCCCAGAGCTCAGGGCAGCTGGAAGAGTGTCACGGGTTGACAGGAAATAGGTTTTCTGGGAATGGAGTGGTCAGAGGCCAATGGGTGTTCAGATTCTGAAATTGGCACCTGTTTTGGCCATTGGGGTATTGGTTACGCCTCTGAGAACACAGGGGTTAAAAGCAGAGCTGTCCCCTGGGAACTTCCTTTTGGTTTCTAGCTGGGGAGCTGGTCAGACCTCCCCCGTCCAGCCCTGCCGGCTGGGCGGGGGAGGGGACCTGCGGCCTTGAGGTAAGCTGAGTTTTGGGACAGAGAGGGGCTTGAAGGCTCCCGGGATGGAAGGGGTAGAAGTGCACCGGGAGCCTTGTGCAGCCCTCCCAGCAGAGAAGCTCCGCCGAGAAATTTGGGCAGCCCCCCCCCTCCCCGGGAGACGAGAGACAGAAGCCGCGCTCAGTGTACGGGGCTGTGGCCTTGAAGGCCTCGGAGTTGGCGGCATGCCCGGCTCGTGGAGAATGGGAGGAAGGTGCAGCGGAGAAAGAGCCTGGCCGCCTGTAGAAGCCTTTAACCCCTGTTTGGACAATGAAAATCTTGCAGAGCATTGATCCTTTCTGGAGCAGGAAATAGGCAGGTGTGTTGTGGATGCTGGGTTGTGAGAGAACCCTAGATGGCAAGAGATAAGGAGTGGCTGTTGCTGGACGCTTTTTGTCAGTCATGGACAGAACTATGCTTCCTTGTGACACAGAGGCTGCATCCAGGGGGAGGCGGTGGCTCGGACCGAGAGGGTTCAGTTGGAGACCCCCCGGCCCCAGGGGGTAGACAAATATGGGGGGGACAAAGGATGTCTCGAAGGTTCAGCGTTGGAGACCCCCCGGCCCCAGGGGGTAGAGAAATATGTGGGGGACAAAGGATGTCCCAAAGGTGAGACTGTGCCTTTTGGAAGGAGACAAAGCATCCTTAAAAAAGACAACCCTTGAAGCAGCTCTGGTCCATGTTCATGTGGTGAGAGCACTGGACATGAAAAGGAAGAGGTCACCATGGCCCAAGAAAGACTTCTGCTCTTGATAGACTGAAGATTGAGTATTTATAGAGTGATGATGGACTGAGAGTTGAACTTTGAGAGATGTATTGGGAGAATCTGGTAGGGGAGAGGAAGAAATGCTTTTGTGAAGTTTTCATTGTCTGTGTGTGTGTATGTGTCTGTGTGTGTGTGTGTCTTGTTTGTAGTTAAGTTAATAAACTTTTTGTTCCCTCTATTCATAAGCTAGAAGCCTGCTTTGCTTATTCCTGGCCCCATCTCACAGCAGACACCAGGGAAGAGGTATTTTTCATGGGGGAGCTGGCATTATGCATTGTGCCAGTGTCAAACCATGACAAAGAGCTTACAGGGAGCTGAGCTGGGCTCAGAGAGCCTGGCACAGAAACCATCAGTGTCCATCTGAGCCTGGCTGAGCATTCAGGGGCGTGACTCAGGCCAGGCCTTGTGGGGCAGGGCCAGCACCTGTGCAAGGCATTGAAAACAGCAAGTGCCCCATAGAGGAGGCTGCTCTGTGCCCTTTGGGGCATGGACAGAGCAGGGAGGAGGCCCAGGACATTTGTCAGTGCCAGCCTCTGTCCCCAGCCCTTGGCAGCCCTGGCTGCTGAGCCCGGCTTTGCTCTGGGCTGGGTTTGGCTGTGGCCCAGCTCCATCCTCCTGCAGGACTCAGGGCCTGTTCCCAGCCATGGCCAGCCCTGACCGGCCTCTCTGCTGGCCCAGAGGCCGGCAGAGCCTGGGGCAGGGCTGTCTGTGCAGCCCCACAGGTGCCAGGGGCTCTGCAGGAGCTGGCAGAGGCTGCCCAGCAGGGAGGCCATGGGGCACAGAGCCCCAAGGCTGCTGTGGGCACCAGGGCACAGGGGCCGTTGCCAGCCGCAATGCTCCTGGCCTGGGTTGGGCCTGCACAGGGGCTGGGCCACCATGGGTGGGCCAGCACAGGGGCACAAAGGGGCCATGCAGCTGCTGCTGGGGCTGACAGCAAGGCGAGGCATGGACAAGCAACTGCTGAGCATGGCCTGCGCTGGCCAGGGCTGACTGTGCCAAAGGCAGAGCTCAGCTGCCCTTGGGGGCTGCAGGAACAGTCAAGAGCCCAAAGAGCCTCCATGGCTGTGCTGGAGACCAAGGCTGCAGGAGGGAAATGCAGGGCTGCTGTGGGATGGGGAGGGCATTGAATTCCAGCACACACCTCAGTTCTCTGATGATCCCGGCACCATGCTGGGCTCTGTTTCAGACTGGAGCAGAGCAGATGTTGATGGGACAGGAGCCCTGCGGGGCTGTCAGGAACCTGCAGCTTGCAAGGTGCTCTGCTCTCCTTCAGGTGCTCTCTGAGAGATCCAATCCCAGCTTGGCCCCTCAGGGCACAAGTGCCATTGCCTGTTCATGGGCACACAACAGATGTCGGCCTGGAAAAGGGCAAAGGTTTTAATACTTGTAAATTTCATAATATGCAAGCACATTTTCATTATCTGAGTCACTCGAGTACTTTTAAGAAATGGCAAAGTTTTCCCACCAGGAACAGGAATTTCCTGGAAGTGTACTGATGGCAGGAGAAGAAATACTGATCTTCCCCTTTGCTTGAGTCTCCAATATTCTGTTTATTCTTTCCTCTCCCTCTTCCTTCAGGTGTTTCCAGCTCTCCTGTTTAAATGGCTTTGTCTAAGCACATCTCTTTACTAGACCAGATGGATCTATGTCCTTCCTGCTGCTCCCAGTTTTTTCCTCCAGATGCTCTGTAGTCATTCAAGTGCCTCTCAGCTGACTGGTTTCACGCTTGAGCTTCAAGGATTCAGTCCAATCTTTCAGAAGTTCAAATAAATATCATATTAGTCAACATCATAATTTTGTTTATATCTATCACAGAATTACTTTTTCTTATGTCCTTATCTAAAACTGGTCCTGTACAGAAATCCCTGGGGGATGGGGGACATGTCAAATGCTGCTGGGAAATCCCAGACAGCTGAGGGAAGAGCTGTTAGGGTTCTTAGACTGTTCAAAGGTTAAACTTGTGTTTGTTGGCAAGAAACCTTGCTGTGCCTCTGAGTGTCACCAGGCCCTGAGCCCAAAGGACACAAACCTGATGAGTTGTGGTTCCCACTGCAGGGGCACTTGGACCTTGGCTCTGCACAGGAGAGCTCTTCATCCCCTTTCTCTCTTTTCCTCCCTCTGGGCATGGAGGGAGCTCATGACTTCAGCGTGTGACTCGTGTGTGCAAAGAGCAAATCTGGGCAGAATCAAGGCAGGGAGGGTTTGGGGGGACCTTGGGATCTGTGCTGGGCACAGAAGATGTTTTCCATTGCTCTGAGACTGTCTGCTGTGGAAAGTGAATTTAATATCCAGCAGAGGAATGACTTTTGCATTTGATGGAGCTGTGCCTTCCCTTGGCTTTGTTGGCTGACAATAAATGAACATCCCTCTGTGTCTCAGGCAGCTCCTTCTCCAAGGAAAGCAGGTGGGAGTTGGAGCCAAGGAGCTGAAACCTACAGGTGCAGCCTGGGATGGAGGGAGCTCAGATTTGCACAAGGCTGCTCTGACTGCCAGGGCTTGGATGGGGGAAATGGTGGGGTGGGGATAGGGACAGAGTCTGATTGATTGTCAGCCATGAAGGGTCTTGATTTTCATCTCTACTCAAACTGCATTAGGAGATACTTGGATTCAATGTCAATTGGAGATTGCACATATCAATAAATTACCAGTAAAAAAAAAATACAGGACCTAAAAAATTATTTTCTCACTGCCTTTTAAAATATAGTGTATTTACATTGAATAGGCTTCTGAAATCTGTCTAATCAACCACACAAGATTTGGAAACTTAAATCAGATTATTCCCAGAGGCTTGGCTTGTTAAGGTGTTCTGAATGTTAATGAGCCCTGGGACACAGAATTCCTGCACTGAAGAGCTAAAGGCTGAACAAGCCTCTGGAGCAGTAAAATTCAGCAGCAGCTTCCAAGTTGCTGAGGATGTCAGCAGCCCCCACCGAGGCCATCCCTGCCCACAGACCGTGGGGGAATGGGCAGACAAGGAGAGCATCCTGGGGCTGGAGCAGCACAACTCAGAGTCACCAGCAGCTCCAGCTGGGAAATGGAGTGTGGAATGTGACTGGGAAAGCCCTGCCTTGGCTGGGCCAAGCAGGACAGACAAGCCCTAACCCCCATTCCCCAAACAACTCTCTCAATGAGACATTTAAAAGGAATTATAATTATTTGTGTACCCCGAGTTAGATGTACTGGAGAAATACCAACCAGAGATTCTCAGGAGCTGAAAACACCAAAAAACAGCCTTTACTGGCAATTTTAGAAAATTAGAGAAACTTGGCAAATGGTTTAATACAGTATTCAATCAGTCAAAACCACATTTTGCATTAACTTGGCCCATTCAACTTCACAAACTCTAAGCCTGTTTAATTTAATATGAATCAAAATTTGCAAGAGGAGGGAATTAAAAGAAGACACAGAAAGAGAGAAAGACCAAAAAGATACAGAGAAGCACACACACAGCTACCAACTCCTGGATTCCAGTGGTGTTCAGATGGAAATTCCAAGAGGAGGTAGGGTCAAGATGTGTGCTTGCCTTGTGGTCAGCCTTAAATACCCCTTGGTCTTCCTGGGCCCATCTCCATGGTGGGACTTGGGGTCATTTGGTCACTCAGGAGCTGGGCTGGGGGCTTCAGAGGTAGCTGTGGAGCATTGCCTGTGCTGTGCCAGGGACTGGCAGACACTGCTGGGCTGGGATAGAGGCTCTGGGGGGATTGGGGTTCCAGGGCAGGGCAGGGCTGGGGTTCCAGGGCAGGGCAAGGCTTGACCTGCCCCTTCCTCCCCCACACACAAAATTTTTTGAGCCAACAATCTCCTCCAGTCTCTCACAATAGGGAATGTTGGAGGTGAAATCCCAATTCTGGCCATGGGCACCTGGAGAAGCAGGACAGCTCTTTCCCATAGGAAGGAAAACACGGAGCCTTCCCCAGTGTTTTGGGGATAGATGGGAGGTGACCCTCTTGAAACCATTGCCAGCCAGACTTGGCCTGGCAATATTCCTATTGGAACAATCCCTGGATATAAGGAAATTTGGAGGTGAAATCTCGGTTCTGGCCATGGGTGCCCTGAGGAGAAGGACAGTTCTTTTCCATTGGGAAGGAAAGCACGGAGCCCCAGTGTTTCAGTAACAGATGAGAAGAGACCCTCAACATGCCAAGGTCAGTTGGACCAGTCACGCAGTCCATGGGAGGCCAAACCAGCCAGAGCTGTTCTGTGTTCCCTTGGTTTTATGCTGCCCCACAGCGTCACAATGGCTCGTTGATTATAAGAAGACCTGCAGTGTCACAATGGACCCTTGGTTTGATGGGGTCCCACACTGTCACAATGACCCCTAGGTTCCAGAAGGCCCCAAATGTCACAATGGTCCCAACAATTCCATAAGACCCTGCAGTGTCACAATGGTCTCCATGGTTCCCCAGGCCCCACAATGTCACGTGACGCCTCTGTTTCATGATCCCTGCAATGTCAGAATGGACCTTTGGACCTTGGGGGTTTGCAGTGACACAATGGTCTCCTTTGGCTCCACAGTGTCACAATGGACCATTGATGACAGGTGTCGTGGTTTGAAAGGAAGTGGGTTTTCTGGGATATGCTGTGGTCACCAATTAGGTGTTCAGATTAATATTGGCACCTGGTTTGGCCACTGAGGCATTGGATACGCCTCTGAGAACACAGGGGTTGAAAAGCAGAGCTCTCGCGGGAGAAGCCCTCTTTGAGTTCCGGTCAGTGAAGAGTTCAGACCTTCCCCTGCCCAGCTGCCAGCTGGGCGGGGGAGGGGAAGCCATGCGGCCGTGAGGTGAGCCGGGCCTTGGACAGAGAGGGGGTTGAAGGCCCCCTGAGAATGGAAGGGTGGAGGAGCACAGAGAGGCATCGGGCACCCCCACCCCAGAGAGAGAGAGCCAGTGCCTGTGTTTGTGCCACCTTGAAATTTGATAGCACGGCCGGCCAAGGAGGAGAAGGGGAGGGTGCAGGGAGAAGGTGCCCGGCAGGGCAGCCGTGGGAGTTCTGGACAGGCAGAGCCTGAGATTTTTAACTCTTTCCTTGGATGATGGAAACCTTGCAAATGCTGATCCTCCTGGAGCTGAATGAGAAGAGAGATAAAGATTGAGATAAGAGGAAATGGGCCACGAGAGAAGTAGAGAAGAGTTTTAGGCTGGAAGAGATGATGGAGTGGCCTTTGGCTGGACTTTTCTTGTATAGCCATGGACAGAACCATTTTTTTTTCCTGTGACACAGAGACTGCATTTAGGGGGGAGGCGATGGCTCAGAACCGAGAAGGTTCAGTGTTGGTGCCCCTCGGCCCCAGGGGGCGAACAAATTTGAGGGGGACAGTTGTCCCGAAAGTGAGAGACTGTGCTTTTTTTGGAACTGGGCAAAGCATCCTTAAAAGGGGAACCCTAGAAGCAGCTCTGGTCCATGTTCACTGGTGAGAGCACTGGACATGGAAAGAAGATGTCATGATGGTAAATGTACTCCGGGCGGTGCCACGAGTGACACGGAAACACACGAGGTTTCAACGGTGTTTCCAGGGGAAGCCTATGGTACAAGAAGGACTCCTCTCCTCTTGATGAACTGAGGATTGATTGTCTGAAGGGTGGTAATGGACTGAGAGTTGAAATTTGGGGGATGGATGTATTGGAGGAATTTGGTGGGGGGGGGAGGAGGAAATGTTTTTGTGGGGTTTTCATTTTTCCTGTGTGTTTCTTTTTACTTGTAGTTTAGTTAATAACATTTCCTTTATTCCTAAGTAGAAGCCTGCTTTGCTTATTCCTGGTCAAATCTCACAGCAGACACCAGAGAGAAGGTATTTTCATGGGGGCACTGCTATTGTGCCAGTGTCAAACCATGACACAGGAGACCCCTCTGTGTCACCCTGGAGCTTTGGTTCCATGCAGCCCTGCAGTGTCACAATGGTCTCCTTTTGTTCCCCAGTGTCACAATGGACCACTGATGACATCAGGCCCTGCTTAGTCACAATGGACGTTTGGTTCCATGCAGTCCTGCAATGTCACAAAGGCCTCTTGCTTTCATGAGGCCCCACAGTATCACAATGGCCCTCTTGGTTCTGTGGGGACCCCTAGGGTCACAAAGGTCTCACTGGTTCCATGAGGCCTCACAGTGTCACAATGCTTTGCTTATTCCATGGGGCCTCCTAGTGTCACAATGGTCTCCTTGGTTCCATGAGGCTGTAAAGTGTCTTAATTGTTTTTGCAGGGTTCCATGAGGCCTTGCAATGTCACAATGGACCTTTGGCTCCATGGGGTCTCGCAGTGTCACAATTGTCCCTTGTTTCCATGACACCCCAAAGTGTCATAATGGTCTCCACGGTTCCATGAGGCCCCATGGTGTCACAAATGGACCCTTGGTTTGATGGGGCCTCACAGTGACACAATGATCCCTACATTCCATGGAGCCACACAGCATCAGTACTGTCCCCTTGGTTCCATGAGGGCCAGCAATGTCACAGTGGTCACCATGAATGCATGAGTCCCCTCAGAGTCACAATGGTCCCTTGGTTCCATGGGCCCTGTGCTGCTGCATTCCCCCCTCCCCTTCTCAGGCTGCCCTGCCAGCTGAGAAATGCTCCTTGGGCCTTGGCCTTGGCCAACAGCCCCTGGGCTCAGCTCCTCTGCAGCTCATCACAAACACTGTCTGCTCCAGGCACTGCTGCTGCCCAACCAGCTCCTGGTTTCTTTAGGAGCAGCCCTGGGAACTGTTTTTGTTCCCTCAGTGGCACAACATCCCTGTTCTCACACTACCAAAGAAAGCTGTTGATGCCAAGTGCGGCCAGGATGAACCATTGCTGTGACTGAATCCCCTCTCTTGGGGCCGTACAAACAGCCCTCCAAAAGGAGCCCCTTGGAGCTCTCCTGGGCCAGCGACTCCCTCTGAGTGGGGTGTCTCCGAGCCAGGAACTCTCCTGTTTGCTGCACTCGGGGATCCCCGAACAAGGATGGAGCCTGGGCTGATCCCCCCACTCCTCCAGGCTCAACCCTTCGTCCACTGGGGAGATGCCAAAGGATCCACATTGAGCATTTCCTGCCCTCAGGGGAATTTCTCACAGGTGCCTGTCTTGGTTTAGAGCAAAATTTGGGAGAGAGTCCCCAGAGGGGCTCTGGTAGGAAGATAAATTCAATCGGCCCCTCCCCCACAACCGGTCCGGGAGAAAATACCTCCTTGGAGAAAAGTGGAAAAAAACTGTTTATTAAACAATAGAACCTAAACAATATTAAACAATAAAACCCCTTGCCGCTCTAAAAGAGATGACAAACTGAGAAACCCCCTGTCCCCGGGTTGCAGCCCGGCTCACTCAGTCTCTGATCAGCTCTCCTGGTGTTGGAATTCTGTCGCAGGCCAGGCCCGGCCCGGCCCGGTGGCCACAGGTGCAGCTGCCGGTGCTCCTCTGGGTGTTCAGTCCAGAGCAGGTTCCAAGAGGTCCAAAGAGAAGGGAAAAAAAACCACAGTCCAGGGACTCTTCTTTGCCTCAGCCAGCTAAAACTAACTAAAAGCAAAAGGAGAGCTCTCTGTCCTGCTGTCTGTTCATCAACAGACAAACACAGTCCAGGAGGAATGCAGGGGAGTAAGTGCAGTGTCTGAGGGAAAGAAAAAAAACTGTGTACTTCTTCTCTCCCCCCCTTCACTCTCTGCAACAAGTCTTAAAGATGCAAAACTTATTATTATTCAGCATAAACAAATGAGACGATTTGGGGGATAAAAGCATCATATAGTCAACCCAGGACATTCCACCCCTTATCCCCATATCGTCTGCTTACTACTAAAACTAATATAAATTCTAACTCTACAAACACATATATTATACATCCATTATACAGCTATACACCGACAATGGTAACAGCATTCAGCCAACAGTGTTATTTACACATAGGTCTCACCCAACAATCAGATCTCCCTGAGGTACACATCGTGTTCTCCCATCTTTTTGCATTATCCACCATGTGCAACCTGGTCCCTGAGCAAAAACAACCCCATGAATGGGTTTGTTTGTATTTGAGGCAGAATTAATCCAAACTGTCTTCCCTAACAAACCTCTGACATGTACCACTGGGACTTTGTCTCCATCTACTCTATGCAAAGGCTCAGATTGGGCAGGGCCCACTCGGTTAGTAGAGCCTCGGGTATTAACTAACCAGGTGGCCTTTGCCAGATGCTGCTCCCAGTTTTTGAAAGATCCCCCACCTAATGCTTTCAATGTGGTTTTTAACAGTCCATTGTACCTCTCCACTTTGCCTGCAGCTGGTGCATGGTAGGGGATATGGTACACCCACTCAATGCCATGTTCCCTAGCCCAGGTGTTGATAAGGCTGTTCTTGAAATGAGTCCCGCTGTCTGACTCAATCCTCTCAGGGGTACCATGTCTCCACAGAATTTGCTTTTCCAGGCCCAGGATGGTGTTACGGGCAGTGGCATGAGGCACAGGGTAGGTTTACAACCATCCAGTGGTGGCTTCCACCATGGTCAGCACGTAGCGCTTGCCCTGGCGTGTCTGAGGCAGTGTGATGTAGTCAATCTGCCAGGCCTCCCCATAGTTGTACTTGGACCACCGCCCACCATACCACAAGGGCTTCACTCGCTTGGCCTGTTTGATGGCAGCTACGTCTCACAGTCATGGATAACTTGAGAAACACTGTCCATGGTTAAATCCACCCCTCGGTCTCGTGCCCACTTATAGGTGGCATCCCTGCCCTGGTGGCCTGAGGCATCATGGGCCCATCGAGCTAGGAATAACTCTCCTTTATGTTGCCAATCTATCTTTGACACCTCTATCTTTGCAGCCTGGTCTACCTGTTCATTGTTTTGGTGCTCCTCATTAGCTCTACTCTTGGGAACATGGGCATCTACATGGCGGACCTTCACAGGCAGCTTCCCTACCCTGGTAGCAATGTCTTTCCACTCATCAGCAGCCCAAATTGGTTTTCCTCTACGCTGCCAATTAGCTTTTTTCCACCTCTCCAGCCATCCCCACAGAGCATTGGCTACCATCCATGAATCAGTGTAGAGGTAGAGCTTTGGCCACTTCTCTCTTTCAGCAATGTCCAGGGCCAGTTGAACAGCTTTGAGTTCAGCAAGTTGACTTGATCCACCTTCTCCTTCGGTAGCTTGTGCGACCTGTCGTGTGGGGCTCCATACGGCTGCTTTCCACTTCCGGTTCATTCCCACAACGCGGCAAGAACCATCAGTAAAAAGAGCGTATCGTGTATCTTCTGCTGGCAGCTGGTTGTATGGTGGAGCTTCTTCAGCCCGTGTCACTTCTTGTTCACCTTCATCAGCGAGACCAAAGTTTTCACCTTCTGGCCAGTTTGTAATTATTTCCAGAATCCCAGGGCGATTCAGCTTTCCAATACGGGCTCGCTGTGTGATAACAGCAATCCATTTGCTCCATGTAGCACTGGTGGCATGGTGCATAGAGGGAACCTTTGCTTTGAACATCCACCCCAGTACTGGTAGTCGGGGTGCCAGGAGGAGTTGTGTTTCAGTGCCAATCACCTCTGAGGCAGCCTGGACTCCTTCATAGGCAGCCAAGATTTCTTTCTCTGTTGGAGTGTAGTTGGCTTCAGACCCTCTGTAGCTTCGACTCCAAAATCCTAGCGGTCGGCCTCGAGTCTCCCCAGGCACCTTCTGCCAAAGGCTCCAGGACAAGCCATGGTTCCCGGCTGCAGAGTAGAGCACGTTCTTCACCTCTGGTCCCGTCCTGACTGGGCCAAGGGCTACTGCATGGGCAATCTCCTGCTTGATCTGTGCAAAGGCTTGTTGCTGCTCAGGGCCCCAGTGGAAAGGGTTCTTCTTACGGGTGACCAGGTAGAGAGGGCTCACGATCTGACTGTACTCGGGAATGTGCATCCTCCAAAAACCTATGGCGCCTAGGAATGCTTGTGTTTCTTTCTTGCTGGATGGTGGAGACATTGCTGTGATCTTGTTGATGACATCGGTGGGGATCTGACGCCGGCCGTCTTGCCACTTCACTCCCAGAAACTGGATCTCTTGAGCGGGTCCCTTGACTTTGCTCTTCTTGATGGCGAAGCCAGCTTTTAGGAGAATCTGGATGATTTTCTCCCCTTTCTTGAACACTTCTGCTGCTGTCTTCCCCCACACAATGATGTCATCAATATATTGCAGATGTTCTGGAGCCTCACCCTTTTCCAGTGCAGCCTGGATCAGTCCATGGCAGATGGTGGGGCTGTGCTTCCACCCCTGGGGCAGTCGATTCCAGGTGTACTGCACGCCTCTCCAGGTGAAAGCAAACTGAGGCCTGCATTCTGCTGCCAGAGGAATGGAGAAAAATGCATTGGCAATGTCTATAGTGGCATACCACCTTGCTGCCTTGGACTCCAGCTCATACTGGAGTTCCAGCATGTCCGGCACAGCAGCGCTCAGTGGTGGAGTCACTTCATTCAATGCACGGTAGTCCACAGTCAATCTCCATTCTCCTTCAGATTTATGCACAGGCCAAATGGGGCTGTTGAAGGGTGAGTGGGTCTTGCTGACCACCCCTTGGCTCTCCAGCTCACGGATCATTTTGTGGATGGGGATCACAGCATCTCGATTCGTTCGGTACTGTCGGCGGTGCACTGCTGAGGTAGCAATCGGCACTCGTTGCTCTTCCACTTCAGGAGTCCTACTGCAGATGGGTTTTCTGACAGTCCAGGCAAGGTGTTCAACTGCTTGACACCCTCTGTCTCTACAGCAGCTATTCCAAATGCCCATCTGAGTCCCTTTGGGTCTTTGAAATACCCACTTCTGAGAAAGTCTATGCCTAAAATGCATGGGGCCTCTGGGCCAGTCACAATAGGGTGTTTCTTCCACTCGTTTCCAGTCAGGCTCACCTCAGCTTCCACCAAAGTGAAATCCTGTGATCCCCCTGTCACACCAGCAATAGAAACAGACTCTGTCCCCACATGTCTCGACGGAATTAATGTACATTGAGCACCAGTATCAACCAAAGCTTTATACTCTTGTGGTTCCGATGTGCCAGGCCAACGAATCCACACAGACCAGAACACACAATTTTCCCTAGCCTCTACCTGGCTAGAGGCAGGGCCCCTCTAAGCCTGGTTATCCTTCTTTCCCTGGGCATATGCCTTGGATGTTCCTTCAAGGGGATCGGACATGTCATCATCCTCATACCTGGCAGTTCGGCTACGGGCAACTGGAGCTGCTTTCCTTTTGGTGGAACTCCCTCTCTCAGCCCTGTCTTCCTTCAGTTCACGCACCCGTC
This sequence comes from Diglossa brunneiventris, assembly GCA_019023105.1. Classification (NCBI taxonomy): domain Eukaryota; kingdom Metazoa; phylum Chordata; class Aves; order Passeriformes; family Thraupidae; genus Diglossa; species Diglossa brunneiventris. Next base: position 35,840,835 of record CM032356.1, on the reverse strand, counting down.
GTGCCAGAACAGCAGTAGGTTGTCCATCCCACCTCCTCATGTTTTCTCCACAATCACGCAGGTAGAACCACAGCTCAGCTCGTGGGGTGTACCTTCTCTCGCCATCTGGGAAACGTCTGCCTTGCATACCAGAACCTCTGATCTGTACCGCTGAGATTTGGAGAAGGTCTTCTTTAATCTCCTCTCTGAGCTTCTTGTGGTTCTCCTCTATCTTGTCCTCTAATTTCTGCAGACGTGTTTCTACTGCTGCGATTCTGGCATGTGTTGGGCCATGCACAGCATCTGCATATGCTCGGAGCTTCCTTGCCATATCCAGCACAGTCTCATCCCTCGCATCCCTCTTCATTATGGCTAAGGCAGAAGCGTATTCATGTGGCCCGAGTCGTACAAGTTTTCACCACATCACAGACGTGCATGGTACCAAGTCTGGGTTCCTAGTTGTTACATCATCTGAGAAGATAATCTCTGCCACTGCCATTTCTCTTAGGCGTTGGATCCCTTGCTCTATGGTCTTCCACTGTGTCTGCTGCATATAAAGATCATCTGCACACAGGTATCTTTGTGCAACACTTTCCAAGACCCGTGACCAGAGGCTGTGCGGATTAGCCCCCCTCATCATTCCTTGGTCAATGACAGGATCCTGTGACAGGGATCCCAAATGCCTCGCTTCAGTGCCGTCTAGAATTGTGGCCTCACCTGCAGCATCCCAGAGACGGACTAGCCAACTAATAATGGATTCATCAGGTCGTCGGGTGTAATCCTTCCGTAGTCCACGAAGGTCCTTCAGGGAAAAGGACTCAATGTTTGCATTCGATCTTGCACCTGCTGCTTTGACTCCTGATTTTATGTCAGGAGGCATTGAGGTTCCTTCTCCAGTATCATCATCCTCATCATCCTCTGGTCGGTTGGTTTTGTCCGTGCATTTCCCACTTCTAGTACTGGTAGCAACAGCCATTGGTTTAGCTGCTGGCTTAGGCTCACTATCTGTTTTGGCTGCTGGCTTTGAGCCTGGGGTGCTGGCTGCAGCCTGAGTGACTGGGATAGCTGATTTATCTCCCTGCCCCCCTGCTTCTGTCTGCTGCCCTACAGTATCTAACAGAGTGCGATAAGTATAGGCCAGGGCCCAGCTAATTGCAATGAGCCTTTTCTCGTTTGAATCGTCATGGCACTTTTCCTTTAGGTATTTCCCCACCTCAGCTGGGTTCTGAATCTGCTCCCGTGGAAAATGCCAGCCTACAGGATCAGAAAATTCCTTCAGGGTTTGGCCTATATTTTCCCATTCTCCACACCACTCAGGATTTTTCACGCCTGCATCTGCTTCTGGGTCAGGGGTCTCACCAACTCTTCTGGATATCTCAGCTTTCATTCTGGAGAAGCTGCAGACTATATAGAGGAAGCCTACCAGATTGAATACCAGAAAGATGGTCTCTTTAACAGTCAGGGGAAACTGAACATTCTCAAACAGTGACATAACAGCTTCAAAGGAGAAGAAGGAAAAGAAAGGCTGGAAAGCCTTATTCTCGGCTCCTCCTCTAACAAACTGGGTGCAATTACTAATAAATTCCCAAAACATACTACCGGAACTGGGATGCAGGGTAGGACGAAACATATCATAAACAGACGCCAGCATCTTTATAAACGCCCTATAAATCACTATCACCAAGGCCAGCACAAGAGCTATTCCAATCCGTGCTCCTCTACCGTAAAAATTACGTATTATGGACAATAATCCTAGAGACCAGAAAGGTATTGAAATCTCAAAAAGGTCTATAGACCAGAACCACATGAAGGCCTCCACCCCCAAGAGATGTTACGAATTCCAGCAGCATGGCTACTGACCGCTTTAACTCACTAGCTAGTGAGCACAACCAACACACACAATAAGCTTTTTTCCACTTTCTCGAGCCCGACGTTGGGCGCCAAGATTTGTATATGTCTTGGTTTAGAGCAAAATTTGGGAGAGAGTCCCCAGAGGGGCTCTGGTAGGAAGATAAATTCAATCGGCCCCTCCCCCACAACCGGTCCGGGAGAAAATACCTCCTTGGAGAAAAGTGGAAAAAAACTGTTTATTAAATAATAGAACCTAAACAATATTAAACAATAAAACCCCTTGCCGCTCTGAAAGAGATGACAAACTGAGAAACCCCCCGTCCCTGGGTTGCAGCCCGGCTCACTCAGTCTCTGATCAGCTCTCCTGGTGTTGGAATTTTGTCGCAGGCCAGGCCCGGCCCGGCCCGGTGGCCACAGGTGCAGCTGCCGGTGCTCCTCTGGGTGTTCAGTCCAGAGCAGGTTCCAAGAGGTCCAAAGAGAAGGAGAAAAAAACCCACAGTCCAGGGACTCTTCTTTGCCTCAGCCAGCTAAAACTAACTAAAAGCAAAAGGAGAGCTCTCTGTCCTGCTGTCTGTTCATCAACAGACAAACACAGTCCAGGAGGAATGCAGGGGAGTAAGTGCAGTGTCTGAGGGAAAGAAAAAAAACTGTGCACTTCTTCTCTCCCCCCCTTCACTCTCTGCAACAAGTCTTAAAGGTGCAAAACTTATTATTATTCAGCATAAACAAATGAGACGATTTGGGGATAAAAGCATCATATAGTCAACCCAGGACAGTGCCTTGCACTGACTCTTTGTGTCTGTTTGCACACAGGAGTGCCTGTGCTGGGGAAATGTGGCAGAAATGCTGCTCTCTGAGCGGCTTGAGTGCCTTGGATAGCTGAGTCAGTCAGGCCTGTAAGTAAGGTTAAATCACAAGGTCTAAGCTAAGTTAAATGTTTTTAAGAGTTGTTCTTTTGAGAAGTTGTTGCTTTTAATAGAAGTTATTAGGTAAATTAAATATTGTTAGGTGTTATTCCTCTGCCAAATTAGTAAGTCATGAGTTATAAGTTAGGTCAAATACTGTTAAGTGCTTTTTTTTTAAGGTATCAGTTGGGGTTAAGGTATAAGTTAAGTTCTGTTAAGTTTGAGCTCTGTTAAGCTTTTAGGCCGTATTCCTTTTATCCTTGCCCTCACTGCCCTTTTGTCACACACACACACAGAGGGAGAGTTCTCAGTTCATTTCTGGTTTGATTGCCTGGATTTTGTTTGGTTTTGTTGTTGCTTTGTTTCCTTGGTGTGCCTCAAGTGTCCAGTCAGGAGCAGAGTGACCCTTGACAAGGAACTTTGTGGTGCTGTGGCTTAATATTAAATCTGGTTTTGGTGATCCCTTGCTGGGGATTTTTTCAGTGCTCTCAAGTCCTCGTTCGTAACAGGGTGAAGGAGCCCTGGCCCAGGCTCTGGCCCTGGGGGACACAGGTACACTGCCGGGGGGTCCCTGTCCCCCTGTCCCACCCCCCAGGGCCCCGTCCCCCCGTCCCCGTGTCAGGCTGTGGGGTCGATCTTGTGGAACATCCTCTGGGGGAGGCTGCAGCACTGGGGGCAGGAGGACCCGGAGGGACAGGGGACCCCGCTGTGCATGAGCAGCGTTGGACTGCTCTGGGGGGAGCTGCGAGGGGGGGCCGGGGCAGAGTGATCTCCCCAGTGACCTCACACAGCCCCTGTGATGTTACACTGCCCCTGTGATGCCACACAGCCCCTGTGATGTCACACAGCCTCACTGATGTCACACACCCCCTATGATGTCACATAGCACCCTTGTGATGTCACAGTACCACCCTGGGGTGTCACTTTGTGATGTCATAAAACTGTGCTGTGATGTCACAGATGACTCTGTGATGTCACAGTCACACCGTGATGTCACTCTGTTCATTGATGTCACAGCCTGCTCTATGATGTTACACACCGAATGATGTCACAATCCACTCACTGATGTCACAGAGCCACCCTCTATGATGGCAGTCTTCTATATGGCCTCACACCTGCCCCTCTGTAATGTCACAGCACACACTTTGACCTCACATCCTACTCTATGATGTTATACAGCCATGTCATGATGTCACAGCCTACTCTGTTATGTCACACAGTCCCCTCTATGATGGTGTAGCTGCTCGATGACCTCACACAACAAACTCTGTGATATCATAGCCCAATCTGTGACCTCACACAACCCACTCTGTGCTGGCCTTGACCTCTTGCTGGCCACCTCTCATCTGCCTTTAAAACACTGGGGGGCTGTGCTTTTCTTCCCATGCAGAAAAACACCTTTCAAGTCCAGGCATCCATGGCCAAAACTGAGACTCCACCTCCAAAATTCCTTATGTACAAGGATAGCTCCTAAACAAAAGCTGCTGGGACTGCCCAGGTTCCTTTGGTTTCCTTAGGACCAGCTCTCATCTGCCTTTGAAACATTGGGGCTCTGTACTTTCTTTCCTATGGAAAAGAACTGTTCTTCTTGTCCAGATGCCCATAGACAAAAGTGAGGTTTTGCCTCCCAAATTGTGTCTCTCCAAGGATTCTCCCCTGACAACAGGTCTAGCTGGCCTTGACTTCCTTGGGGCCGCCTCTAATCAGCCTTTGAAACACTGGGACTGCACCCTTTCCTTCCTATGGAGAACTGTCATTCCAGTCCAAGAACCCATGACTGAAATGGAATTCCACCCCCAAAATTCCCCATCTATCCAAAGGCTGCTTTCAGACAAAAGCTGCAAGGACAGACAGGTCTGTCTTGCCTTGGCCTCTGGTGACTGCTTCTCATCTGCCTTCAAACCCTGGGGTTCTGTGGTTTCCTTCCTCTAGAAAAGAACAGTCCCTCTTGTCCAGGCGTTCTTGGCCTCAAGCACTTGACCACTGAATAGGGAAAGAGGAGCTCTGTTCTCAGTGGGGTGGAGACTGAGGACAGCAGAGGATAGCCCTGGGAGGGATTGAAGGGTAGTTTCAGAGACGGGGGATCCTTTTGACATAGTAGAGAACAGCCAGAAAAAAGGAAGAATTAATGCCAAAGGCAGCTGGGGACGCCCAGACTGGACATGAGGAGAAAGGAACAACCCCACATCCCAGTGCTCCGTGAAGAGCCCTGAGCAATGAGGGAGGGGCAGGATCTGCCTGTCACAGTGTATCAGGAACACATCACACTGCAGGGACAGAGGCTGGCGCTGACAAATGTCCTGGGCCCCCTCCCTGCTCTGTCCATGCCCCAAAGGGCACAGAGCAGCCTCCTCTATGGGGCACTTGCCTATTTTCAATGCCTTGCACAGGCGCTGGCCCTGCCCCACAAGGCCTGGCCTGAGTCATGCCCCTGCACGCTCAGCCAGGCTCAGATGGACACTGATGGTTTCTGTGCCGGGCTCTCGGAGCCCAGCCCAGCTCCCTGCAAGCTCTCCAAGCTTCCCTGAGCTCTGGGCAGCACCAAGGGCCTCTCCCCAGCCCAGCCCAGCCAGCTCTGGCCCCACAGCTCTGCTCAGGGCAGGCTGCTCTGGGCACTGGCCCCATGGTCTCAGCCCCTGGCAAGGGCACAGCAGCAGCTGCAGCTCCCACAGGACTCAGCCCCAGCCATGGGGGAAGGTGCTTGGCCAAGGCCAAAGGAGGCTCCCTGGGTGCCTGTCGTGGGTTGACAGGAAATAGGTTTTCTGGGAATGGAGTGGCCAGAGGCCAATAGGTGTTCACAGTCTGAAATTGGCACCTGTTTTGACCAGTGAGGTATTTGGATATGCCTCTGAGAACACAGGGGTTAAAAGCAGAGCTGTCCCCTGGGAACTTTCTCATTGGGTTCCGGCTAGGAGACAGGTCAGACCTTCCCCTGCCCAGCTCTGCCGGCTGGGCAGGGGGAGGGGAAGCCATGCGGCCTGGCAGAGGTAGGCTTGACCCCTCAAGATGGAAGGGTAGTGGGGGCACCAAGAGGATTTGGGCAGCCCCCCAGGAGAGACAGAGAGAGTGAGAAGCCCCGAGAGGATTTTGGGCAGCCCCCCCAGGAGACGACAGAGAGAAGCCGGCGCTCGGTGCATGGGGTTGTGGCCTTGAAAGCCTGAAGTTGGCGGCATGCCCGGCTTGTGGAGAATGGGGGGGGGAGCGCAGAGAAGGAGCCTGGCCGCTTGTAGAAGTTTTTTAACCCCTGTTTGAACAATGAAATCTTGCAGAGCATTGACCTTTTCTGGAGCAGGAAATAGGCAAGTGTGTTGTGAATGTGGGGTTGTGAGAGAGCCCCTAGATGGCCAAGAGATAAGGAGTGGCTGTTGCTGGACGCTTTTTGTCAGCCATGGACAGAACCATGCTTCCTTGTGACACAGAGGCTGCATCCAGGGGGAGGCGGTGGCTCGGACCAAGAGGGTTCAGTGTTGGAGACCCCCCGGCCCCAGGGGGCGAACAAATTTGGGGGGGACAAAGAATGTCCCGAAGGTGAGACTGTGCCCTTTTTGGGAAGGAGACAAAGCACCCTTAAAAAGGACAACCCTCGAAGCAGCTCTGGTCCATGTTCATGTGGTGAGAGCACTGGACATGAAAAGGAAGAGGTCACCATGGCCCAAGAAGGACTTCTCCTCTTGATGGACTGAGAATTGAGTATTTACAGAGTGATGATGGACTGAGAGTTGAACTTTGAGAGATGTATTGGGAGAATCTGGTAGGGGGGAGGAGGAAATGCTTTTGTGAAGTTTTCATTGTCTGTGTGTGTGTCTTGCTTTGTAGTTTAGTTAATAAACTTTTTTTTCCCCTCTATTTCTAAGCTAGAGGCCTGCTTTGCTTATTCCTGGCCCCATCTCACAGCGGACACCAGGGAAGAAGTGTATTTTCATGGGGCACTGGCATTGTGCCAGTGTCAAACCATGACAGTGCCCTGCTCCCCTCTGGCTGAGGTGCTGAGAGCTCTGCAGCCCCTGCTGCCATCCCATCTGCCCAGGGCAGCACAAGAGCCCCAGCCTTGGGGCCCTCAAGAGCTGCTCCTGCTCCAGGCCCAGGGCCCATCCCAAAGCTGGGGCAGCCACAAAGCTGTGCCCATTTCTGTTCATTGCTGTTCTGATGGGGATGGATCCTCAGCCACTTGGAGGTTGCTGATGAATTTTACTACTCCAGAGGCCTCTTTTTTCTTGAGCTCTTCACTTCAGGAATTCAGTCTAAAAGGCTATTAAACATGCGTTTAAAACACCCAAATCAGAAAAGCTAATGGGAATAATTGAAGTTTTAAATTGTTCTGTGGGAAATTAGTCAAATTTCCAAAGTGTACTCAAAGTGAATATACTGTATTGAAAGGATTGCAGAGACAACTGTTTTGTCCTGTTTTCTTTTTCCTGTTTATAGATGGACATCAGCAATGTCCAATTGATATTGACCCCCAGCACTTTCTAATTCAGTCTGATTAGATATTAAAAATCAAAGACCCTTCATGGCTGAAAATCAATCAGACTTTGTCCCTACCCCTTCCCCACCATTTCCCTCATCCAACTCCTGGCACTCAGAGCAGCTGAGGAATGGAGTCACATCCAGGGGTGTCCCCAGGGCTCAGGACTTGGGCCAGGTCAGTTAAATCTCTTTATTGCTGATCTGGATGAGGCCATCGAGGGCACCCTCAGTCAGTTCCCAGGTGAGCCCAAGCTGGGTGGGAGTGTGGCTGTGCTGGAGGGCAGGAAGCTCTGCAGAGGGATCTGGACAGGCTGGAGCCATGGGCCCAGGACAATTGGATGAGGTTCACCAAGGCCAAGGGCCGGGTCCTGCCCTGGGCTCACAACCACCCCAAATCCCTGGCCGTGCCCTGCCCCTGATCCCCACAGCCTGTCCTGTTTCCTTCATCCCTGCATTGCCAGGGACTTTCTGGGACAAGGGAGCTCTGCTGTGGGTATGGAGGGAGGTGCAAGTGCCACCACTGGAGCAGGAACCACAACTCATCGGGTTTGTGTCCTTTGGGGGCCAGGAACTCGTGAGACTGAGAGGCACAGAAAGTTTCTCTTCATGACCAACAGACCACAGTTGAACAGGACACAATTTAATAACAATCATGCTCTTCCCTGAGCTATGTGCAACATCCCAGCAGTGTCTGATGAGTCCAACATCCACAAGTGATTTCCATACTAGAATTAATTTCATACAAATGTGATTCTGTGATAGATATAAACACAATTAAGTTCTTGTATCAGGATGCTCATCCTGGAGTGGGGGCAAAACAGCTCGAACAATTCCTGATTTGCAAAGCTGTCAGTGGTGGATGAAGAAGGGAGGTCAGGCTGCTTTTGGTGTTGAGGAAATGCTGAAACCAGCCTGACTCATTTCATCTCCTCATGCCCTGGCTGATCTCCCCTGTTGCGGTGTGACCGCTTTTCTGTTCTTAGTTACGATCTGTGTAAGTTTATTATTCAAGTTGTATTTTGATGTTAATGTTATATTCAGTCAGTAGGTTCGGTTTCCCCCTGTTCTGTTATTATAATGGTTCTGCCTAGGGCTCCCTTCCCGCCTTTCCCCCTCACAGTTATCTGTCAATCCCCGGTTGCCTAGGGAACTCCCCGCCCTTTTGTATCAATTTCGGTGTCAGTTATTAGTCCCCTCCTTGGTTGCCATGGTTTCTTTGTAAACCCCTCCCATGTTTCCCCGGCAACCTCCCTGTCCGTCACTCTCTGCTCACTCCCATTCCCTAGAAGCTTCCAGCCTGGGAAGAGGGTGATTGGAGCAGGAGTTGCTGTCCCTCCCCAACACGTCCCCCATTTGTTACTTTGTCATGTCATTCATTATGTTCTGTTCTGTGACTGGCCAGGGGGTGGGTTGTTCCTCCCCTCTGGAGTCCTTTAAAACCTCTGTCTTTCCCCACCCTCTGGGCAGTTCCTCGCAGTTCCCTGCAGCCGTTCTCCCCTTCCAAATAAACCTTTTCCCTGCTGCGGAGAACTGTCTGCCTCCTTTGCCTTCCTCGTGCCTGCGCCTCGTTCCTGCGCCTCGTTCCTGCTGCTGTCTGCCCTGCCTCTCAAGGTGCTGCATTCCCCACCCTGCCGTGAGGGAGAGCACCTTAGGCAGCCGTACGCCTCGCCTGCCTCCTGCTGGGAGCCGAGGCTGGGTGGCCACGCGGCTGTCCCACACAGGCTGTTGGTGTGCTTTCTGTGGGCATAGCCGGGCTCAGACTCCTGCACGGCAACACTCCCCTCTTTCCCCTTCCACCCATTGGCTTTTGTCTCCCACCAGGCTCCCCGGTGAAGAGCCTGGCTCTGTGTTCTCCATCACCTCCTCGCTGGCACTGCCAGGCTGGGATGAGGAGCCCCTCAGCCTTCCCTGCTCCGGGCTGGACAAGCCCAGCTCCCTCAGTCTCTGCTCACAGCCCAAGGGCTCCAGCCCCACCTTGGAGGCCCTTTCCTAACCCTGCTCCAGCTGCCAGACATCTTTCCTGCCCTGGGGAACCCAACCCAGGCCACAATGTCCTGGATAATCCATGTCCTTGATGTCCTGGTCACACAGCGCTGGCCCATTGTCTCCATGTCAGTCTCTGGGGTGGATCCTGTGGAACATCCTTTGGTGGAGGCTGTGGCTCCAGGTGGGCCGGGGTGATCCTGGGGGACAGGGACCCCAATGGGCATGAACAGCATTGGACTTGTTGGGAGAAACTGTGAGGGGGAGCTGGGGCGGAGTGACCAACCCAGTGACCTCACACAGCCCTGCTGGGATGTCACACAGCCCCTCTGTGATGTCACAGCCTGCTCTGTGAGGTCACAGCCCATTCTCTAATTTCACACAGATGGTCTCTGATGTCACAGCCAACTCTATGAGGTCATAGTCTGCTCTGTGATGTCAGACCTCTGCCCTGTGATGTCACAGCTCTCTCTGTGATGTCACATAAGCAGTTCTATGATGTCATAGCTCTCAATGACCTCACATAACCCAATCTGTGATGTCATAGCCCACTCTGTGACCTCATGTTACCAGATGATAAATTGTCTCCACCAGGTGAGCTGACACCTGGAGCTTGCTCTCCAAAACTCCAGGCCTATGGAAATCACACAATGTCCATTGTGTGAGAAGGGGAACTGGAAGTTCACCAGCCTCAGTGTCCTGCCAGCTCAGCCAGGCCCACTGGAACATTGGGTTCCACGACCACCAGGGACCACCAGAGCGACCCCCCAGGACAGAAGAACACATGCAAAAGGGGAGGGGAAATTTGTTAATGATTTGGGGGAAATTATTATCATATGTGTGTTTAGTCAGGGACAATCAATGGATATGTGTGCAAAATACAGAAAATAAACAGAAACTTTCCTGTACTCAGCATGCATGGTTTTGGGAGGAGCTATCCCCTGTGCATCCAGCTGAATAAAGAATGCTGCTTCTTAATGCTACACTGGTGTTAAGGAGTTTTCTGTTTTACCAAATTTTTTGGCAACACTCCCACTCCCAAGGAAAGCTCTGTCTCCTGCTGTTCACAAACAGAGAAGGGCTAGTGGCAGATGTGGGGGTCGGAGGCTGCCCGGGGCACAGTGACCATGAAATAATCAAGTTTTCAATGTTCTGTGAAAGAAGGAGGGGCAGCAACAAAACTTCTGCACTGGAATTAGGATGGGCAGACTTTGGCCTATTTAGGATGCTGATTTGGGGAGTACTAAATCAGGCACTGATTTTTTTAACAGAAACAGCACTTTAAAAAAAAAGGGGTCCAGGAAGGATGGACACGCTTCAAGAAAGTAATCTTAAGGGGGAAGAAGCAGCCTGTCCCAGTGTAGCAAAAGATGAGCTGGTGAGGAAAATGACTGTCCTGGATGCCCATGGAGCTTTTGGGGGAACTCAGGGGGGAAAAGAGAATGCATCACTTTTGGAAAGAGAAACAGGCAACTCAGAACGTGTTTCAGGATGATGTTAGGTTATGCAGAAAGAGAAGGAAAGAGGTGAAAGCTCAATTAGAGCTTTACCTGGCCACTTCTGCGAAAAATATTATGAAATGTTTTTTTAAATAAATTAATAGCAAAACACCGGATAAAGATAACCTCTACTCTTTATTGGATGCAGTGGAGAATACAGTAACTAAAGATAAAGAAAAGGCTGAACTGCTTAACATTTTGTTTGTCTCAATTTCAAATATTAGCACAGGCTGTCCTCAGGAAAAGTGTTCTCCTGAGCTGGCAGATGGGCACAGGGAGCAGAACAGCCCCCTGGAATACAGGAGGAAGCAGTTGGTGACCTGCTGAGCCACTCAGATGCTCACAGGTGTATGGGATCAGATAGGATCCATCCCAGGAGAATGAGGGAGCTGGTGGATGAGCTCCCCAAGCTGCTCTCCATCATTTACCATCAGTCCTGGCTCAGTGGGGAGCTCCCAGAGGACTGGAGGTGCCAGTGTGACCCCATCCCCAAGAAGGGCTGGAAGGAGGCTCTGGGGAATTCCAGGCCTGTCAGCCTGACCTCAGTACCCAGCAAGGTTATGGAACAGATCACCTTGAGTGCCATCACAGGGCACCCACAGGATGGCTGAGGGATCAGAGCCAGCCAGCGTGGATTTCAATGTCTGCATTGATGGTCTGGATGAGGGGATTGAGTCCAGCATCAGCAAATTTCCAGATGACACCAAGCTGGGTGCGAGTGTGGATCTGCTGGAGGGTAGGAGGGCTCGGCACAGGGCCCTGGACAGGCTGGATCCAGGGAACAAATCCAACAAGGTGAACTTTAACAATTCCAAGTGCCGGGTCCTGCACTCTGGCCCCAACAACCCCTGCAGCACTACAGGCTGGGGACAGAGTGGCTGGACAGCAGCCAGGGAGAAAGGGACCTGCAGGGAGTGATGGACAGCAGGCTGGACATGAGCCAGCAGTGTGCCCAGGTGGCCAAGAAGGCCAATGGCTCCTGGCCTGGATCAGGAATGGTGTGGCCAGCAGGACCAGGACGGTGATTCTTCCCCTGTGCTCAGCACTGGTTGGGCAGCACCTCGAGTGCTGTGTCCAGTTCTGGGCCCCCCAATTTAGGAATGACGTGGAGGGGCTGGAGTGTGACCAGAGAAGGGCAACAAGGCTGCTGAGGGGTCTGGAGCACAAGTCCTGTGAGGAGCAGCTGAGGGAGCTGGGGTTGTTTATCCTGGAGAAGAGGAGGCTCAGGGGAGACAAGGCAGTGTCAGGGCACAGGTTGGACTTGGTGATCTCCAAGGTCTTTTCCAACCTTGCTGATTCTGGGATTCTTTGAAACCACCCTTGGAGCAGTTGCAGGATGAGCCCTGGGCCTCCTCTTCAGAAGCTCCAGCAGCCCAGGTCCCTCAGCTTCTCCTCCCAGCCCCAAAGCCCACCCTGTCAGTCCTGCAGAGCCTCTGCAGCTCCTCCTCATTGCCCAGAACAGGGAGCCCCAGAGCCAGACACAGCAGCCCAGATGTGCCCCCCTGGCCTGTGGTGCCTCTGGCAAGGGAGCAGCACCAGGCACTGCAGGAGCCTGCAGACAATTCCTGCAGCACTTGTAGGATGATCCTGCTCCCCCAGGGACGTTCCCATGGTGCCAATCAGGAACTGCAATGGGGAGTGGGGCCAGAGAGGAAAGGGCAAACAGGGATGGGCTGTTTGCAGGGGAGGGAACAGGGCTGGGCAAGAGGAAGAAATTTGTGCCAGGGAAGAGTAAAGAAATCAAAGGTGAAGCCAAGGAAATGCTCAGGTCAGTTTGGGGGTGGCTGCCAGGCAGCCCTGGCTCTGAGCAACAGCATCTACAGTGGGACAGGAAACTCCCAGCCCATGGGAACAAACTTTCTGGCTGACTGCAGAGGCCAGGACAAAGCTGAGTGGTTTCCTGGTGTCCCCCAGCCCTTCCTGGCCCCAGGGCTGATGGCATTTGTGCTCCCTCAGGTTCATGTCCCCACACCAACAGCATGGGGGTGCTCCCCCTGCTCTGTGCAATGCAAACAGGGGCTCCTGAGCCAGTGCTGCTGTGTCTGTGCCTGCAAGGATGGGGCACCTCTGTGAGCTGGGGGAGAGGCCAGGGCTGCAGAGGGGGGATGTTGTTGGCAGCTCCATGAGGACGCTCTGGGACTCTTCCTGGGCTGTCCAGTGCACTGGGGATGGATCAGCCCCTGCTCTGCTGCTCCTTCCCGTCTCCCCCAGGGCCCCTGCAGAGCACCAGCCATGCTGTTTGCCTCCAGCCTGCCCACGGCCACCCTGGGGCTGCTCACGGGGGTTTTCTGTGCTGAGCATTGGCCTGGCCGTGTTATTGAGAGTGCCTGGGCAAGGAACCTGGAGCCCCCAGGCCCTGGCCAGAGGCGTCAGCGCTGCCCCAGCAGTGCCCATGGCCTGTCCCTGCTGCAGCCCCGGCACTGCCACCCCCAGGTCTGTGCCCAGCCCCGAGAGCACTCAGGCCCTACAGCAACACCAGGGCCACCAGGGCAGCAGGGCAGGGCCACAGGAGCAGCACTGCCAACAGCAAGTGCTGCTGCTCCTGGGCACAGCTGCTGTGCCAGCACTGATCTGCCCCCAGCTCTGCACACAGACATTGCTGCTGCAGCTCCAGAGAAGGCAACAAAAGGGCATCTCTGCATAAAACTTTGCTGGGAGATCCTTCAGTTCCTTTAAAGCCCCCGAGAGTGCAGCCCCTCATTGTCACAGTCTGTGGCCTCCCGGGTAAGGTGGAGAGAAACAAAATGAGAAATGGCACAAACAATGACATTTCTTTGAGAACAACATTAAAAAAGTAAAACAAAGACAAGGGACCTCCAAAATGAAACCAACAAGAAGTATCAAAATGACTTTTATTACAAGCGATTTGCAGAAATTGGCCAGCAGTTTAATGTTCCTGAAACCATCCAGTCATCAGTCCCCACACTGCAGCCTTGAGATCCTGGTTCCTCAGGCTGTAGATGAGGGGGTTCAGGGATGGAGGCACCACCGAGTACAGAACTGACAGGGCCAGATCCAGGGAGCAAGTATGCCAGTGCTGACAAACAGGGAGAGCACGGCCAGGTGAGGGAGGCAGGTGGAAAAGGCTTTGTGCCCTCCCAGGTCAGAGGGGATCCTCAGCATGGCCCTGAAGATCTGCACATAGGAGAAAACAATGAACACAAAACAACCAAGTGCTAAACAGATGGAAAACACTATGAGCCCAAGTTCCCTGGGGTAGGAATTTGAACAGGAGAGCTTGAGGATCTGAGGGATTTCACAGAAGAATTGGCCCAGGACATTGCCCTGGCATAGGGGCAGGTGTCACAGACATATTTTATGAAAAATCCTTTCCTTAGGATTTTTCCTCCTGAGAAGCTGAGAGGCCTCAGAAACAAAATGTAAACAATGGTTATCTGCTGCTGTGGAATGCAACAGCTGGATCTGTGATTGGTCTCATAGAGTTGTTTCTAATTAATGGCATATCACAGTCAGCTGGCTTGGACTCTGTCGGAACCACAAGCGTTTGTTATGATTCTTTCTTTTTCTATTCTTAGCTAGCCTTTTGATGAAATCCTTTCTTATATTCTTTTAGTATAGTTTTAATATAATATATATCATAAAATAATAAATCAAGCCTTCTGAAACATGGAGTCAGATCCTCGTCTCTTCCCTCATCCTCAGACCCCTGTGAACACGGTCACAGACAGGGAAAATGTATTGGCCGTGTGCAGCAGTGAATAGAGAAAGGCACTGGCCCAGGCAGCTGCTGCCATGTGGGCACAGGCTCTGCTGCCCAGGAGGGTCCCGTAGTGCAGGGGTTTGCAGATGGACACGTAGCGGTTGTAGCACATGATGGTCAGGAGGGAAAACTCTGCTGAGATGAAAAATACAGTCAGAAAAACCCGTGCAGCGCATCCTGTGTAGGAGATGGTCCGGGTGTCCCAGAGGGAATTGTGCATGGCTTTGGGGACAGTGGTGCAGTTGGAGCCCAGGTCAGTGAGGGCCAGGTTGAGCTAGAAGAAGAACATGGGTGTGTGCAGGTGGTGGCCACAGGCTACGGCGCTGATGATGAGGCCGTTGCCCAGGAGAGCAGCCAGGGAGATGCCCAGCAAGAGGCAGAAGTGCAGGAGCTGCAGCTGCCGCATGTCTGCCAATGCCAGCAGGAGGAAGTTGCTGATGGATCTGCTGTTGGACATTTGCTGCCTCTGAATGTAGAGACCTGTTCATGGAGAAAAGACAGTAAAGATTTAGACCTGTAACCAAAATCAAAGCCATTTCCCATACATCCTCCTCTGTATCACACACAGACATGGTCTTCAGGTTTTTTGAGTTTTGAGGTTTTCTTTAAACTCTCCCCCCATATCTCTACTGTTGCTGTTGGATATCATAAACCCTCAAATTTTTGCTGCCCTCAGGTAGAACAGAGTGAGTTCCCTGAGGCAAGATGATGAGTGGCAACTGAGGGGAGATGGTCTGTCACTTCATTCTGTTTGGAGTTTCTCTGGGCTTTCACTTTTCTCTGATAGGGGATGTTCACACTCCCATGTTTCCCTTAAAAACCCCCAGGTGCTGCTGAGAGCAGATGGATCCACCACAGCCCAGCTCCACATTTGTAGCCAAAGACTCACGTTGCTCATTTCACCAACCCAACAGCGTTTTCAGTGTCAGAACACCTCTGCCTTTCCCCATCAATCTTACAACTCAGACATGCTCTCGGACAGGTTTGCATCCTGGATTGAAGCTCCCAGCTTGGACTGAAACCTCAGGGAGACTTCCAAGTGTCCTTATGCTGGCTTTGGATTAAGGGAGATGCAGCTCCTTCCCTGGCTGCACTGACAGCATTGCCCAGAGCCGGGCACTGGGGACAGTGTCACCCTGAGCCAGCTCTGCCCCCTGCCAGAGCCCCCAGTGCTGGGCAGCTGCTCCCAGCCCTGTGCTCTGCAGAGGGAACTGGGCCCGGGGCTGCAGAGCTGCCCCACGGCTCTGCTGCAGCTCTGCCTGCACAGGAGGGGCTGCACGCCTTGGAGCCCCAGCCCTGAGGGCAGAGGCTTGGCTGGGGGACAGGAAGGAAGGGACTTGTTCAGAGGGAGGGGCTGCACTGGAGGGAAACCTGTGGACATCTCTAAACTCTCCCTGCCACAGCATTTCTGGGTTTTGTTTTCTCTAATTGCCTGATCTTCTCCCTACTTCCTGGAGATTTTCCTCCTGCAGGTGTTTCCCTGTGCCTGATCTCTCCCTGCCAGCACTCACAGACCCCAAATCTCTGTGCACTCTCCTTGGCCTGACAGAACCCTGTCACCCTGGTTTTTTAAGATTTTCTAAGCCTTCTGATGTTGACATTCTTGTAGTGAACTTTCTCACACACTTTCTGTAAATAACTTATTGTTTTGCATTCCATTATGGAGGAGGAGAGAGTTGATGGACTGTTGGTTCGACCAGTGTCATTGGAGAGGTGGCACTGTCACCCTCCAATCCGCTGTCACTTTTGGAAAACTATAAATGTTGGAGTCAGAAAATAAACTGCCCTTTTCTTCCTTCATCGTGAGAACGTGTGGTGGGTTGACAGGAAATAGGTTTTCTGGGATGGAGTGGCCAGAGGCCAATGGGTGTTCAGATCCTGAAATTGGCACCTGTTTTGACCAGTAAGGTATTGGTTACGCCTCTGAGAACACACACAGGGGTTAAAAGCAGAGCTGTCCCCTGGGAACGCTCTCTTTTGGGTTTCCTGCGGGAAGAGTTCGGCTCTCTCTCCCCCCCCCAGCTACTGGCTGGGTGGGGGGAGGGGAAAAGCCATGTGGCCGAGAGAGGTAGGCCTGACCCTGAGGGGTGGAAGGGTGGAAGAGTGGAAGAGCCCGAGAGGATTTTGGTCAGGGGGAGGGGAAGCCATGCGGCCGGGCAGAGTGGGCAGCGCCCCCAGGAGAGACAGAGAGAGGGAGAGAAGCCCCGGGAGGATTTGGGCAGCGCCCCTGGGAGAGATGGAGGGGGAGAGAGAGAGAAGCCCCGGGAGGATTTTGGGCAGCGCCCCCAGGAGAGACAGAGAGAGGGAGAGAAGCCCCAGGAGGATTTGGGCAGCGCCCCCGGGAGAGATGGAGGGGGAGAGAGAGAGAAGCCCCGGGAGGATCTTGGGCAGCGCCCCCAGGAGAGACAGAGAGAGGGAGAGAAGCCCCGGGAGGATTTGGGCAGCGCCCCCGGGAGAGATGGAGGGGGAGAGAGAGAGAAGCCCCAGGAGGATTTTGGGCAGCGCCCCCAGGAGAGACAGAGGGGGAGAGAGAAGCCTCGGGAGGATTTTGGGCAGCCCCCAGGAGAGGCAGAGAGAGAGAGAGAAGCCCCGGGAGGATTTTGGGCAGCCCCCAGAAGAGGCAGAGAGAGAGAGAGAGAGAAGCCCTGAGAGGATTTTGGGCAGCCCCTAGGAGAGGCAGAGAGAGAGAGAGAGAAGCCCCGAGAGGATTTTGGGCAGCCCCCCCCAGGAGACGACAGAGAGAAGCCGGTGCTCGGTGCGTGGGGCTGTGGCCTTGAAGCCTTGATGTTGGCAGCATGCCCGGCTTGTGGAGAATAGAGGGGGAGCACGGAGAAGTTTGGCCGCTTGTAAGAGTTTCTTTTTAACCCCTGTTTGGACAATGAAATCTTGCAGAGCACTGACCTTTTCTGGAGCAGGAAATGGGCAAGTGTGATGAGTGCGGGGTTGTGAGGGAGCCCCCAGATGGTCAAGAGATAAGAAGTGGCTGTTGCTGGACGCTTTTTGTCAGCCATGGACAGAACCACGCTTCCTTGTGACACAGAGGCTGCATCCAGGGGGAGGCGGTGGCTCGGACTGAGAGGGTTCAGTGGAGACCCCCCGGCCCTAGGGGGTGGAGAAATATGGGGGGGACAAAGGATGTCCCGAAGGTTCAGCGTTGGAGACCCCCCGGCCCCAGGGGGTAGAGAAATATGGGGGGGACAAAGGATGTCCTGCAGGATTAGTGTTGGAGACCCCCCGGCCCTAGGGGGTGGAGAAATATGGGGGGGACAAAGGATGTCCCGAAGGTTCAGCGCTGGAGACCCCCCGGCCCCAGGGGGTAGAGAAATATGGGGGGGACAAAGATGTCCCAAAGGTGAGACTGTGCCTTTTTGGAAGGAGACAAAGCATCCTTAAAAAAGACAACCCTTGAAGCAGCTCTGGTCCATGTTCATGTGGTGAGAGCACTGGACATGAAAAGGAAGAGGTCACCATGGCCCAAGAAGGACTTCTCCTCTTGATGGACTGAGAATTGAGTATTTACAGAGTGATGATGGACTGAGAGTTGAACTTTGAGAGATGTGTTGGGAGAATTTGGTAGGGGGGAGGAGGAAATGCTTTTGTGAGGTTTTCATTGTCTGTGTGTGTATTTTGTTTTGTAGTTTAGTTAATAAACCTTTTTCCCTTTATTCCTAAGCTACAGGCCTGCTTTGCTTATTCCCGACCCCATCTCACAGCGGACACCAGGGAAGAAGTGTATTTTCATGGGGCACTGGCATTGTGCCAGTGTCAAACCACGACAGAACGGTGGTGTGCTTGTGTACTTTCGTGTCCTATAGTGACATCTGGTGACCGCCGAGTGTATCGCAGCCTAGGCTGAGACACAGCGGACTGCGGTGAGGAATTTCCCCCCCCTCTTTTTGGTGCTCTGCCTGCTGTTCTTGGGGCAATGGCAACCTCTGTGGGTTTTGAGGATGATTCCCTCATTCTGGATCTCTGGAGGGGGGTCATGGAGTGGAAACAGGTTTCTGTTTCCTGGGATGATTTTGAGAGATTGATTCTGTGGGCCCGAGAGCGAGGGCTCTTTTCGGTCCCTGGGAAGGTGTTCTCCAGGGAGGAGTGGTCTCTCGTGGGGGTCCGCCTCATGGAGGCCCTCTTTGATGATTGCACTGTAGACGTGGGATCGCTGCTGCTGCAGTGGAAAAAATGTGAGGCGCTTTGGCAGGGGTCTGGTTCTTGTACCCCTCGGAGTTCCCAGGGAAGCCCTTCTGTCTCGGACATGGACGAGGGGGAGTTTGAGTTTCTGTGCGATGTGGAGTCCCCCTCCCCGCCCCGGAAAGGTGTGCTGGGGGCGTGGCGATTGCTCCCCCGGAGCGAATTGGGCTCCGGGCCAGCTGGTTCCGGGCCCGGGGGGGGAGCCCCGTGGGTTTCTGGGGGCTCTGTGGAGCCGGCGAGCCGTCCTCACCCCGCCTCGCCCCGTGCGGGTGGCGGGGCGGGGGACGGGTTGCCCTCTCTTTGCGCCTTCCCAGCCTTTGAGAGTCAGCGTCCGCCTCGGCTTGAGTCTGATTCGGTGACGACTTGTTGTCCGAATTGCGGTGTGTCCACTACGTTCCCCCCGAGCGCAGCGGGGGCGGGCTCGCCCGCCTCCGAGTCGGGCTCCTCAGCGGGGGGGGCGGCTTCGCCCGTCTCTGAGCCTGCACAGCCTGCTGGGCGTGCGCAGTCGGTGGAAGCAGCCGGGGGCGGGGCGTCGGTCGGCGTTCCGTCTGGCCCCGCTCCGGTGGGCGGGCAGTCCGCCCCTTTCCGCTCGGTGGGGGCGGTGCCCGCTGTGGGGTCTTGCGGCCTGGGACGGGCTCTCATAGGGGGCTTACCGGGCTCCCTTGTGCCGCCCCGCAGTGACGCGGCTCCGCGGGCCGCACCTCTCTCGGCATCCCGCTCCTCCCCCGTGTCGGGGGCCGGGGGCCCGCGCCGGTCTCGTCCCGGCCTGCGCCGGATTTGCGGGCCGTGCCGGCACCTGCATCTGCCGAGGCGGCCCCGGCCGGGGCTGCAGGGCGACAGGGCGCTGAGGTGTTTACCTTTAGCGCAACTGCTGACATGGCCGGCGGGAGGCCGGTGGGTGCCCGGGGCCATGGCGCTTCCTCGTCAAATCATTGGACGCTTCCCGCGTGCCAGGTGACTGTGCGTCCGAGGCACCCCGAGCGTTTCTGGCGACAGGCCAAAACCAAGGTCGATGAGATGAATGAGCCTGTCTCCTCACGGCATCTGCAGGGTCGCGGAATGGGCTCCTTTGGCTCTGCCGGTGCTGCAGGGGGCGCAGGGGTGAGTGGTGTTGACCGGGCTCTCAGTCAATCATCCTCTCTTGTCCCCCGTGGGACCCGAGGGCCGGGACACAGCAGGTGCGGTGGCTTTGTCAGGGGGTTCCCAGGCTTTCCCTGTGCTCAGGTGCGTTGCTCATAACACCCATGAACCCCTTCCATATAAGCTGGAGAAGGAACTCCGTGAAGCAGTTGTTCAGCATGGTTTGGGGTCTGCTGAGGTTATGCAGACTCTCCGGAGGATTGCTGCGGATGTGCTGACACCTCACGATCTCCGTCGTGTGGCACATTCTCTTTTTGACCCCGTGCAATATGGTGTTTTTTTGAGACCAAGTGGGCTCGCTTGGCGGCCCAAGCAGTGGTGCAGAATGCTGCGCTGGCGCAGCAGGACCCCAGGCATGGGGTTTGTTGCTGACATACTGATGGGGATAGGGCTTTATGAAAGTGTTCAGGGGCAGATTGGATTCGATCCCCTTGTGCTTGACCAGTGCCACACGCTGGGCATGGCAGCGATTGTTCAGACCCTGGAAATGGCTGCTCCAAAGCAGCCGTTTTCGACCATTGTCCAGGGGGATGATGAGCCTTTCATGGCATTTGCGGCAAGGCTGATTGCGTCTGTGGAGAGGCAGGTACCTGATCCTCTGGCAAGGAGCGTTACGATTGCAAACCTTGTCAGGTGTAATTGCAATGCTGCTTGTAGGAAGGTCATAGTGGCTCTGCCTGGTGTTCCTACTATCTCCGAGATGGCGGAGGCCTGTGCGGACATCGTCCCCCCGGGTCGGAAGTTGGCTGCTGTGGCTGCCGCTGTGCAGCCAGTTTGGGTGGTGCCGCAGGGCAAGCGGCCACAGCAGGGGACTGCGCAGGCTGGCAGGAAGCGGGGTAAGAAAGTGCAGAAGGTCAAATTCCCCATGTTCTTGTGCGGTCGGTGTGGTAGGTCGAATCATATGTCCAATGTTTGCAAGGCGATTGTTCATGTTAATGGCCAGGTGCTGGAGTGCTCTCCCAAAAATCCCGGCTACCAGCAGCACACCAGCAGCCCAGGGGCAGCAAGCCGTCGGTTAGAGCGGCAGCTCCGGTGTGGAGACGGGCTCACCAGGCAGGCTGCCTAGGGTGCCTACCCACATCTGAAAGGTGGGAATAGCTGCACCCCAAAAGGGTGAGGAAAGCTGCCAGACGACGCCAGTGGAGAAAAAGGGGCGACAGATGATCCGGGCCAACAGACGGGTTTATTAACCCCTCACAGTCCGAGACCGACTGCGAGGAACAAAGGGGGTAATAGTGTTATAAAGGGAGGGGGATGGGCAGTCGAGAACAAATCAACTTGCGGGGAGAAAAAGATAGACATAACATCAAAACCAATGAAAATGAAAGCAGGGAGGGGTTCCCACTCCTGACCCAATCACCATCCGTACCCTAAAGAATCCTCTAGAAAGAGGGCATGGGTACAGGGGGGATTGGCAGGAGGCTGGGAGGGGAAATACAAATGACTGATTAAACAAACTCGAGGGGAGATTGGATGGAAGGATAGGGGCAGGGGAAGGAATAAGTGACTGACATAAAATTTGATACATGAGGGAGGTGGGGACAGCAGACTGACAGGTCTAAGGCAGGAAAGGGAGAACCGGAGCAGAACCATTTTTCACATAACCAGGGGGGGAACGGGATAAACCAACTGGGAATACATAGAACTTGTAAAACTTACATAGAACTTGAATATTGAACACACCACAACAGCCAGGCTTTACCGGGCTCGGGAAACGTCAAGCGGAGCGCACAGGAGGGGCACGTGCAGACGCAAGTTTCTCTCCAGACCCCGGAGCCAATGGAGGTCTCCTTGGCCGGCTTGCAGCCAGCACCCGCGGATCAGCAGGTGTGGATGTCTGCACCACAGCAACAGTTGTCTTAGAATTTTCTGAGATACGCAAGGTTCCTCTGGATGCCTTTGGTCCCTTGGGTGGGGGCATGAGTGCTCTCCTTATGGGGAGGTCTAATGCCACCCTTCAGGGCATCATTGTTCACCTGGGGCTCATTGATGCAGATTTCACAGGGCAGATTTGTGCCATGGTCTCCACACCCACCCCCCCCGTCACAATCCCGAAAGGGACACGACTTGCTCAACTTGTGCCATTTAAGTCCTCTGTTCGCAGGACAGCTGACCAGTCGCGTGGAGCTGGTGGCTTTGGATCCACTGGACCGCCTCAAGTTCACTGGACTGCTGTCCTGACCAAGGACCGTCCCGAGATGCTGTGTACCCTGTCTGTTCCTGGTGCGATGCCATTGGAAATCCACCTCCGCAGGCTTCTTGACAGCGGTGCTGACGTCACAGTTCTCTCCCTTGCCGCCTGGCCCCCGGAGTGGCCCTTGGATCCGGTGGGGACGTCTGTTGCGGGCCTGGGAGGGACGGCACAATGCTACGTGAGCCAGCAGCCCGTGCTGGTCACAAACCCAGAGGGACAGACAGCCTGGGTTAGGCTTCATGTTACTTCTACTCCTGCCAACCTCTGGGGAAGGGATGTTCTGTCTGTCTGGGGGGTGCTCATCGGGACGGATTTTTGATGGGGGCCACTGCAGTGAAGGGCGCAGAGTGTCCTATGCCTCCTATACGGTGGCTGGTGGACAAACCTGTCTGGGAGAAGCAGTGGCCCCTCCCTCAAGATAAATTGTCGCCCTTCAGAATCTGGTGCAGGAGCAGTTGGACCAGGGTCATCTGGAGCCTTCTACCAGTCCCTGGAACACCTCCTGTCTTCTGCATCAAAAAGAAATCTGGGAAAATGGAGGTTGTTGCAAGACCTCCGAAAGGTCAATGCGTGATGGAAAGCATGGGAACATTGCAGGTGGGCATGCCATCGCCTACCATGCTTCCCGCAGACTGGCCGGTCCTCATTGTGGATCTGAAGGATTGTTTCTTTACGATTCCTTTGCATCCCGATGACAGGCTGAAGTTTGCCTTCTCAGTGCCAGCGATTAATGAGGCTGAGCCCGCACAGAGATATCAATGGAGGACATTGCCTCAGGGCATGCGCAATTCTCCTGCCATATGCCAGTGGTATGTGGCCCGTGCCTTGTCTGGAGTTCACAAGCAGTTTCCTGATGCGCGTCTGTTGTTGTATTGCACTAAATGGTTTATTTAGTTGTCTTTAAATTTACTGGGTATGTCAGGTCACATGGATTGTCTGTTCCCCCTCCGTGGCACCTGGCCACTCCCCATGCATCCCTTCCCCTGGTGGTCTGTCCCATGGGTGGCTCCCCCCCTCGCCCCTCCCCAATGGTGTCTCATTGGCCGTGACCCTTTATCCCTGCCCCTGTTTCCCTGGAGTATAAAATTGCCCTGCCAGGAGGGCCCGGTCTCTTTTTCTACCTGGGTTAGTTCCATCACAGAGGTGTCCTGTATCAAGCAAATAAACTGATACCTGCACCCACGTGGGAAAGAGCGCTTCTCGTCTTTTATCTTTGTCTATGCAAAGTCCGTGCTGGGCTTCAGGGTCGAGCTAGCCGGATGGGACCCATATAAAGCTCAGAGAACCACGGACTTATGCAGTCTGTATCATTATATGGACGACATTTTGGTGGCTGCGTCCACCCAGGATGAGCTGCTGAGGATTCAGCCTCGGTTGCTCGATGCTTTGCATGCTCATGGACTGCAGGTGGCTCCAGAAAAGGTTCAACAACAACCACCTTGGAAGTACTTGGGGGTCAAAATTCTGGAACGGACGATCCGTCACCAGGAGGTGCAATTTGGGCATTCTGTGAAGACACTGAATGATGCTCAGAAATTGGTAGGTGTCATCACTTGGTTACGTCCGTACTTGGGACTAACCAACGCACAGCTGTCTCCTCTGTATGATTTGTTGGAAGGAGACTCTGATCTAAAGTCACCTCGCACCCTGACCTCTGAGGAGCATAAGGCGTTGGAGGTGGTTCAGCAAGCTGTTTCAGCTTGCCAAGTTTATCGCATTGATCCCTCCGTTGATGTCACTGTGTTCATCACCACTCCAGATTCGCATCCCACAGGCATCATTGGCCAATGGAGTGACAAATGGTCTGATTCCTTGCACATTTTGGAATGGGTTTTCCTGCCCCATCAGCCGCAGAAGACGGCAACTGCATTGTTTGAGCTGATTGCTCGCTTGATAATCAAACGCCGGCAACGGTGTTTGCAATTGATGGGTGCGGATCCTGCAAAGATCATGCTCCCGGTGCAACAGGAGGATTTTGACTGGAGCTTTGCAAACAGTGTGTCCCTGCAGAGTGCTCTGGAAAATTTTTTTCAGGGCAGATCATTTATCATCTGCCCAGTCATAGGCTACTGCATATGGCGAAATCCACACAAATCTCTTTGTGGCCCAAAAATAGCCAGGAACCCGTGCAAGGACCCACCGTCTTCACGGACGGTTCAGGGAAAACAGGAAAGGCCATTGTTACTTGGAGGGACGGATCTGAGTGGCAGGTTCTGGAAGGTCATGAGGATGGGTCAGCCCAATTGGTTGAACTGAGGGCTGCTGTCATGGCATTTGAGAAATTTTCCCAGGAACCTTTCAACTTGGTCACGGATTCCGCCTATGTGGCTGATCTCGCACAGCGGTTGGGTCACTCGGTTTTGAAGGAGGTCAGTAATCCTGCCTTGTTTCATTTACTGAAGACCTTGTGGTGTGCCATTCAGGCCCAGGTTCATCCATTTTATGTTCTGCATGTGAGGAGTCGCACCAATTTGCCAGGCTTTATAGTGGAAGGTAACGTGAGGGCTGACAAGTTGGCCAATCCAGCGTGGGTAGCGCCTCAGCCTGATACACTCGCACAGGCCAAGGCATCGCATGGGTTTTTCCACCAAAACGCACATACCCTGCAGAAGCAGTTTCAGCTGACGCCAACTGAGGCTCGTGACATTGTTGAGTCATGCGATGACTGCCATGCACTTGCTCCGCCTTTGCCGGCAGGGGTAAACCCCAGAGGCCTTAGGGCCTTGGAGCTTTGGCAGACCGATGTCACCCAGATTGCCGAGTTTGGCCGGCTCAAGTATGTGCATGTCACTGTGGACACGTTCTCCTCTGCAATGTGGGCCTCAGCTCACACTGGGGAGAAGGCCCATGATGTCCTCACCCACTGGAGGCAGGCCTTTGCTGTTCTGGGCATACCTTCTGCTGTGAAAACCGACAATGGTCCTGCTTACGCATCACAAAAGGTGCGGCAGTTCCTGCAGTTGTGGGGTGTCTCACACAAGTTTGGTATCCCTCATTCTCCGACTGGTCAAGCTATTGTAGAACATGCTCGTGGTACTCTGAAGTGGGTTCTTCAAAAACAAAAAGGGGGAATGCAGGGTGAAACCCCGCACAGTTGGTTGGCAAAAGCTTTGTGCACAATCAATCATCTCACTGTGCCGCAGAACTCAAATAATCCTGTCATTTTGAATCACCATCTCTCGTTGCAGGCTGCGGATGAGGCACATCAGCCTCGAGCGAAGGTTCGGGTGCGGAATTTAGTCACCAAACAGTGGGAAGGTCCATATGACCTTATCGCTTCGGGGCGTGGGTATGCTTGTGTATCCACAGATACTGGGGTACTCTGGGTACCTTCGAAATGTGTTCGCCCTGACCTGCGACCGCAGAGACAGAATCCAGCCGACAAGCAAGATAGAGACCGTGACCAACCTGAAAGGCATCAAGCGAGTGAATCATTGAGTGATGACTCGGATGCAGGTGATGAGAGTGATCACTCCGATGATTCCTCCGAAGGTGGACAATGAACATTGTTCATGTTTTCTTTTTCACATTGTTTATTTTCTTTTCTCTTTTTTTCTTTTTTAAATGGAAAAAGGGTGAGATGTCACCCTGGTTTTTTTAAGATTTTCTAAGCCGTCTGATGTTGACATTCTTGTAGTGAACTTTCTCACACACTTTCTGTAAATAACTTATTGTTTTGCATTCCATTATGAAGGAGGAGAGAGTTGATGGACTGTTGGTTCGACCAGTGTCATTGGAGAGGTGGCACTGTCACCCTCCAATCCGCTGTCACTTTTGGAAAACTATAAATGTTGGAGTCAGAAAATAAACTGCCCTTTTCTTCCTTCATCGTGAGAACGGTGGTGTGCTTGTGTTCTTTCGTGTCCTATAGTGACAGAACCCTGCCTGTTTGCAGAGCACTGGCTGGGGGCAGGTTCTGTTTGCAGCTTGGAGAAAGGACAGCTCAGACTGAGCCTGATAGCTCCAGCAAAGTTGATGCTGGTGCTGTCCATGGGCAGAGGGGCTGAAAGCACATTAGGGAACACCTGTAAACCTATTGACTACTAAAAGTAACAGTTTAGATATCTCCAGAACTTGACAAAATTCATAACTAATAATTCATACTATCTTTAATATTTAACCCTCCCTTCCTGCCATTCTCCAATAGTAGGAAACTGAATAGTCTTAGGATATTTCCACCTTTTTTTCAAAAAAACCTTTCTTGGAAATATTCTATGACTGATCAGAACCCCTCAGCATGTCAGAGCTTCAAGAGCATTTCACCTCCCTTGCACCAGAAATAGCCAGAGTTGTACTCACAGGGTCTGTAGGCATTGGGATGTTCCAGCTTTAGGAGATCACTCCAGGAGCTGCAGCTGCATTGTCCTGCAGCCAGAGGTTCCTGTGCCAAGGGCTGGCAGTGATTCTGCCCCAGGCACTTCTTAGCACCTTCCCAGCCCTGACTGATTGAAGCTCTCTGTGCCTCTGTGCTGTGCCCAGGGTGGCTGCAGGCAGTGCCCCAGCCCTGCTGGGCTGGCAGAAGAGCTGCTCATCAAGAGAAATGTGCTTTTGAAGCTCTTCTTGGTTACCAGGAGCTGCCTCTGTGCCAGGAGCCCGGCCCAGCTCAGCAGCACAGACACAGCACAAGGACTTTAATAACCCTCTGGGGCTTTGTGCTCAGGCCCTGAACATCAGTCCCTTAGAGGGAGCTGAAGAAACCTCTCAAGAACTCCAAGTCAGAATCCAACTCCAAAGTTTCTTTCACTTTTAATGGGTCCCAGTGAGGGACACGACTGAGCAAGTGTCCCCAGGCCCCAGGCAGAGCAGAGAACTGGAGGCAGTGATGACAGGTCGGGACAAAGAGAAGCCAAGTCTTGGTGCCCTGGGGCACAGCAGGGTCTGTGCCACCAAGGGCTGGGAGGAGACACCTTGTCCTGAGGCCCTGGGGGCCTCCTGGCACAGCCCCAGCAAGGCTGGGCACTGTCAGCCCCTTGTCCCGCCCTCAGCATCCCCCCCTAGCCCACATCCCAGTGGCCTCAAGGATCTGCTGGAAGGAGTCCCTGGGGAGCCTTGCTCAGCAATGGCCCTGGGGGCTCCTTCATGCTCCCAGGGACTGCAGGCTTTTTCAAAGGACTTTGGGTTTTGCTTTTGCCTTGGAGTCTCTGAGAGGTTTGTCCAATCATGGCCTCCAATTATCTGCTTTAATTAGTCCCTTGAGAGGCTTTGTCAGTAACAACACTCAATGGGGCTCCTTAATGCTTCAAAGTACTTCAGTTATTTTAAGGTACTTGGTGTTTCCCTTTTGATACAGACTCTATGAGAGGTTTGTGCAATCATGGCCCCAATTATCTGCTTTAACGAGTCCCTTGAGAGCTTTGTACTGACACTCAGTGGGGCTCATTAATGCTTTGAGATACTCAAGGTTTTTAAGGTACTTTGGATTTTCCTTCCCACACTGAGTCTCTGAGAGGTTTTTGTGCCATCCTGGCCTCCAATTCTGTCCTCCAAGGAGTCCATGAGGAGCCTGGGTTGGGATGGACCTCAGTGGGGCCCATTCGTGCTTTGAGACACTTCAGGAATTTCCTCTGACTTTGACTCCTGGAAAGGTTTGTGCAATCTCCTTTCAGGTCCTGAGCTTTCAAGGGCTCAGCTCCAAATGCACCACAGGGCTCATTAGGACCAAGCAAGTCCTGACAAACCATGGCTCTGCCTTGATTTCCTTCTGCTCTAGTTCAGTTCATTAGGAAGGTTTTCTTTCACAGTTTTGGAGAAACATTTCAATGAGCTTCTAAGAAATATGTTATCCTATTTTAAACAGTGTATTTTATTGCTGTTCTCTTTAGAAAAGAGGTGATTGCAGCATCTGTGATTGATATTGATCCAGGGTCTCTCCTAAGGAGGTCTAGCTGGGTCAGAGAAGTTTACATTGAGAGCTGACCCAGTGTGGACAACCTTGCCCCACAGTCCCCACCCCATGTCAGAAATTATTTTTACTTTCAAAAATGTAAATGGTTTATTAAGACCTTATCAAAATACAACAGATGACTGAATAAAGAAAAGGATACAGAGCTGGGAGCAAAGGATTCAGTAACTGTGTGTTCACCTGCAAAATGGATGCTCTGTCTTTATACCTCTAGCCCCTCCCAAAGTCTTGTCAATCGACTCCTTCTTCGCTGTCTAGTGGTGGAGATCACTTTCTTACACCTTGATTGGAGGTCAGGTGCTGCCATAGTAACAAGCCAACCCTCCCAAATGCCCCAACTACTGAGGCCATCCTGTGATAACAATGCAAGGGGGAGGGGAAAGATAACTATACATCTACAAAATGTCTCTTAACATATATTTAATATTCACCCCTTAACTGTTAGAGTCAACCGTAGGATTACTCATCTCTAACAAACGCCCCTTTTCTTTTTCTAGAAGTCATTTTGCTCGAAAAATTAAATAAAAACTTTTCTCTCTCTCCTGAATGAGTCATACCAGCATCTGTTGATGTGGGCAAGGACAGTGGGAACAGGAGAAAAAATCTCAGGTTTTCCTTAGACACACTTATTTGGAATGGACAAAAGGGCATCACAGAGGTCCAATATGGCTTTGACTCCCATCTACCATTCCTATGTGGCTGCTACCCATAGTCAGTGTATCTTAGTGGTGAGTTCCAAGGCTAACTCGGTCCTGCCCTCCAGTCCCTGTTGAATTAAAAGACAACTGAGGAATTATAGAGGTCTGGTATGGCCTTTTGTCGCTACCTTACCATGCCTACAGGTTGCTACCCACAGCAGGGCTATGGAGCCTTCCTGGTAGCAAACAAAGGGGCCAACCCAGTCTTGCCTTCCTTCCATTGTCTTATTTTCTTGAAGAAGCTGTCCCATTGCCTTCTACTGTCCCTTGAGTACTTGTCCTCAACAGATGCTGGTAATTCTCAGCCATTAAAACAGGACAACAGTTCTTAAGCTGGTTGGTGGAAGCTTGACTCTACTTTTTGGGCGTCTTGGTGTTTTTCTGGTTGTCTCTCAGTCTCTGCTAGAAAGTCAATCTCGTTTCACCTGGGCTGAATGTTATAGTCCACTCTTTGGGGTTCTTCTACTGGGCCTTTGACTCTGTTGCTATGAGTCCATCCCTGCTCTGCAGTTCGCATGGCTGATTCGGTGGTGAGCAGTACCTGAAAGGGACCTTCCCACTGAGGAGTTAGAGGCTGATCTCTCCATGACTTAATCATCACCCAATTCCCAGGATTAATATTATGGATTCTGAAATCCCGGGGTGGTAGTTTGAGGAGTTGCCCCTTTATGTCTTAGCCCTTCTAAGGTTTGTGCTATAGACATAACTTATTTATTGGCATTGGTTTCCCCTTCCTCATAGGTGGCAACCTTCTGGGGAGAGGTCAGGAAGGGTAACCAAAACATCATTTCATAGGGTGACACCCTCAGATCTGACCGGGGTTGGGTTCTAATTCTTAATAAGGCCAAAGGGAGACATTTTATCCATGACATTTGGGTTTCAATCATTAGCTTAACTAGAGCTCTTTTAAGAGTTTGATTCATTCTCTCAACCTGACTGGAACTCTGTGGATGCCATGGAGTGTGTAATTCCCATTTTATTCCCAGGGCCTGAACAACTTTCTGCAAGATCTTCAATGTGAAATGAGTTCCCCAGTCTGAATCAATCCTGTTTGCCATCCCATATCAAGGAATTATTGATTCTAGAAGTGTTTTACTCACAACACTGGCATTGGCTTTCACAGTGGGTACCACCTCTACGCAATGAGTCACGTGATCTACTATCACTGGGCAAAAACTTCCACAGTTGTACCTGGGGAAGCTCAGTAAAGTCTACTTGGATGTTTTGGAAGGGCCTTAAAGCTAGTTCTCGCCCTCCCCTGGGTGTTTTCCTCATGATTTTCTTATAAACTTGTTGACATATCACACACTGTTCAGTTACTTGCTTAGCTATTCCGGAAATTCCGATGAAGCCCCCAGTCCCTTAGAAATTGATCACTTATCACTTGTGTACCCCAATGTGTTGTCCCATGTATGCCTTCTAGCATTTTCTTGGCAAGGGGTTTATTCAACATTTGCCTCCCATCTGCTAATCTCCACTTCCCTTTGTTATCTTTCTTGGCTCCTATTTTAAGGAGTTCTTCCTCTTCTGTCCCACTGAATATGGGGACTTCTTGCATTTCTCTCATGGGTGTTAATGCTATTATTAGTTTTTCTGTTTCTGATTCAGTTGCATTTTTGGCTTCTAAATCAGCTAAATTGTTCTCTTGTGCCCCTTTTTGATGTCCTTCAACATATACCACCGCTACTTCCTCTGATAATTGTAAGGTTTCTAACTCTTCTAAGACAAATTTTTCGTGAATCAGTCCCTTTCCCTTTGAATTTAATAGCCCCATCTCTTTCCAATTTTTTCCAAAGGTATGCACTACTCCAAAAGCGTATTTTCAATCTGTAGCTATTGTTCCCATTTTCTGTGCTAATATTTCCAGAGCTCGTTTTAGGGCATACAACTCACATGCTTGGGCTGACCAGTTGGAAGGTAACTTTCTCTTTTCTATGGCTACTAACCCTTCATGCACTATGGCGTACCTCGATACCCTGTGCCCCGTTATTACCCGTGAAGATCCATTGATGTACAATTGTTTTCCTCCTTGGAGTGGCTGATCTGTTAGGTCCTCTCTTCCTTCAGTTTGATAGTTTATAACCTCTAGGCAATTATGTATTAGTTCCTCATCTGGTTCTCCATACAAAAACTGGGCAGGGTTGAATTGGTTACTCACGATTAGTTCTAAACCATTATGTATTAAGATGGCTTCATACTTTAGCACTCAGGAATCAGTGAGCCATTTCTCAGTCTTTTGGCTTAGGATACTTCTGAGTGTGGGGTACATATTTTCAATTTTCCCCCAATTTTTTGCTTTCCTCTACGAGTACGGCAGTCGCTGCCCCCACCTGAATGCAGGTTGGCCACCCCTGGCTGACAGGGTCTAGTAATTTTGATAAATGGCCAGTGCTTTCCTGGATCCTCCCCAGTCCTGGGCTAGTACTCTGTGAGCTGCCCCTTTTTCTACATCTACAAACAGAAGGGTTTGTCTAAGGCAGGAAGACTCAGTTCTGGTGCACTGACTAATTTTTGCTTTAAAGCTTTAAACTTTTGTTCATCGTCTTTTTCCCACCTAATCTCTTCTTCCACTAACTTTTCATGCAAGAACTTGACAGCCTTCGTGTATCCTTTTATCCATAGCCTACAATATCCCAACAAGCCTAAAAACCTTCTGACTTCCCTCTTAGTTTTTGGCCGTGGGAGTGAGGCTATCCCTGCAATTCTCTCAGGTTTCAGCCGCCAGCTCCCTTGACAAATCACATGTCCTAGGAATTTTACTTCTCTCTCTACAAATTGGAGTTTCCCTTTTGATACTCAAAGTCCTTGGTTCCCCAGAAAATTTAACAACACTATGGTGGATTCCCAAACTCCGTTGTCTTCCTGTCCTGAGAAACGCAAACAATTTACATATTGGATGAGCTTTATCTCAGGTTTAATGGAGAAGAGTTGTAGTACTTCTCCTAGGGCTTGACCAAAGAGGTTTGGGGATTCAGAAAACCCTTGGGGTAACCTAGTCCACCAAAGCTGTTGCTTCCTCCCAGAATTGGGGTCCTCCCATTCAAAAGTAAATATATCCCTACTTTCCCCTGCCAGTGGACATGCCCAAAAAGCATCTTTTAGGTCTATGATGCTGTGGTGGGTTGACAGTAAATAGGTTTTCTGGGAATGGAGTGGCCAGAGGCCAATGGGTGTTCAGATTCTGAAATTGGCACCTGTTTTGACCATTGGGGTATTGGTCACGCCTCTGAGAACACAGGGGTTAAAAGCAGAGCTGTCCTCTGGAACCTTCCTTTTGGTTTCTAGCTGGGGAGCTGGTCAGACCTCCCCCGTCCAGCCCTGCCGGCTGGGCGGGGAGGGGACCTGCGGCCTTGAGGTAAGCTGAGTTTTGGGACAGAGAGGGGCTTGAAGGCCCTCGGGATGGAAGGGTGGAGGTGCACCAGGAGCCTTGTGCAGTCCTCCCAGGAGAGAAGCCCCGCCGAGAAATTTGGGCAGCCCCCCCCTCCCTGGGAGACGAGAGACAGAAGCCGCGCTCAGTGTACGGGGCTGTGGCCTTGAGGCCTCGGAGTTGGCGGCATGCCCGGCTCGTGGAGAATGGGAGGAAGGTGCAGCGGAGAAAGAGCCTGGCCGCCTGTAGAAGCCTTTAACCCCTGTTTGGACAATGAAAATCTTGCAGAGCATTGACCTTTTCTGGAGCAGGAAATAGGCAGGTGTGATGTGATGCTGGGTTGAGAGAGAACCCTAGATGGCAAGAGATAAGGAGTGGCTGTTGCTGGATGCTTTTTGTCAGCCATGGACAGAACCATGCTTCCTTGTGACACAGAGGCTGCATCCAGGGGGAGGCGGTGGCTCGGACCGAGAGGGTTCAGTTGGAGACCCCCCGGCCCCAGGGGGTAGAGAAATATGGGGGGGACAAAGATGTCCCAAAGGTGAGACTGTGCCTTTTTGGAAGGAGACAAAGCATCCTTAAAAAAGACAACCCTTGAAGCAGCTCTGGTCCATGTTCATGTGGTGAGAGCACTGGACATGAAAAGGAAGAGGTCACCATGGCCCAAGAAGGACTTCTCCTCTTGATAGACTGAAGATTGAGTATTTATAGAGTGATGATGGACTGAGAGTTGAACTTTGAGAAATGTATTGGGAGAATCTGGTAGGGGGGAGGAGGAAATGCTTTTGTGAAGTTCTCATTGTCCGCGTGTGTGTATGTGTCTGTGTGTGTGTGTGTCTTGTTTGTAGTTTAGTTAATAAACTTTTTGTTCCCTCTATTCGTAAGTTAGAAGCCTGCTTTGCTTATTCCTGGCCCCATCTCACAGCAGACACCAGGGAAGAGGTATTTTTCATGGGGGCGCTGGCATTGTGCATTGTGCCAGTGTCAAACCATGACAGATGCTAAACCACTGGTCTTCTGGGGAGATATTACTCAGTAGTGTATTGGGGATTAGGCACTCCTGGGTACCGATTCACTGTTCTTTTGTTTCTCAAATCTTGGACAAGCCTGTAAGTTCCATCTGACTTCTTTACTGTTAATAGGGGTGTATTA
Source organism: Diglossa brunneiventris (assembly GCA_019023105.1). Lineage (NCBI taxonomy): Eukaryota > Metazoa > Chordata > Aves > Passeriformes > Thraupidae > Diglossa > Diglossa brunneiventris. The sequence goes on along the minus strand of CM032356.1, from coordinate 35,807,786 downwards.
TAGGGGGACATACATGGTTCTAAGGTCCCATCCTCAGTAGGTCCTGGATCACTGGCGTAGTACTCATCTCTTTCTAGGGAGAGTGGATATTGTCATACCCAAACTGGATGGTTCTCATTGACTATTTTTATTACTATAGGTTTCATGTTCAATTTACCTTGATTTTTTGGTTTTGCCCACACCATCTCATGAATTTTGTCCCCATCTTCTTCCCTTAATTGGAGAAGCTTAACTACAATTTTCCCTTCCTCTAGGAGCACTCCAATGTCAAACTGCACCTGTAAATCCCGTCCTAATAAATTTCACCCTGCTTCTGGAACTAATAGAACATCCCCAATTCCTATTTTATTTGTTCCTTCAATATTTATTTGCTTTATAACTGAGGCTTTGAACCCTTCCCCTTTATCACCTACTACTTGCACAGCGTCTTGACCCTTTTTGGACCCCTTTGGGATTCTACAAACACAAGTTCTTTCAGCCCCCGTGTCTACTAAGAATTCAAATTCTTCCTCCTGGGGGCCCATTTTTAAAGTTATCAAGGGCTCCTGATGGTATTCTGTCCCCTGGAGGTAGAGCCCCTGACGCCCCTAGTCTTCCACTTCTCCTTTTTGCTCAGTCTCATAGATCCTCAGCTCCTTTTCCTTCAGGGGGCAATTCTTTCTGATATGCCCACTCTCTTTACAGTAAAACCAAACTGGTCCTAGGTTCCCTTGTTTTCCAAACTCCTTTTTGTGTCCGGCCCCAAGGCGCTGCATCCCCCCTCCATCTATCTTCCCGCACTCGAAATCCCCCTCCCTTACATGGGCTGTTCTTTACATGCTGGTTTCCTTCCCTAATGGCAGTTACCATTACCTTGGCTTTTGTCTTGGTCTTCGTCCCTCTTTACATACATTTTCTGTGCTTCCCTTAAAAGATTCTCTAACTGTAGCCACATTTCTCCTCACAGAGAAAATCTGAACCTCAAAGAAAGGGAAAACAATGCTTATCTCATTTGCTGTGCGTGTGTTCGTGCAAAAGTAGAATGCAATATGGAGATTGTTTACCCAAAGTGAGGATGTTTTGTTTCCTTGGCCTATCAGGGCCAAGTGTGTGTGTGAGTCGGGACTGTCAGGTGACAGTCACGAGATGAGTGCAGTGGAGTGCAGTTATGAGCAGAGTTGAGTGCTTGGCAGATTCAGTTTAGATGTAATGTAATATAGTGTAATATAATATAGAATAATATAGTAGAATAAAGTAATTAATTAGCCTTCTGATAAGATGGAGTCAGATGCCTCCCCACCATTCTCTCCCTTCGTTGGGGGCAGAAATATCTACGATATTCAACCTCCTTTCTTGCCAACCATCTAACTTTTCTAACTTTCTCCATATATCTGGCCAGGTGTGAGTGACACAAAATTTATCTTTAGTAAGATCTTTCCGGCCACTGTATTAGGGTCAACCCTTGAATATTGCTTCATATTCCTTCTCAGTCTTTCTAGCCACTCTGTTGGGGGGTTTCTTCCTTCCTTTGCTGCTCATTGAAAGCTTTACGAGCATTTTAATTATGTGGAGCTGCCTCTTTGATACCTCTTATAATCAATGTTCCATATTCCTCCATGTCTTGCCCCCCCTCCTCCCCCCAGTGCTGTTGTGGTCCCTGGTGGGGCGCACTACGGGCATTTTCAGGTCCCCAGGAGGTCCTTTCACATGCTCCCTTTCCCATATCCATATGTCAGCTGCTCGGATCATCTGTCTTTCTTCTGGTGTGAATGGTCATTATTGATTGCATCTCTTCCTAGGTATAAATATTGGGCCCCAGAAACTGGTCTAACTGTTCCACTAATCCAATGAGGTCCTCTAGTAATCCTTTCAATTATTTCTTGAACATTCTTACATCAGAAGAACTAAGAGGCACGGTTATGAACCCAACTCCTCCCTGCACCCCACACAGTGGTACTTCCCTGAGGGGATATAATCCCGCTGCTTGGTTCCCATCCCCTGATCTGCTTTCCTCTCATTGTGCCACCCTGTTTCTGGTGTTTTGACTAGGCCCATCAGGGGGTAGGGGGAGGTGCATCTGGGGCTATTGGAGGTGGAGGGGGTAAGTGCTTTAACGGTTCCCATTCTTTATTTTCTGATACCTTAAACATGCTCACCTTTGAAGGTGAGGTCTCCCTCCCACAGCAGGCAGCATAGTCAGTCTCTTCCTGATTGAATGGTTTCTTAGCTCTTACATGGATGTTTAATGCCTGACACATCCATCCTTTGTCTGACCCATATCTCGGCCAGTATACATGATTGCTCCTAATTTCCCTTTTGGTCCATTCTACCATGGAATACTAAATCATTTTGAGCTCATCCTTATCTCTGGTATTTGGGTCCTATTTCCACCGGGCTAGTTTCCTTCCCAGTGGGCCATCTGGGGGTATACCTATTGGTACATCTTCAATTTCTACTTCTCCCCTTGGGGATTTCCTATTTGCCCATAGTCCCATCCTGACTGGACGATCACAGGCCCTCCTCCGACAGAGCCCACCTTTCCAAACACAGGCCCTCCGGACAGAGCCTGCGTCTCTCAGAAGGGAAAAGGAAAAGGGGGACCGGGAAAAAAAGAAACAAGGAAAGGAGGAAAGAGAAGGAAAGGGAAGAGAGAGAAAAAACCCAAAAAACTGTACTTCGCTTTTGACAAGTAAAAATAAAAAAAAAACCAACTTACGATCCAGGGGCTTCTGTATCACCAGATTGGTCCCTGCCCTTCCTCTCCTCCTCGCTTCAATGCCCTGGTCCCACGGTCACACTCTGCTCCCTGTCCCGCCTAGCTCAGCTTGGCTATGGCCTGCCCCTGGACCAATTCGCCTCAGCAGCTGCAGTCCCACCCCTGGCCCAACTTGGCTCAGCTTTGGTGGCTCTGCCCACCTCGATTTGACTCAGCGGCTTCCATCCCGCTTCTGACCCAACTTGGTTTGGCTTCAGTGGTTTCCCCACCCCAATTCAACTCGGAGGCTCCGCCTGCCCCAGTTTGGCTCGGTGGCTGCGGTCCTGCCACTGGCCTGACTCGGCTCAATCTCAGCGGCTCTGCCTGCCCCGATTTGGCTCGGCTCAGCCGCTGGCCCAGCCTGACCCCCTCGGTTCGGCAGCTCCGCCCTGACGTGACTTGGCTTGGCTGGACTGCCCCACCCCCTTGGCTCAGCAGCACACAAACTGCTGCACCGGCTCCTGGGTGACCCCCTGCAGCAAACCCCTCGGCGGTCACCCCGCTTCCAGCCCAGCTTCGGCTAGCCCTGGAAATTTTAGCGCTGGCTGAGCCCCAGAGGCTGCCCCCGCTCTGAGCACCGCGCGAGCCGCCGCGTCATGTGGAGCTCACCGGCTCCCTTGGTGTGTGCCGGCTGGGAATCCCGCTGCAGGTCCCCATCCCGGCACAAACACGGTTTCCCCGATAGGTGAACCCTGCTCCCAAGTCCCCACAAACCCTTCAATCTTATGTATCCCGCTGGCCATGGGGTCCTTGTCTATGGGATCCCTGCTTTCCTCCCCCCCATGCATCCCACTGTTCCTTTTGCCTTTCTACCGTCCAATATTCTGACACTTCAAGGGACCAGGATGGATCCAGTATATGACTAATGTGAAGGTCACTTTCATACACCAGAATTTCGGAGTCACAATCTGGCCAAAAATAGTTATGTGGATGGTGCTCACCCCTCTTCCCCTCTTTTCTTTATCCAGTCTCTTGGTGTCTTTGGGCTTCCAACCTGCAACCACTGGTGGAACTGGGAGAGTCCGATAGATTCCGCCCAATCTGTGGGGGAGGGCGCCCCTTTTGAAAACTCCTAAGGCCACCAGGTGTATTTCCCAGACGAGTCCCCATTAGTGAGAAATGATGCTTACTTCCAAAAATTTAAAAGGATTATTAAAACCTTATCAAAAAACACAACAGAAGACTGAATAGAGAAAATATTACGGCACCGGGAGCAAAAGATTTTTTCCCACCATGTGCTAATCCACACAATGGGTGTTTCACATTTTAACCCTTTAACTTCTCTCAAAATCTTGTTAATCAACTCTTTCTTCACTGTCCAGTGGTGGAGGTCACTTCCTTACATCTTGATTGGAGGTCAGGTGTTGCCATAGTAACAAGCCAACCCTTCCAAGTACCCCAACTACCAGGTAACCCTGTGATAACAATACAAAGGGGGTAAAACATAACTATAAATCTATAAAACTTGTCTTAGGATATCCATAACATCTGCCTTTTAATTGTGAGACTCAACCATCTCATTACTCATCTATCACACAATTATTTCAAAACTGCTTCCTGTTTCACCCTGACTGTCCCTGCAGAGGAACAGGGCATCTTTCAGGCAGTTCCACAAGCTCAGGCTTCTCATTTCATGAGGAATCTGGGATGGAAATGGCCTTATTAAGAAGGAGAAAAGCAGAGGAAATAGATTAGAAATTCTTAGAAAAAATTACCCTTCTTACAGACAAGGTTCACCAAGTCATTCCCTGCATTTCTCCTTTTCAGATTCTTTCAGTCTTCTACTCTGGGAGGTGCAGCTTGTTCTTCTGCTTATCATGAACTGATTTTTGCTGAATCAAATAGAGGCAACTGTGGTGTTTCATCCCAGAGACACTTTTGGCTAGCTGTGTGTTGCGGCTGAGCATGTGGAGGCAAGTCCAGGCATGCTGGGGCTCCGGTGGTGGAGGGATGGAGCTTCCTCCCAGAAGAGGATCCGCTCCTCAGGTTTACCTCTGACGGAGAAGCTTTAAGGCGATGGTGAAAGAAAGGAGTCAGTTCTGATGGAGGGTTTCAATACAGAGCCTTTATTCTGGCCCACAGGCCTCTGAATCCAGCAACAGCTCCAACAGAATTCTCAGTGTGTGGTTGCTCTCCCTTTTACCCAGGGGGAGAGGGGCAGGGAAGGGATAGGAAGCCCACCAACCAGGCACATGAGAGGAGGTCTTAAGGGACAAAGGACACCTGGATGGCCCAATGCCCCCTGGGGGTAGAGGGCATCCTTTGAATCTGCCAATCACTCAACGCCCTTCTAGAATGCCAGGATTGACAGACAGTGCTCGGTAGGGGTCAGGATGGGGAAAGGAAGGATGATTGACACACCTGAGAGGGAATCTTCAGGGGAGGGACCCGGGTTCTGGGGTAAACCTTAAAATCACACTGCAACATCTCACCCTTGTTTTGTTTAAAATGAAGAGGACTGGGTTTGGGGGGCAGAATGCTCACCAAACCACAGCTGGTAAATTGGTTCCTTCTCTTCAGGAGGGTCAGTATTTTCTACTAGGGCTTCCAGGTCATCCATCGGAGCACTAGGGGCTTCCAAATGGTAGACTTCAGGAGGGGAAGATGAGCTTGAAATTAGCTTGTAAACCATGTGCTTGATTAGCCCAAAAACAATGCTAACAACTACTATAACAATAACTAGAATCAACAGTACCAAAAACACAGTTTTCAGAATAGATCCTAACCAGCCCAAGAGTCCCTAGCCCTTGAACAGTCCACTCAGCCAGTCATCTGTTTCTCTCTTGATGTCGTTCACCATGGTTTTCATTTTGTCAATCGTGGCATGGACGTTCTCTGCTTTTGATGACAAGTTGAGGCAGCAGAGACCTTCAAATTCTTCACAGCGATGATTGTGCAGGAGGAGCAGATAGTCTATGGCCGCCCTGTTTTGAATGGTGGCTTGCTTGGTAATTTCTTCGTCTGATAAGAGGTCACTCAGGGCAGTAGAAGTGAGGTTTGCCTGTTTTGCAACCCAACATTCCAATTGGCCTAATTCTCCCATGCTTTTTGCTGCCAAGATCCACGGCAGAAGGACTGTAATTGCGATGACCTTAAGTCTGGACCAGTGAACAATTTCCGAATTACAGTCTGGGTCCAATTGCCTTTGGTCTCTTTTTTGGATAGTCAATTTATGTGTGTTGTTTTTTATTTGCCAATGCATTAAATTTGTTCAATTTGGGGTAAACAGGCTCAGCTTGCCAAAGGTGCATGGACCTCCTAGCAGGCGAGGGGGGAGACCTGCCCATGCTCTGTCTCCACATATTAAAAACACACCTTTTGGGAGTTCACGAGGCTTATAATTGCCACCTGATCAGTGCATGACTAGGACTGAATTTTTGCACCAGTTTTTGTCTGTGTAGTGTGGGTTGCTAGGGTCCGGATAGGTGTTTCGTTTAGCTTCATAATAAGGTAACTGGGAATTGAATTTAAAGTGAATGCAAAAAGTTGCATTCATGGAGCCAAGGAGATGGAGTTCTTGTGGTTCCCTTTTTGGCACTGGTAACTGTCTTGCCCACTCCTGCCATAACAGTAAAGGATTGTCATCAGGGCAGTGACCAGGAGGAGGTGCAAGTGAATTAACTTCATTTAAAGCATTCCACATTTCGTTTGGGAACTCTGCGGATTTAAAAGGAACTCCCACCAGGCAAGTTGACAGGGGGATCAGAGGCTGTTGCTGTGGAGAGACAGATGTGATCCTGTCCAAGGGCTTTGGCCAAGGTGGTCCATACGTTTGCTTTGGGCTGAGGGACTATCCAGGAGATCACTGGTGGAATGATCGCGAGCAGGACAAGGAGCAGACTCGGTCTCATGGTGTCTCGAGACTTCACACAAACAGCGGGATCTAAATCGGTAAAAGGAAACTTAAGACAGAAATATATTACAAACTATTTCAGACAGGAGGTGTACATGGAATTTCTTCCAGGGAACACGTGCAGCGTTTCCTTCTCCAGGCAGCATTAGCAACTTGGGGCGCTTCTGTAGACTTCCCTGAGACCTTGGGGACGTAGGGCCTTACCCATTTGGAAGGAACCCACTTTAAACCAGAGGGGGGTGGACACGCAGGAGTATCCACATCCCCATGTAACCAATTTGTAAGGTCCCACTATCTTCCAAGTCTCAGGGTCTTTTACTGACTGGAGGCCTTTCTTTCACTGACATCTGACTGCTCCCCACAAAGTGGCGTAGGATGGGCGGATTCAGGCTGTCAAAAAAACAGTTTAGAAAATTGATTGTGAACAGTGCTCTGGACAACCGGATGTGGGGGGGTTCCACTTTCAGGACCTGATGTTGCTGGTCCAGGACTCTTTTGATATCACGGTGAGTCCTTTCTACTATGGCTTGACCTGTAGGGGAGTAGGGGATGCCAGTTTTGTGCTCTACTCCCCATTGCTGCAGGAAGCTCTTGAATTCCTTGGATTTGTAAGTGGGTCCATTATCAGTTTTCAACTCCTTGGAGATGCCCATGAATGAAAAAGCCTGTAGGAGGTGCTTTATGGCATCGGAGGATGATTCTCCTGTGTGGGCAGAGGCATAGACTGCTCCCGAAAAGGTATCTACACTGACATGAACATATTTCTGCCGTCCGAGTGATTGTATGTGTGTTACATCTGTTTGCCACAGTTCACAACTGTTCAACCCCCTTGGGTTTGCTCCCGTACTCACTGTAGGGAGTGCATGTTGTTGGCAATTGGGGCATGTGTCTACAATCGCTTTGGCCTGTTCTCAAGTGATGTGAAACTGACAAACTAGGCCAGGTGCATTTTGGTGGAAAAGCTGGTGGCTGATTTTTGCCTGTTCAAAAACATTTGGGAGAGTGGCCATCTCTGCAGGCGCAGCAAGAGCATCTGCCCTTCTGTTGCCTTCAGCGATAAACCCTGGCAAGTCAGTGTGTGACCTGACATGCATCATATAAAATGGTTGCTCTCGGTGGGAGACCAACTTTACAAGTTTTGAGAGCAATTCAAAAAGTGCGATGTTAGAAACCTCTTGCAGTATCGCTTGATCTGCCCTGGATACTACTCCTGCCACATATGCAGAGTCTGTAATCAGATGGAATGGTTCTGAGAACCTTTCAAAGGCCCTAACAACTGCAGCCAACTCAGCAACTTGACGTGAACCTTCCACCTCAGCAATGTCCGTCTCCCACTACTGGGTTTGAGGATCCTTCCAAGTCATAACGGACTTGTGGGATCTCCCGGACACGTCTGTAAAGCTGGTCAGGACCTTTTTTAAAGGTCTCCTACTTTGAACACTTCTCAATTTCAGAGTAAATTGAACATCTTGTTCGAAAATTTTGTGGGCAGGCCGATGGATAGAAATTTGTCCTGAGTACGAATCCAGAGCAAACTGCAACGCCTCATTTTCCTGAAGCAAATGTTCCAACATTGCTGTAGTGATTTGGCCCAATTTTAACTCAATTGGAATGTGAATGCACTCAAAGTCACATCCTGCCAGCAAACCATTTAAAAGTCAACACAATTAAGGATTTTTTAAAGACCCCAGATCTGTGGCCTCTGGGGCTTACACACCTTGAAAAGTGATAAATATAGAACCCCAAATCAGGCCAAGCCCCCAAAAGGTACAAGAATTACATTCTTTTATAACTTGTATCATAAGAACAGAAGACAGCGGGAAGGACTGGAGTGTCACTTAAACAGATGTAACTCAAATGATGACAACACAGGTGTGACAGTGGTCACAAGGGTTCTTGATTGAGGGAAGAGACGAGAACTTTGACTCCATGTTCAGAAGGCTTGATTTATTATTTTATGATATATATATATATATTACATTATACTAACTAAAAAGAAATAGAAGGAAAGGTTTCCTCAGAAGGCTAAGCTAAGAATAGAATAGGAAAGAATGATAACAAAGGCAGCTGGCTCCGACAGACAGCGAGAGCCAGCTCTGCTGTGAGTGTTCACCAGACCCAAACATCCACAGGAGCCCAATCACGAATCCACCTGTTGCATTCCACAGCAGCAGATAATTATTGTTTACATCTTGTCACTGAAACTTCTCAGCTTCAGCAGGAAAAATCCTAAGAAAGGATTTTTAATGAAAAAGATGTCTGCAACACACAGGCTATGAATAAAACCAAGAGCAGAAAGATGGTAACTAGAATTTGCAGACTCAGCATCTACTCCTTGTGGAAATCAATGACAAACCTTTTTGGCTTCAGCAAGGTGCCAGCTTGGACTAGAATTACAATATGACATAAAGAAGGAAAAGCAGGTGTCTTTCACGGGTCTGGAACATGGTTGATGGAATCCAATCAAGGACAGGTCAGAGACTCACAAGTCAAGTTCTGCCTAAAGAACTTAAGCCAGTATCTGCTCTCCAGCCCAGCCTTGGATACCATACCTCTTCCAGTTAGACATCTGGCTCTGGTTGGCTTCCATCATTAAAATATCATCAATCTCATCCTCAGTCTGGAATAGATGCTGAGACACTGGTTCATCCTCAGGGCAGGAATATGGACTCATGTAAGGATGCTGCAGACCCATCTCAGCTGTTTGTGGCAGGACCTTTCACCCCCTGATACAGTAAAACTTTATCTCCCCATCACATATGGCTAAAAGTCAGACTGGAATGATTTGTCATGTAATGAATTATCTCAGCTAAGAACCTCCTTAGCCATCAATACACATCCTGACTTAAATGGTGAGAAAGGAAAACCTAAAATTAGTGACTGCAGTACACAAGCATTTTTATAACTATAAAGGCCACTATGATTTTCACAAAATCAGAAATCTCTTATACACTCTCTGAGTGTGTGGAGAGTTCTCCTGGATGTTAAGATGTTGGCATTGAGTTACTTCCCCAGGGGATTGAGAGAAATTAAGGAGATTCTCTGTATACCATTATCATTCATTGCTAAGTGACATTGACTCTTAATCTATACTATTTCTTCACTAGCTGTAGCTCTATAATCGTGCACTGTATCTTTGAGTAGTGTTTCTTTTATTTTATTCCTGTGTAGTAAGTTTTTGCCACATTATATCACAGTACAAGCTGGTTTGTACTGGGCATTAATTCAGTTATAAATAAGAAACCCAGCCCAGTTTCATAAACCGGCCCCTGGGTTGACAGACAGGAACTTCAACCAATTACGTTCCTTCGTAAGCTGCAGTCATCTCACTAGTCTAGGAACTGGGGGGCATAAAAGATCAGACCAATGATCTATCTAGACTGGGTTTTTCAAATGCCCTTTATAAAGAAGGGTTGGACAATAAATGTTTTCTGTTGGCACAGGGACATCGGGTGAGTGGTTCTCTTTGTGTCCAACCCACTCTCCCACACATTCACAGTAAGTAGTCTGTTTAAGTCTTATGTCTGTTTTCTGTGGTCTATTCAATAAATAATTCATGTTGTAATAGGCCTGATAAGTCATTATTAAGAACTTGTGAGCAAGAGTAGTTTTGGAGTGCTGGCCACCTCAGTAAAGCTACTGTCTACTACCAGAGGCCTGGGCAGAGGCAGGGACTTGTCCAAGCTCTCCCCTCACTATTGGTAACACCATTAATCAATCCATGCAGTTAAATGTCAGTATTTTCTCCAGAAAATCAAAAGCTGTGAAGCAGACAGAAACAAGCTCACCAATTCCTCAAAAGCAATAAGTTTCCTTTCCAGGATGAGTCTCATGAAACACCCATAACAAATTCCCTTGAAGTAAGGAAGGAATTAAAGGTTACACCCTGTGTGCATCTAAAAGGAGCACTTCTGTCCTTGCTGCATCCACCTTACTCCCCACAGGAGATGTGTCCTTGCAGTGGAGCAATTTTGTAGCCTGCAGGCATCATCTCATCTAACAAGGCAGGAGAAATGACCATAAGAGCATCACACCTCCACAGGATATGTTATACCAGTACTGCAATCCCATCCAGAATGCTAAGCTTGTACCCCAAAAAGACCTTTGCACAATGTCAGGATTTGATTCCATGGTCTCAGATCCATTCCACAAGCACATTGCATTTCAGAAAACTGATTTAATATCTTTATGTGCAACTGAAGTGGGATTAGATTTAGTGCAATTTAAAAAAGTATTTGGTGTGACCAACGCTATGAAATTATTTTGCCAATTAATAGTTAGAGTATTCTGAGTGACTAAAAATTATTTTAGAAAGACTGTGGTTCATGAACTCTTTCTACAATGATGAAGAAAGAAATTAAAAAGCAATTTAAGTTACTAGAATGAAATCTAAATGTAAAAGGACTTTTGTGATTTCTTTGATGATTCTTTTTACTAAGATATGTGAACAGATCAAATCCTGTCATTAAAGTTGTTGCTTATTCAGTTGATTCTTGGTACATGGAAGAGTCCCTTAGAGGTCAGATAATACAAATAGGAATATGCCTTTCTTCAGTTACAACTTTATATTCTACTGTGTGAATCAACACAGGCAGGCAGCCAGAACAACCACAAAACTGCAGTTGAAATGCAAAGAGTAAATTTATTTCATGACTTCCCAAACCAGAGGATCCCAAAGCAACACTCAGGCAGAGACACAAGCGGCAACACAGGCACAATTAGGCTGTAACTCAGCCTCCTGCTGGGTTCAGATTTGCCCCTGAGCAGGCTGCACAGGCCTCGGATAGCTCAGTCCTCAATGGGACAGACTGCCCGAATTCCCCAAGCAGTTCTCGGCCGCTGGCAACCTTAGCAAGCATAAGGGATATCAGCTCTTTAGTGATTCTCAGCTCTTAGTGATTTCAGCTCTTAGCTTGCAAGGTGCCGCAGGCAGGCAGACACAGGGCAAGAGGAGAAGGCCGTTCTGGCGTTCCACAGCGATGTCTTTATTGGATGTTCTGCAAAGTTCCAGTGACAGCTCTTCTACAGAACCGGGCTAAAACAGCCCATTATATAGGGTATAAGGGGATCAGAAATTGTCCAATAGCAGGGGTTAAAAGGGAGTGACCTATAGGGTTACAGAGAGATAAGCAGGGGTCTGAAAGGCAGAAGAGAGGGGCTTCTAGCTATTCACCATGACTTGGCATTTCCTATCTTTAGGCCTCTGTCCTCCACAGGGCCTTTGCAGTCCCGGAGCCTGCTACAACTCCACTTTCTGTTTTTAGAAAAAAGGCGTTCCCTATAGTTCTTTTGAAACAGTGAACAAGGCATGAGAACATAGCTAATACAATGACAATCACAAGGAGAATCCACAACATTCCCTTAACCAAAGATGCAACCCATCCTGTTAATCCCCATTGACCGAAAAGGTCGTTGACCCAGTCTGGGGTTTCTTCTATTTTCAAGTCCTTCACGAGTTCTTTCAGTTTCTGGATGTTCACATGGATGGATTCTGAGCGTGAAGAGAGATTGAAGCAGCACATCCCTTCGAAGTCTTCACAGCCGTGTCCATGGGCAAGCAGCAGGAAGTCAATCGCTGCTCGATTTTGGAGTGAAGCATGTCTTGTGGTTTCTTCTTCCTTTAAGAGATTGCTCAGGGCAGCAGATGTAGCATTAGCTTGTTTACTGAGCCAGCACCCGAGGTGATTTATTTCACCAAGGGCTTTAGCTGCAGCTACCCATGGTAAGAATAGGGAGACAGCGATCCTTTTTGGTCTGTTCCAATCATATAATTTGGGATCACAATTTTCATCAAATTCAGTGTAGGAACTTTTGTGGCATTTTAATTCACTTACTTTTTTCCAATTATGTAACAGGGTGATATTTGGAGTGAGGGTAGAAAGTTTTCCAAGGGTACAGGGGCCTCCCTGGAGTTGGGAGGGGATCCCAGCCCATACTCTGTCACCACAAATGAGAAACGTTCCTTTGGGTAATACTTTGGGGTGGAGAGAGGACACAGAGATCACATGAGCCGTGTAATTGCACCAATTGGGATAGTTATAGGCTTTGTTAAATGGTGATATGTCTTTTCTGTATGTGTTTTTTGTCTGGTCAATTTCCGGCCAATTGTTTTTTGGACCTCTGAAGTAAAATTTGACACAGTATGTGGCCTTGGAGGACCCCAACAGGTCCAATTCTTGGGGTTCCTCTAGAGCATTGGGCAGCATTTTTGTCCATTCGTCCCAAGTATCTACCAGGTTGGGTCTCTTACCTGTGGTGCGGAGGAGCTCTGAGTTAAAGACGGGCCAGTCATCTGCTACAAAGGGAATCCCTACCAGACATGTGGAAAGTGGGTTATCAATGCTTCCCATGGATAAGCACATGTTGTCCTGTTTTAATGTCTTTGCTAAGGTTACCCAAACATTATGGCTAGGCTGTGGGCTAATCCAGCCAAAGGCATGCGGTACGGTGGAGAACATCCAGGCAGCAGTGAGGACAGCACCAACGGAGATATTTCTCATATTTGGACAGGAATGGGGCTTCTGATAGGGGAATATAAGCAAAATTTGTTATCTTTATAATGGGAGGGGAGGGTTTTCTCCCTTGTTCCTTTCTTCTGTTCCTTCCCCTCCTCCCCCCCTTTTTTTCTTTTTATTTCTAAGCTAAGGGAGGGGGAGTGGGTATAAGGTTAAGGGGTTTTCAAAAGAGTTAGGAAAAGGGAATAATAGGGGTTTTTGGGGTAGAAAAGGGGTAACAACATATAATTCAGAGAACACTTTTTGTTTTCAGGCTATCTTTGGCTTATGGTTAATGCAGCAGAATGTTATTCAGCTTTCTGTTTTGTCTGCTGTCATGTGGTGGGATGGTGTGTTCTTCTGTTTGTGGATATTCAGCGATGTCTTCATCGCCAGGCAGAACTGGTTTGGTTTTGAGGAGGTCTTGTGTTTGACTCAGGAGATTTGTCACCGTTTGTAGGAGTAGTGTTTGCAGTGCCTAGGTATGGTTTTATATTTTTTCCTGGGTACCATCTTGGACCAGATGGTAATAGCACGCACGCATATCCTCTGCCCCAGGTAATCAACTGGAAAGGCCCAGAAATTTGGTGTGTTTCGGGGTCCTTCACGAGCACCGGTGGTTTCTCAGTGAGCTTTGCTTGGGTGGTATTTGCAAAGTGGTGAAGTATTGGTGGGTCAGGCTCTGATGCTGTACAGTTCAGGAAGTTGATGACATAGAGAGCCTTGCAAAGTCTTTCCACTGGAGATATGATTCTCATGTCTCTGTTCTGTTGATCGAGGACTCTTTTGAGGGTTTGGTGTGTCCTTTCCGCGATGGATTGTCCTGTGGGATTTGCAGGTATGCCTGTCTTGTGTGCTATTCCCCATTCACTCCTTTAACTTACGTGAGGTATAGGCAAGTCCATTATCTGTTTTAATCTCCTTTGGTACTCCTAGAGTGGCAAAGGCAAGGAGGAAGTGTTTTATTGTGTGCAGTGCATTGTCTCCTGCATGTGATGATGCAAATATCGCTCCTGAAAATGTGTCGACTGATACATGCACGTATTTTGACCTTCCAAAAGGCGTGAAGTGAGTCACATCTGTCTGCCACAGCTGGCAGCTGTTCAGACCTCGGGGATTGACTCCCATCCCCATAGATGTCATCTGATAGTTTTGACAGTTCAGACATGTAGCAACAATAGCCTTTGCCTGATCTTTTGAAAGCTTGAACATTCTGATAAGGGCAGGTACATTCTGATGAAAAAATGCGTGTGACAGCTTTGCCTGGGCAAAGATGTTAGGAACATTAGCAGTTTCTGCTGCCATGGCTAATGCATCCGCTTTCCTGTTCCCTTCTGTGATGATACCTGGGAGGTCAGTGTGTGACCTCACGTGCATTATATGGTAAGGTTGCTTTCTGTGGGAGATTAAGCGTATTAATTTAGAAATCAATTGGTATAACTTTGGATTGGAAACCTCTTTGAGAAGAGCATGTTCTGCTCTCATAGCTATACCAGCAACATAAGCTGAATCTGCGACCAGATTAAAGGGTTCGTTTTTGAACTTTTCAAAGGCTCTGACAACAGCTGCTAACTCCGCAATCTGTGGAGATCCCTCCACTATTTGTAGGTCAGATTCCCATTTTTGTGTCTGAGGGTCTTTTCATGTCATTACAGACTTGTGGGATGACCCTGAGCCATCTGTAAAGATGGTTAGAGCTTTGAGAGATGTTCTACTTTGGACTAATTTTGGGGTCAGATGAAAGGTTGCATCACGATTAAAAAGTTTCTGTTTTGGGATATGAACTGAAATTTGGCCTATATAGCTATCTAGAGCAAACTGGAGATTTTCATTGGTCTGGAGCAAATTCTCCAAGTCTCCAGTGGTAAGTGGCAAGTCTATGCATGTGAACTCACACCCTGCAAGAGAGCGGAGGCGAGTTCTAGCCTTTTTTATTAGATATGCCATGATTTCCTGGAAGGTGGTAATTGTCTTTGTAGGTTGGTTGTTTGTAAAAATCCATTCCAGTATCAGCAAAGGGTCCTGAAGCTGAGTATCCCATTGGAAAATCAGTCCATAGAGTCGAGGTGCTTTTCCCAGAATGACAAACTGGAAAGGCAGGCTGGGCTCAAAGCGATGGGCTTTGTGTGAAGACAGGGCTTCTTGGACCTTGGTGATGGCACCTCGGGCGTCTGTTGTGAGAGTGCATGGAGAGTCCAGGTCTTCGTTGCCACAAAGAAGGTTGAACAGGGGAGCGAGGTCCTCTGTTGTAATTCCTAGTAATGGATGTACCCAGTTGATGGATCCGCACAAGCTGTCTAAGTCTCTCAGGGTTTTGGATCATCTTGGATGGTGAGCTGCTGGGGTACGATGGTCCTTTCCTGGATCTGGACTCCAAGGTAAGTCCATGGGTTGGTATACTGTATTTTGTCCTCACGAATCTAAAATCCTGCCTTTTCTATGGTTTCAATGGTCTTTTTAACTGCTTTGTCTAAGTAAGCTTTTTCTGATGCAGAGACCAGGATATCGTCCATATAGTGGTGGATGATTGCATCTGGAAATAAGTTCCGAACGGGAGACAGGATGTGAGACACGTACCACTGGCATATAGTGGGCGAGTTTTTTAGTCGTTGGGGAAGAAAACGCCAATGATATCTTTTGAGTGGGCCTCTCTGTTAAGAGAGGGTATGGAGAAAGCAAACCGTGGAGCATCCTGGGGGTGCAGTGGAATGCTGAAAGAAACAGTCCTTAATATCTATGATAGCAAGTGTCCAGTCTCTAGGCAGCATCGATGGGGAGGGCAGGCCAGGCTGGAGGGGGCCCATGTCCTCGATGACCTCGTTGATTTTGCGAAGGTCGTGGAGGAGCCTCCACCTGTCCGTTCCAGGCTTTGGCAGAACAAAGACTGGAGAGTTCCAAGGGCTGGTGGTCTCGACGATGTGGCCTTTGGTGAGCTGTTCTTCCACAAGGGCTTGTAGTGCATGCAGCTTTACTATAGAGAGGGGCCACTGTTCAATCCAGACCGGGGTCATGACATTTCCAGGTGAGACATGGGGTATCTGGCAGTGCGTGCTCCTCAGTGGCCCCAATTAGAAATCCCGAGTGGGAATACATAAGGAGACCCCCAATTGGGATAGAACGTCCCTGCCCCAAAGGGTGATGGGGGCCCTTACAACAAATGGGTGGATGGTTGCCAACTTGCCTTCAGGCCCTTGGACGAGGATGTTGTTCTTGTTTCACATGGATACCGTAGCTCCACCAATCCCTGAAATCATGCCTGCAACAGGTTGTAGTTCCCAGTGTGCTGGCCATTCTGAGTGAGCGAATATGGTCACGTCAGCACCGGTGTCCAGCATCCTTGGTAGGTGCATCTTCTCTCCTCTGCAAGTAAGGCCGCACTTGATGGTAGGCTTGCTTGGTCCCACAACTTGTGCCCACATTGCTGTAGGGTTGAGAGGAATCTGTTCCCTGTGATTCTTTGGGAGTAGAAAGGCTTGTGCGATCGGAGTTCCTCTTGAAAGGAAAAATGGTAAGTCTGTGCAGTACACCTGGACAAGAATCTCTTGTCCCGGGTGCACTGTTTGTACTTCTGGAACAACGAAGATTTTCTTTGGGCTATGGAGAGTGTCACCTATAATTAAGATGTCAGAAGGACCACCTTTTGGCCCATATTTGCCTATGGGAACACAATAAACATTCTCATTATTAAAGTCAATGAACAGAGCAGTTACCAATTGGCAGTGGGTTCCCATCTGTATCACGCCGTGTGTTGGATCCTCTTCTTGTGGTCCAGAACTTCCAGGGATGGTGCGTGGTTGGGTCTGGATGGCCTTTGATTTGTTGTCACAGCACGGGGCTCCACCATGCTGCACAAAGCGTTTCCCGAATGCTGCTGGTAGTGCTGCTGATTCCGGGGTCTTTGATAGGTGTTATGGGGGTTTCTGGTAGGTGACCTGTCTGGACAGTCCTTTATAAAATGTCCAAAATCTCCACAGTGAAAGCAGCGGGCCTGGTCTTTAGAAGCCATTACTGCATATGCACCAGAAACTCCTTCAGCAATACCCTTAGCAACTGCTTGGGCCACTGTATTTTCAGTGGACAAGTGGCATGTACAGCTTCCCAGCATTTGCTCTATGGTAGGTTCTGTATCCAGTGGTAGAGACCTCAGAATTGTTTTACATTGTTCCTTTGAGTTACTCATGGCAAGCTTGCTCAACAGTTCCTTTCTTGCCTCTGTGCTCTCTGTTTCTCCAGAGCATCTTTAATTCTGTCCACAAATTTGATAAAGCTTTCATCTACTCCTTGTTTAATATTAGAAAAATGCATAGTAGGAATTGAATCATCGGGCGTAAGAAGTAAGGAGGTTTTTGTTGCCAGTGCCACATCTTGCAGTGCATCCTTGGACAGTGTGTCGGCTTGGTCAGAGGATTTCTGTAAATCCCCTTCCCCAGCCAGCTGTTCTACAGTAAAATTTGTCTTATCAGCATTTGTAGAATATGAGTCTGATAATGTTTTAAATTGTCTTTTCCAATGCCTTTCCCATAACATATATTCTGCTGGGGAAAGGAGGCAGTGAGCAATATTTTTAATATCGTGGGGTACTAAAACATGTGCCAAGAACATAGCTTCTAGGAAATTTCTAAAAATATGTGAGCTTCTGCCATGTTCTTTGGCTATATTTCTTAATTGTACGAGTTCCTTATTTGAGTTGGGTTCCCACATCTTTATACTAGATGTTATGGGAAACTAGAGTTTGTTCATTAAACACAGACAATAACCATAGTTTGCAAGCCGTGTTTAACAGGAAGAGCACAAACCCACGATAAGCACAGCAGGAAGTCCCACTCAGATAAGAATCCACTCGCTTGCAAAATACAGAAAGGTCGGCTGAGAGGCAGCGAGGAAGACCCCGAGTCTTCAGCCCACGACCACCAGAAGGCAGGAAAAGACCCCCTAGCAACAGCCTGGAGCAGGCGCACAACGCAGGAACAGAGGACACGTATGCAGGAGAAGGAACGGATAAAAGACTGCCGCGGCCAGGCGGAGGGGAGCGCAAACACCGACACGATGTAGGTAAAAAAAAAGCTCCGTTTATTGACTCTACCAGCGCTACTAATATACAGTAAAGAAACTTTAGAACACGCGATCATGCATGATCTAATTGGATGCCCCGCTTTGTCCACGAGGCAAGCACGCATCCTGACTCCACGATTATTGGTTGCTAGTCCATGTTAATTGGTTGCTACAGACGAAGAGAATTATCTCTAAGTTTTTGCTTCTTGTAATTCTTGTGCCTTGTTATTCTGATAAGTCCGGCACGTAGCACTTTTGTTTTTCTCTTCTTCTGTCTTCAAGGACACTGCAACCCTTACAGCTCACTACATGCTGCTCCTGCGTGCCTGAAAAACCCCCAACAAAAGACGAACTCAGGGGGGTGAAAGGTTGCGAGCCTTGGGGGAGCGGAGACTCCCCGGCCACCCAGCGCTGGACCCTTGCTTATCGCTGCTTGCTAAATAAAGCAATTTGTATTCTGATCGAATTGACTCAGAAAATTCTTGATTGGCTTAGAGAATTCACAAACCTTACTTATAACAAATTGGTGCCGTGACTCGGATCCAGACAAAGGGAGACTCGAGAGCCTTGGGGAGGCGCCTCACCATTTCGGTGGCCCCGAGTGCGGCTCGGTCACCCTAACACCTGGACCGACGAACCTAAATTCGGTGATAAGCAAGGGGTGGGACTGGTAACCCAGTCTGATGATAGCCCAGTAAACTTTGTGCACGAAGACCCGAACGAAGACGCAGGGACACGTGAGTATTGGCCGGTATTCCGTTCGGTTTGGGTTGGTTTTCCCAGAGTGTGGTGAACGAGACGCCCAAAGGCGGACGAGGCGAGAGGGACCCTCCAGTAGTGCGGTTCTCATAGCCCACGAGGGAGTGAGCCACGACCAAGGGGCGCACGCGTGTGTGTGGAGACTCTCTGGAAGGTGGGGCAGAGGAAAAGCAAGCCCTCTGACTACATGGGGGGGGAGCCCCCGACGAAGTTGCCCGCGATACCTCAGGATAGTCCATTGGGGCTAATGTTAGAGTCCTGGGAAGACTTTCCCTCTAGGAAGGGAAAGGATAAGGCAAAAATGATTAATTACTGCCTGGTAGTTTGGGGTGGCAAGAAGTTAGATTCTGGCAGCATATATTGGCCAATTTTTGGATCCTTTGAGAACTGGGTCTGCCAGGCTTTAAACATTTATGTGAATTCAAAAGAACCAGTAAATCCGGAAGAAAGTGACTACGCTAGGTTATGGATAATAGGCGGTAACAACATGAAAGCTGGCTTGTTTCCCCTACAAGGTGAGGGGGGGGAGGAGAGGGGAAGGAGGGAGCGGGAGGAGGATATGGTGCCGGTGAGCCCTCCCCCATATGTACCACCAGTGCCGGTACCTCTCCCCGCAGCCCCGACTCCCCGGACCCCTAGGACAGCCAGGGGCCAAAAGGAGACCCCTTCAGGTTCTCCCAATGAATGTCGAAGGAGGACCCGTAGCCAAACCAAGTCATTGACAGAAACAACGGAGGGTGGTGGCCTATTCCCCCTGAGGGAAATCACAATGGGAGGGCCCCAGCCCGGAATGGGGTTTGTGTCAATTCCCCTTAATTCAGGAGATGTAAGACAATTTATAAGGGAGATGGGGAACTTGTTAGACGATCCCCTTGGGGTGGCAGAGAAAGTGGATCAGTTCCCGGGACCCAATGTGTACACATGGGCTGAAATACAGTCCATATTGGGGATTCTGTTCACGGCAGAGGAGAGAGGTATGATTAGGAGAGCAGGAATGCGGATTTGGGATGCACAGCATGCACAGGGACCAGCGGCCGACACCAAATGGCCCCTGCAAAACCCTAATTGGGACAACCAAAATGCGAACCACAGGGGCCATATGCAGGACTTAAGGACTATTATTATACAGGGGATAAGGGAAGCAGTACCAAGGGGACAGAACATCAGTAAGGCACTTAAGGAATGTCAAAAGAAAGATGAGACCCCCACCGACTGGTTGGAGACGCTCAGAAAAAGCCTCCAATTATACTCAGGGGTAGACCCCGAGACACCAGCGGGGCAAGCACTATTGAAAACCCAGTTCGTGGCAAAATCCTGGGAGGACATTAGACGAAAAATCGAGAAGTTGGAAGCTTGGCAAAATAGAGAGCTCGATGAGTTGCTGAGAGAAGCTCAAAAGGTGTATGTTAAAAGGGAGGATGAAGCGCACAGGAGACAGGCTAGGGTGATGGTTTCAGCAGTTACGGAGGCACAGTGGAACGTCCCGCAAGGGCCTCCCCCACGAACAGGAAAAGGACGCCCTGACCCTACAGGGGAGAGCGACCGCAGTCAGGTCGGGAGGAGAAAGGAGGTGACGTTATTACTGTGGAAAGAAAGGTCACCTGAGGAGGGAATGCCGGAAGAGATTGAGGGATGAGAGGATGTTCAAGGAGGATTGAAGAGGTCAGGGGCTCTATCTATTGGGGACCCAGCCAAAAACAGAGCCCCTGGTAAAGCTGAAAGTGGGTCCCCAACAAACCCCTATTGAATTCCTTGTAGATTCTGGTGCTGAGAGATCAACAGTCCAGTCCTTACCCCCTGGCTGTAAAATCTCTACAGAAACTGTGCAAGTAATTGGAGCTAAAGGGGAACCCTTTAAGGTACCCGTTATCAAAAACGTTTTGCTAGAATCACAAAACAAAGTGGGGCTGGGATCTCTATTGTTAGTGCCGGAAGCAGATTATAATTTATTAGGAAGAGATTTGATGATCGAGTTAGGAATCAATTTAGAGGTCGAGGAAAAACAGTTAAGAGTCAAATTATGTCCCTTAAGAATCACAGATGAGGAAAAGATTAACCCTGAAGTCTGGTATACCCCCGAGACAGTGGGCAGATTAAATATTGAACCTTTCACGGTAACTATTAAGGATCCAGATATACCGATCCGGATTAAGCAATATCTGATCTCTGATGAGGGGAGAAGAGGGCTCAAACCAGAAATTGAGCGGTTAATGCAGCAGGGTCTCTTGGAACCCTGCATGTCCCCTTTCAACACGCCAATCTTGCCTGTGAAGAAAGCTGAAGGGAAGTACTGATTAGTACATGACCTCAGGGAAATAAACAAGAGAACTGTAACCCGATTCCCTGTGGTGGCCAATCCACATACCCTACTCAGTCAACTGAGGCCGGATGATCAGTGGTACAGTGTCATAGACTTAAAGGATGCATTCTGGGCATGTCCTCTTAAGGAGGAATGTAGGGATTATTTTGCATTCGAATGGGAAGACCCAGATACTCACAGAAAACAACAATTAAGGTGGACAGTACTCCCTCAGGGATTCACTGAATCCCCAAATCTTTTTGGGCAGGCTCTGGAGCAGATCATGAAATCCTATGACTTGGGGCCAGGAGTTACATTAGTCTAATATGTGGATGACTTGTTGGTTGCAGGGAGTAAAGAAGAGGCAGTTCGAGAAGAAAGCATTAAGCTCCTAAACTTCCTAAATCTACAGGGATTAAAGGTGTCAAAAAGTAAATTACAGTTTGTTGAAGAGGAAGTAAAATACTTGGGGCATAGGTTAAACAAAGGAACTAAAACATTGGACCCTGACAGAATTAAAAGGATCCTTTCCGTCCCACCCCCACAGACTACGAGACAGGTGAGACAGTTGTTAGGACTCATGGGATATTGCAGACAGTGGATTGAAAACTTCAGTGAGAAAGTAAAGTTTCTTTATGAGAAACTTACAACCGATGGGCTATTGAAATGGACTGATAAGGATGACCAGTTGCTAGAGCAGCTGAAAGAGGAGCTATCTAATGCTCCCGTATTGAGCCTCCCAGATACCTGGAGACCATTTTATTTATTTGTTAATACCAACGAGGGGGTAGCATATGGGGTACTAGCCCAGGATTGGCCAGTAGCCTTTATCTCAAAACTCCTAGACCCCATGAGTAGAGGATGGCCCACATGTCTCCAGATCATAGTTGCAGCCGCCTTACTGGTAGAAGAGGCAATAAAGATTACATACAAAGGGGGAGCTGAAGGTGTTCACCCCACACAATATATGGGGAATGTTACAACAAAAGGCAGAAAAGTGGATAACTGACCCTAGGCTTGTGAAATATGAGGGCATCCTACTATCATCCCCAAGATTAACACTTGAAACAACCTCTCTACAGAACCCTGCTCAATTCCTATTCAGGGTACCCAATGAGGGCTTGGCACATGACTGCTTGCACAGCATAGAAGAACAAACTAAAATAAGACCAGATTTAGAAGAAGAGGAATTGGAAGAAGGAGAGAAATTATTTGTAGATGGATCCTCGCAGGTGGTGGATGGAAAACGAGTGTCAGGATATGCCATCATAGGAGGAAAGGACTTTCAGACAATCGAGTCAGGGTCCCTTAGCCCCAGCTGGTCGGCACAAGCCTGTGAGCTTTATGCAGTTTTACGAGCATTAAAGCATTTAAAACAAAAAGTAGGGACTATTTACCCTGATTCAAAATATGCCTTTGGGGTTATACACACGTTTGGAAAGATTTGGGAAGAGAGGGGGTTAATCAATTCCCAAGGAAAGGGACTAATACATCAGGAACTAATTACCCAGGTATTGCAGGCAATAAGGGGCCCAGAGAGAATCGCAGTGGTACACATTAAAGGGCATCAAAAAGGGTTATCGTACGTAATTAGAGGAAACAACGTTGCTGATCGAGAAGCAAAAGAGGCTGCACTGCACGGGCCCAAAGCAGAAGATATTAATGGGGTACTACAGGAAACACAAAAGACCAGGATAAAGATTCTAAATTTCACAACGCAGGAAGAAGCTAAACTAGATACAATGGGAATCAAAAAGGTTGAAGGCACCCGAAAGCTACAAGATAATAGAGAAGTACTACCCAAATCCACAGCTCTCAGGATTCTGCAACAACTACATAGCCAGACCCACTGGGGAACCCAAGCCCTGGTGGACCAGTTTGCTATTAAATACATGTGTATAGGAGTTTATAATTTAGCTAAACAGGTGGTAAGGGATTGTTTAACATGTCAAAGGGTTAATAAACACCAAGCCCAGGAGAAGATCCCAGAAGGACGGGAATTGGCTCACCGACCCTTTTCCCATGTGCAGATAGATTTCACCGACTTACCAAAAGTCAGAAGGCATAGATACTTATTAGTAATAACAGATCATTTAACTCGCTTTGTAGAAGCTTATCCCACATCCAGGGCAACTGCAAACACAGTAGTAAAAACACTGCTAGAAGAAATAATACCCCGGTACAGACTAATAGAGGTAATAGATTCTGACAGGGGCCCACACTTTGTATCTAAAATAATAAAAGAAGTCTCCTTAGCCCTAGGCACCCCGTGGCACCCCCAGAGTTCAGGAAAAGTAGAAAGAATGAATGGAGAAATCAAAAAGCAACTTACCAAGTTAATGGTGGAAACAAAAATGTCATGGGTTAAATGCCTCCCTTTGGCACTACTAAATATTCGAACCCAACCTCGAACTGACGTAGGGGTATCACCATTTGAAATGCTCTATGGGATGCCATATGACATGGAGTCCCCTGGGAACCATCCCTGTATAGAAGATAGCCAAATACAGAATTATATAAAGCAATTAATGAATAGAAGAGAAGAATTAAAGAAGAAAGGGTTGATAGTGCAGAGACCACCCCTTGATATAATAATGCATAATGTTAGGCCAGGCCACAAGGTGCTAATAAAAACCTGGAAGGAGACCTCCCTTGAACCTCGCTGGGAAGGTCCTTTTATTGTTTTACTCACCACAGAAACAGCCGTGCGAACCGCTGAAAGGGGATGGACCCATGCGAGCCGAGTCAAAGGACCCATCACAACCGAAAGTCCGTGGGAAATTACTAGCCGACCTGGGGACTTAAAGCTAACCCTTCGGAAAACAAGCTCTAAACAGATGGACTCATGTAATCAATGACTGAGGTGGGGGATCGAGAACTTCATAGGCTGCAGCTATTGGTAAAGCAGCCCCTACAAGAGCTCGAGCAAGAGTTGCAGATCTCCCTTTCCTGGAAAACCTGGGGTGAATTCACAAGTGTGTGTTCTGTGATTCTCAATGTGAAGCGAGAGGTGTTTGTTAACCCATCGGTGTGTGCAGCCTGCTATCACCCTTCCTGTGGAGCATGGGTAAAAATTGCATGTGGGGGATGTGATAAAAAGTGGTGGGTATTCCAGTCTAGACTCACGAGTACCTGGTGCCCCTCCTGTGACTTCAAGTGGCGTAGGGAAGACCCAATACGGGCCCTGGGGGAGTGGGTAGGGATTCCAGGGAGACAAGCTACTACACTTATTGAAGATCTAAACCAGAGAAGTAGGTGGGAAGTAGCGTGGACATTACACCACGAATCGTATCGTATTTTAAGACAACGAAAGTCAGTCGTATTAAGTACCCTATGTAAAAAAGGAATTCATGTCCCACAGTTGTGGCAAGTAGAGCCTCATGAGTGGAACGGAGTAGTCTGTCGCTTTTCCCGCATTGACAAGCAGCGGAGGAGCAAAGAGCGTAAGGTGGAGCAACAGACTCAGCGGCAGGGTCAGTGATGCTGTAAGGTCTGCCTAGAACGGTGGTAAGTCCAATAGGACCAAAAACTAAGTACAAAATTGACATATATTAACATTTAAGGCTTCTGTTACCAGACTGAGGGTAAGACTATAACAAACATGGAAATGCGTGAGAGGAACGCGCTAAGAGCCCTAAACAAGCACCTCCTGAAGAATATCTCTGCTGCCAAGAAGATGAAAACCCTTGCGGCTCGAAGCAACCGAGTCGGCAAGCGAGGCAGAGAGGTAAGAGACAGTGGAGGGAGATATTGGGCCAATAACACCGGGGTGGTAAACAACCCTGAATGCCCCAGTCTGGCAGAAACCCAGGGGAAGAAGAAGAAACAAAAAAGGAAAAACCAGGGAGCTTGGTCACAGGGACTCCACCCTACTTGGCAGATTATGTCATCACTGGTGTTAATAACTCTAACCTTGTTTTTCCCCGCTGCTCATGGTAGCTCTCACCAACCCTTCCAGTGGACATTGACCCGGGTAGATGGGACTGTGGTACGACAGATAGTGCAGTCCGGTCCTCCCTATTTCAATGTCACCCTACGTGAGTTAGCGCCCATCCAACTTAGTGGACCCCTGTTCTACTTGATGGGATTTTATATGTGCCCAGCATCTAATCCAGGGAAGAGTTATTGTAATTATCCGGGGGAATATTTTTGCGGATACTGGGGTTGCGAGACCATCGCACCGGATTGGATACCAGGACACGGGACAGATAGATTTCTAAAAGTACGATGGGGACCCTACGGGTGTTCACGCCCAAGCCGAGGCCCCTTAGGGGAAACTGTCCATGGGGGAACCTGTAAATGGATATATCTAAATGTGTCTAACCCATCAGACGTCGGGTGGATTACAGGAAAAACTTGGGGTTTTAGATACCGGGAACCGGGTAAAGATTGGGGAAACATGTTCACTATTACGAAGGAAGCAGCACCACCTGACCTGGTGCAGGTGGGTCCAAATCCAGTTATAACCGGCCAACTAGGAAACGTGGCAAAGGTAACCTCCCCAATCAATGATACGTATGAAGAACCTAAGACTAGAGACACCCTTTGGACAATGATGGAGGCTAGTTACCAGGTCCTCAACAAAACTAACCCCAATCTAACTGAGGCTTGTTGGCTATGCTATGGGGTGGGCCCGCCTTACTACGAGGCATTGGGAATGCCCTTTAGGGCCAAAAGACTGAATGGCAGTAATCCAAGCCAATGCTCATGGGGGCGGGATACCATATGGGGACTGACTATGGAACATATAACTGGGCAAGGGCGTTGTGTGGGAGAGGTGCCAGACGAAAAGAGACATCTCTGTAGTAACACCACTAAAATCAGGAAAGGTGATGACTGGCTGATAGCCTCTGAAAACACCTATTGGGTCTGCAATAACCTAGGAGTCACTCCATGTATATCCCCAAAGCTATTTGACGAGACTCGATACTATTGTATCCAGGTACTGATAGTGCCAAGGATCATATATCACTCGGAGGAATTTATATACCAGCATCACACCGCCCCAGAGTACCACTTGGAAAAAAGAGAACCCCTCACAGCACTCACTGTAGCCTTTCTTATGGCAATAGGAGGAGCCGGCATAGGAACAGGGGCAGCATCATTAGTTAAGCAAAGCCATGAATTTGGACTGCTAAGGCATGCAGTAGATGAGGACCTAGACCGCATTGAAAGGTCCATTATGGCACTTGAGAAATCTATAAAATCACTCTCGGAGGTAGTGTTACAAAATAGGAGAGGTTTAGACCTACTGTTCCTCCAGCAAGGAGGGGTATGTGCAGCATTAAAGGAAGAGTGTTGTGTTTATGCTGACCACACAGGGGTAGTGAGAGAAACAATGACCAAACTCCGAGAAGGCCTTGAAAGGCGAAAACGAGAACGAGAAGCCCAAAAGGGGGTGGTATGAATCTTGGTTCAGTCAGTCACCCTGGTTAACTACCCTACTGTCCACCATAGCCGGACCCCTCATCTTACTCATATTAGGCTTAACGTTTGGGCCATGTATTTTTAACAAACTGATATCTATAGTGAAAGGTAGATTAGAAGCAGCCCATCTGATGCTTATGCGCAAAATATGATCCAATCCCCGATGAAGCAATGGAAGAGGGGTTGATCCTCAGCCAGCAGGAATTGAAACGGTTTAATGAATAAAATGGTAAAAAGAGGAATGGGGGAGTTGTTATGGGAGACTTGAGTTTGTTCATTAAACACAGACAATAACCATAGTTTGCAAGCCGTGTTTAACAGGAAGAGCACAAACCCACGATAAGCACAGCAGGAAATCCCACTCAGATAAGAATCCGCTTGCTTGCAAAATACAGAAAGGTCGGCTGAGAGGCAGCGAGGAAGACCCCGAGTCTTCAGCCCACGACCACCAGAAGGCAGGAAAAAGACCCCCTAGCAACAGCCTGGAGCAGGCGCACAACGCAGGAACAGAGGACACGTATGCAGGAGAAGGAACGGATAAAAGACGAACTCAGGGGGGTGAAAGGTTGCGAGCCTTGGGGGAGCGGAGACTCCCCGGCCACCCAGCGCTGGACCCTTGCTTATCGCTGCTTGCTAAATAAAGTAATTTGTATTCTGATCGAATTGACTCAGAGAATTCTTGATTGGCTTAGAGAATTCACAAACCTTACTTATAACACCTTCTAAGATAAACACCCAGGGCATTCCATGTGCGGGGGTCCCAGGAGGAATTCATGCCCATGGGGAGCCCATGGCGTTTGGCCCAGCCAAAAAATTCATAAAGTTCTTGCTGGGGCACGAGAACTCCATGGTCACGAAGCATGACCTCCCAGAATTCCAAAGTGAATTTCTCTCCCCATGAAAATTGAGTGCTCATGTCCATAGACATCTCTTCCCAAAGTCAAAGCCCACCCAATTGGGCAGTGCCTGCCAGAAGAGCTTCCCCCGTCCCTGCCTCAAGGCTTGGGGGTTGAACACGGCCAGAAAGACCGGGTCTTCTCCTAGGGAGACTCAGGAAAGGGGTAATACCTTTCTCTCTGGGGAAAGCAGGTGGCAGCATCCAGGCTCAGGGTCCTGCAGGATCCTAGAGGCTTTCTGTCTGTCCCACGGAGATCTCTGGACACACTTCTGGGATGTGGCAGATTCTTTCCATGCTCACCTGTGCTGCGAACGCTGCCCAAATTCAGGGTCTTGGTTCTCCAATCCAGGCCACAGCCACACGTCAGGTCACCACTTATTGTAAATCAAAGATGACTCCAACAAAGGGGAGAGGGAATGATGCATCTGACTCCATCATCAGAAGGCTAAAGAATTACTTTATTATACTATACTATGTACATTGTATCTAAACTGAATCTGCCGTGCACTCATGTTGCTATAGGACATGAAACAAACACAAGTGCACACACTGCTATTCTCAAGGTGAAGAAAAAGGGAAGTTTATTTTCTGACTCCAACATTTATAGTTTTCCAAAAGTGACAGTGGATTGGAGGGTGAAAGTGCCACCTCTCCAATGACACTGGACAAACCAACAGTCCATCAAATTTCTCCTACTCCATAAAAGAATGCAAAACAATAAGTTATTTACAGAAAGTGTGTGAGAAAGTTTGCTGCAAGAATGTAAACATCAAAAGGCTTAGAAAAATCTTAAAAAATCAGGGCAACACACTCACTCTTGCTCACAATTGCACAGAACTGCACTCATCTCTCATTCTCTCGTGACTGTCCCGTGACAGTCTGACACATACACACTTCTTGGCCCTGATAGGCCAAGGGAACAAAACATCCTCACTTTGGGTAAACAATCTCCATATTGCATTCTACTTTAGCACAACACAGGCACAGCAAGCGAGATAAGAATTGTGTTTTCCTTCTTCTCTGCTTGTCTCACAGCTTCTCTCTGTTCAGAGGGCATGTAAATACCACAAGGGACTGTAAAAGGTAATGGGATAGTTTCCTTAAGAACCATAAGTAAAATAAGACAAAGGAAGGAGGGCAAGACAGGGTCGACCTTTTGTTTGATACCAAGAA
Source organism: Diglossa brunneiventris (assembly GCA_019023105.1). Lineage (NCBI taxonomy): Eukaryota > Metazoa > Chordata > Aves > Passeriformes > Thraupidae > Diglossa > Diglossa brunneiventris. Next base: position 35,779,097 of record CM032356.1, on the reverse strand, counting down.
GACTCCCTATCCCTGCTGCAGGTAGCAACCCCATAGGCATGGTAAGGTAGGGGCAAAAAGGCCATGCCAGACCTCTATTATTCCTCAACTGTCTTTTAATACAAAAGAGACTGGAGGGCAAGACTGAGTTGGCCTCTCTACTCACCACTAAGATATACCTACCATGGGTCAAAAGATGTGGTGGTTTTAGTTTGAAAAGGGCTGGAAACACCAATTTAGTGTAGTGGTTTGGATTAATTAATTTAAGATTTCCTTAATTTTAATATTTGCCGGCTAACGTACTAAAGATTGTGGTATGTTTCACTGCTGGTCAATCACCAATACACTCATTTTCTGTTGTGAGATAGGATTAGGAGAACGGCAAAGCAGGCTCAAAACTTTAAAATGGTATAAAGGAAATTTTGTTAAATGTAGCTAAAAGAAAAAAAATTAGTAAGAATCAAAACAAACCCTTCAGAACACTTCTTCTCCCTTTACAACCTTTTCTGTCCCACTGATAATGTAAAGAAACAAACCCTAAATTTTTCAGTCAGTTTACTACCTCTAAAATAGTCTTTCTTCAGTTCACTTAGGGAGAGAAGTCCCTCTTGTTAGGGTTATGGAGACTTCTCCATGAGAGGAAAAAAAACAGTTTTCTCGTGGTCCTTAATTTCATCACAAATAACAGCCACCCAGGGAACCCTGCCATTGTGAAGTCCTTCCCATTACTACAAGCCTTCCCACAGCTTGTCGATGGGTCATGTCAACTCATGGGGTATTGTTTTAAACATGAGCTGTTCAAAGGCAAAAGTGCTCATTATCTATTTCTAAAATCATCTTCCTCCCTGGAAACAGAGATCTTCTCCTGGGGGCACTGGACTACTCTTCTTCTCTGTTCAAACTTCTCATGGGATCACAGCTACTTTAACATCTGCTTACTTTAACATGGAGGCCTTTACTTGATATCAATTTGAACACTTTCATCTCCCCATAGTTTTATGCGCTATAAGGAAGAAGAGTCCTTTCTCCATAGCTTACAAGAGAATTTCAGCTCCAAAATCGAGGCACCTCCTTCATCCCTCCCATCTGGGACTTAACTTCTTCCTCACTGATCTCGATGTCATGTTGTTCTTTTACATGTTTGTATCTTGTTCTTTTCTCTCATTCGAGAGAGTATTGAAGCACTGAAAGGGTTTACATCCCGCCTGGGGTCTACCTGACCCGCCAGTAACTTGTGGGGAGCTGCGGCTGGGCTGTGTCAAGATCGGCTTCATGGCTGGTCTTTTGAAATAAAACAGGGCAAGGAGAATTTTCTCCTTTTAACGCCTTTATTAAAAAGTGATCAGCTCAGGGTGAGAAAGCCGGACGGGTCTGCAGTGTCCGTCTTCTTTCCCAGCGTGGCTCAGAGGAGGAGGATTTGGGCAGCTTTGTCCACGAGGGACAGAGCTGGGGGTCCGATCCTCGTGACAGCTTCGGGCGAGACCCCGGTGCTTCTCTTCTTCTTCCCTCCCTGGTTCCCGGCTCTGGGTCACCACTCCAGACGACCTCTGCAGTCAGGGTGAGGGGCACCAAGGTCTATTAGCACCTCTGCAGACTCAGCACTCTGTTCCTCACGTTCAGGAATCACTATAATTTCTTAATTTTACAATTGGCTCGTTATTTTAGGGTTTTTATGATAGATAGGACGTCCCACAATACACTGGTTACAAAATTTACATATTATAATGCCCCCCTCCTCTCTGTGTTTTTCTCTGCCTGGTACGAAAGACGGTTTAGCCTCAGGCTAAGTTTTCTCAATACAAAAGACGGCCATCAGCCCAACTCCGGCCAGGGTCTCCGTAATACAAAGAAGAACTATTACTTCTTAACGACTTGTGATTAACATAACAAGTGACACTGCCGCAGCAACCTGGGTTTACAGATTTTGGACCTGTCTTTTTTTTTTCTCTACAGAAATAAAATTTAACAAAAATCTTGTTCATAACAGTCCCCCCTCTTAAACTTTGATCGAGCTTAATTTTAAGCTCGCATCAACTTGCAATTTGTATTGATTATAAATTTCTTGAGCACTCTTGTACTCTTGGTTACTTATCTTTGTTACCTTTCTTGGTTTTTTCAGGTTGGTCTGCATGGCTAATACCACTATTTTAATAAAACAGAAAAATAAGTATAGTAAAGAGAGCAATCCTCCAAGTATACACACAATGAAAAGATCTACTTTTTCCCGGACACTCTTTTCAAAAATCTCTAGGTTATCCCACCAACTGGAATCAAGTGTAGGAGTTTGTTCTTGATTGTTTACACATGCTAATTTTTTTATTTCTTTTGAAATGTTTCTAATAATTGCATTCTTTATCTCTAATACTGCTTGGAGCCTGATGATTCTGTTTAACATAGATACCGGGGTTTGAACTTGGCTTCTATAATTTTGGATTTTCTCAATTTTTATTGCACTTTGCTTCTTCTGTTTGGTTTCTCTAAAATCATTGTATATAGGAACTCCTAAACTTGATCCAGTTTCTTTTGATAACAAGAAAGTTGGTTTTATCATTCTAGCTGTGCAGCTGCCAAACCAATCTCTTGACCATTTAGTGTATGTTGTAATACTAGAGCTCAAAACCAGGTGTTTAGGGCTCTCCCGAAATGTGTTATCAGTTTCTGTTGGGCATTCCCCTCACTCACACAGTTCTCTCACTTTCCAAAAGGGGTTTACTTTCTTTTCAGTACACTCATAAACATACATATACTTCACAGTGGATACATTTGTCTCCTTCTTTTTCAATAGTTACTAATTTATTTGGATCTCTTGGGATCCACTGGGTAGCCAAATTCTTTACTGTTAAATACCTGTTACAAACCATTTTTCTTACTGTTTTTACCATTTCTTTTCTTTTTACCAGATCTATTGAGCTTGTTTCAGCAGCATCATATTCAAAGCACAACCAGGCTTCTCTTACAGGGCACTCTCCCAGGAGTGGCTGCCTAAAAGTGGCAGTATTCTGTGCTATCCAATTAATTCTTTTATTTTTCTGATAAAAGACCAATTGGGAGAGGTTAACACAATTAGGGCTGGAACTGATGTGGACTCTAGACAAGGAGCTCACTTCTTTCTCCTCATAGAGGGGTTGGTAGCACTCACTGCATGGCTCTCCTGGGCTCCCCAGAGCCCCACCAGCAATTAGAGCCATCATTACTACCCTTCCCAAGAGTCCGGTATGGGGTCATCTTGCACAGCCTGCCCACCCGGCCTTGCCTCTTGGGGAATTTTACTGAGAAGAAGTTTCCAAGCTCTTTAGAGTTTCCTCTACCCGCTTCTCTGGTTAAACCTCTCTTGGTCTGTTCCCTATCAATTTTGGTTTCTCTTAGGGGAGTGCTCTGCATAGGATTAACCTGGAGTCTTTAGAACTAAATTGGAGGATTTAACCAGAATTACTTATTTACAGTTTTAACTCTTTTTACAAACTTATTTTACACACGGAACTGTTTTAAAACATTTTAACATTTTTAACTTAGGTTAGAACTCTGATACTAATTATTTTCCAATACAGTTCAGTTGTTCTGACTCTTCCTTCTGAGAGTCAACTTTAAATCCTTTGGTCTTTTTATTACAGTATACTCAGGTGAATTGACTTGTGATGTGGTTGACTCTTGTCCAGTGCCCGGAGGTGAGAGTGATGTGGACTCTGGCCCAATGCCAGAGGGAAAATGGGGTGGAGTCTGGTCCAATGCCAGAATGCCAGAGGGACAAGCTGATGTTGAATCCTGGTCTAATGCCAGGGGGTGAGAGTGATGTGGGTCCAACCCCTTTCCTTTGGTCTGCTCAGTCGAATTATGGAGTACCTGAAATGGGCTTTCAAATATAGGTATTAATGGTCTGCTATTTTATGATTCTATCAAAACTCAAGTTTCTCCGGTTAATGTTATGTATAATTGGTTAAATTCTTTTTTTCTATATCTTGCATGTTTCTTTCATTAACTTTTGCATACTCTGTATTTTGCAGGGAGTTGCATTTCTGTTAGCTAACTCAACTCCCAAAGTGCTTTTATTCTCTTATTTTTTCCTACACTCTTTTCAACACAATACACCTCCCTTTAAGGAGATGTGGTAACACTTATAATGCACAATTTTCATTACTTATACTTTCATTCTTCTACATTCACTCTCTTTTATTTCTCATTCACTTTCACACATTCTTTCACACCCTCAAGACACAAAGTGGATCTTAACTCACGGGTCCCTGTGGCCCCCCTCACCTTGGGGCTGGCCCACAGGTCTCAGTATCTCTGGGCCTCTTGGAAGGGCCCTGACTCTGGCTGCCTCTGGTGCTCGTTCACCTGTGAGGCTGTCTGCGTGTCACTCACGCTCTTACAGCTACAGCCCCCTCACACGTCTGGGGAACACTAGTCTGGTTTGCAGGTCACACACACTTTAGTTGCAGCCCCCACCTGCTCGGGGGACAATGCTTAGTTTGAAGGTTACACACACTTCTTTCCACTGCCCCCTTCCCACCTGCCCGGGAAGCTGAGGCTGACTTTGTGACTCACTCTCACATACACAGCAAAAACAATAAGGTACCTTTTACTTTCACCTCACTTATTACCAGTTAAGTGCTACTGTCCAGTCTCAGTGCTATTGGATATCTTTCTACTTAGCTTTTTTGTCTACTTTGTTGAGACAGGACTTAACTGCTCTTGTATCAACGAAAAATTCTAATTCTTTGTTTAGGGGTCCCCCCTCAATGTTTACCAAGGGTTTTTCTAGATGTTACATTGGGTCTCTTAAAGTGTAAAGTTTTTGATACTCTTAATTGTCACCTCTAAGAACTCTCTCTAAATTATCCTGTTCCCTGGCTATTGCCTCATCGAGACTGAGCTTTTTACAAAACCTCCTGACGTGTCCTGCCTCTCTCCACAATAATAACAGCGCCTTTCACTCATAGTGACCTGAGGTCTCTCCATTCCCCTTGTACCTGACAGTACAAGAGTCCTACCTTTGCCTCCTCCTGGTGGTGGACCCACCCACCCCACACTTTCTCTAGCTACTGCAACCATGATCTTAGCCTTGGCCTCTGCTTTTTCTTCCTCTCTCCTTAAATACACCTTCAATGCCTCTCTTAATAACTCATTAATGTCTTTTTCTTGCCAATCTTCAATCTTTTCTAGTTTTCTCCGTATATCCGGCCAAGATTTGGTAACAAATTGGACTTTTAGTAGGACTTGACTTTCTGTGGTGTCTGGGTCTATTCTAGAGTACAACTGGAAGTTCCGCTTTAGGCGATTAAGGCAAGCAGCAGGAGCTTCATCCTTCTCTTGTGCACCCTCAAATGCCAATTTGGGATTAGTTCCTTTGGGAACTGACTCTTTGATCCCCTGAATCATCAATCGTCTATATTCCATCATAGCCTTCCTCCCTTCCTCCTGATTAGGGTTCCAGTTGGGATCTGTTAGTGGCAATTTTTGTTCACCGGATGGCACCTGGGCTCCCAGACGGTTATCTCTCTCCCAAATTCTTATGCCAGCCTCCCTAATCATCTGGACCTCTTCTAGAGAAAATAATATATTTAGGATGGAATTCATCTCCCCCCAAGTGTAGATATTTGGGCCTAAGAATTGATCCACTTGGTTGGCTATGCCCACTGGGTCCTCAACTAAATGCCCCAACTCTTTCTTAAATCCCCTCACCTCAGAAGCTGTTAGAGGAGCATTCACAAAGCCAACACCTCCCACTGCTCCCCCCATAGGAACTTCTCTGAGGGGAAAAAGTCTCTCTGCCTTGGAGGTCTTGGATCTAGTACCACAGTAGGGCCCATCTTCAGATGTCAAACTATTAGTTTGAGGGATATCCGGGTCACCCTGAACTTTCTGCAGATCAGCAGGTGTATTCGGTGATAGCTGTTTACCGGGTAAAGAGGCATTTGTGTCCCAACTAGGAGGAGGTAAAGGGATAGCAATAGAAGGGGGAAAAGAGCTTGAGTACCTAGTAAGTGGAGCTGGAGAAGGGGTGGAAAATGCAGCAGGTGTAGTAGGTACTTGTGGTGGTGCAGAAGGAACTGGAGGAACCGAAAGGGGTGGTGAGGGAGTGGTTACTAGGGAAGATACTGAGTCTATCATAGGGGGAGCTGAGGAGGTAGAAGGAGGAATTTGAGGGGGTAATGAGACAGTAGTCGGGGGAAGAACCGGGCCTGCCATTTGAGGTGCCTGAGCAGGAGGATTATAAGGTGGAGGGGCAGCAGGAGGCAAATAATCTAGAGGGTCCCATCTTTTACCAATTCCAGCATCCCCTCCTTCATTCCCCTCTTTCTTCTTCTGTACTTTACAAATTCTCACCTCTTCATCTCCAATAGCACTCTTTAACCAGCAAGCTACATACAATAATTGCTCAGGATCTGTATCTCCTCGAGCTGTCAGATAATGACTCAGTTGCTGGCACATCCACTTGTCCCTTGTCCCACACCAAGGCCATCCTCCTTGCACTTCCAATTCTGGCCAGACTTGCACACAATAGTGTATCATCTTCACCTTATCTAATCCCTTTGTGGCCTCTATAGAATCCCATTTCTCTAACAGTTCCCCTAAGGGGCTATCGGGAGGTATATTCCTCAATCTCTTGCCTGTCTTTTTGCTGTTGCACCCTCCCATTTTTCAGGTCTTAACCGAAAAAATCTCAAAGATGTCTCTACCGACAGGTATCTCAAAAGAATTTACTTGCCTGAAGCTCAGGACTTATACTAAACAAACAACTGCTGATCTCGTCGATAGCCTAACTTTCCGCGTCAGGTCTTATATCTATCAGGACTTGAACACACGAAACCCGGCGTAAGAAGCCGGGTCGTGCCTGACCTCCCCCGTCAGGAAAAACAACTGCCTGATGTATAGTGTGCCCAACCTGCCAATTTTAGGGCACACCGTATCAGGACTTAAGAACAAATCCCAGCCTCCTTCGCTGGAATTTGTGCCTGGCTTCCTTCGCCAGGGCTTGAATGCCTGCAGGGCTTGTGAGCTTGCCTGACCTCCTTCGTCAGGACTTACAATCTGCCTGACCTCCTTCGTCAGGACTTACAAACAGATCCCTGCCTCCTTCGCTGAGATCTGTGCCTGACCTCCTTCGTCAGGACTTTTGGGGGTGCGTGCCACTCATACACTATTTCCTCCGCACGCCCGGAGGGGGGGTGCCACTTCCCCCTTTAGGAGACGACTCACTCACGCTGATTCCACGCGCTTCCCCCTGTTCCCGCCGGCCCCTTCGCAGGAGTCCGGAACCGCGGTAATGAGGGTCCTCACTCACTTCGAAAGTCCGAGCTGCCGGCCTTCGTCTCATTCACACACACACACGCTCGTCTCCCACTCCCACCACCGGATAGTTCTCACCAGTCCGGCGCTCCTCTGCGTCACTGGGTCCTGAGCTGATCTTCTCTGGTCCTGATAGCCAGCTGTCGAGGTCCAAGATGGCCAGTCCTGGTGTCCTCTTCGTGGCTATCCCGGACGAGCTCCCACCTGAAATAAAACAGGGCAAGGAGAATTTTCTCCTTTTAACGCCTTTATTAAAAAGTGATCAGCTCAGGGTGAGAAAGCCGGACCGGGTCTGCAGTGTCCGTCTTCTTTCCCAGCGTGGCTCAGAGGAGGAGGATTTGGGCAGCTTTGTCCACGAGGGACAGAGCTGGGGGTCCGATCCTCGTGACAGCTTCGGGCGAGACCCCGGTGCTTCTCTTCTTCTTCCCTCCCTGGTTCCCGGCTCTGGGTCACCACTCCAGACGACCTCTGCAGTCAGGGTGAGGGGCACCAAGGTCTATTAGCACCTCTGCAGACTCAGCACTCTGTTCCTCACGTTCAGGAATCACTGTAATTTCTTAATTTTACAATTGGCTCGTTATTTTAGGGTTTTTATGATAGATAGGACGTCCCACAATACACTGGTTACAAAATTTACATATTATAATGCCCCCCTCCTCTCTGTGTTTTTCTCTGCCTGGTACGAAAGACGGTTTAGCCTCAGGCTAAGTTTTCTCAATACAAAGACGGCCATCAGCCCAACTCCGGCCAGGGTCTCCGTAATACAAAGAAGAACTATTACTTCTTAACGACTTGTGATTAACATAACAAGTGACACTGCCGCAGCAACCTGGGTTTACAGATTTTGGACCTGTCTTTTTTTTTTCTCTACAGAAATAAAATTTAACAAAAATCTTGTTCATAACACTTTGGTTTTCTCTTTGTTCAATTCTATCCGCAGGGCCACTCTGCACGAGCTGCAGGGGTCTCTGGTCTCAGCCGCGCTGGGGGGAGGGGACCTGACGGCACGATCTTAACAGCCGCAGCCAACCCTGCTCCAGCCAGGGCTCCGCAGCCTCCTCCGTCTTCCTGCCTGGCAGCTGCTGGGGCCTGGCCCGGCCAGAATGGGGTCGATGGGGGGGGCCGGGGCCAGCGGGCCGCCTGGGAAGGGGGGAAGGGGCCCAGCACGCAGCAGGGCCGGCCGGCCCGGCCTGGCCTGGCCAAGATGGGGGACGGGGCCAAGGCCGGCCACCTCCTTGCCGACTGGAAAAAGAAAAATAAAGTTCCCGGGTTTTTTTCTGTCTTTAACATGTGTCTTTCACAGAGGCGTGTCCAGCTTCTCAGTGGTTCAACAGACTGTCAGTTACACAAAAAGCTTCTGCATCACTTTCCTAAATCTTCATCCTATTCCAAACCACGACACTCAGTCACCACAGATAAGAAACATTCCCCGGGGCAACACTTTGAGGTGAAGTGAGGACACAGAGAGTATGGGACTGGTGTAATTACACAAATTTAGATTATTATAGGCTTTGTTAATCGGTGATATGTCTTTTCTGTATGTGTTTTTTTCCAGGTCAATTTCTTGCCAATGTTGACTTGGTCGTCTAAAGTAAAATTTGACACAGTAAGTTGCTTTGGAGGACCCTAGCAGGTCCAATTCTTGGGGTTCCTCTATAGCATTTGTCAGAATCTTTGTCCACTTATCCCAAGTATCTACTGGATTGGGCCTCTTGCCTGTGGTGCGGAAGAGATCTGAGTTAGTGATAGGCCAGTCATCTGCTACCAAGGGAATCCCTACCAGACACGTGGACAATGGTTGCCCACACTGCCCATGGACAGGCACAGATTGTCTTGCTGTAAAGTCTTGGCTAGTGTGACCCAGATGTTCTGACTGGGCTGAGGGACGATCCACACACGAACTGATGGGAAGGTGAGGAACATCCAAAATCCTATCTGGAACAGTTGGAGGTTCCCTGCCGCCGGAGACATAGCAGGATGCTTGGGGGTAATGAGTTGATCTGTGAGTTTGAGAAAATGGCTTTTTAGATTTGTATAACTTTAACAGCCCCTCCTACCTTCCCCTCTTATCCCCTCAGTTTTTACTGAGTAGAACAGGGGTGGGAAAACAAAAGGGGATAACAGTGTAGCAAACTAAAGAGAGGTAAACCCAACTAAAGAGGGGTAACAGTGCAAACAATGAGTAAATAAAATTCAACAGAGAGTCTTTTTGTCTTCAGGAGCAGCAGAGGGTCATTTTTCTTCTGTGAGGAACATTTGCATTTACAGTCTTTTTCCTTCTCCTCCTCCACACTGCCCGAGTTTGGTCTCTTTCCTGTCTCTGAGGTTCTGGGGAAGTGTCTCTTGGAGCTGGACTTGGCAATTCGATGAACGGCTTGACATTCTTTCCAGGGATCCACCTGGGGCCAGATTGTGTGGACACACAAGCATAGACTCTGCCCCAAGTTACTAATGGAAATGGGCCCATTATTTGCTTAGATTCAGGGTCTTTGATCAGCACAGGGGTTTCTCAGTGAGTTGAGCTCTGCTAGTGTTGGAGAAGTGCCTGATAATGGGGGAGGTTGGCTCTGTGAATGAATTATTAAGAAAGTTGATAACATAGAGAGCCTTACATAATCTTTCTACATTTGGTAGTGTTTCAACTCCCCTGTGCTGCTGATCAAGCACCCTCTTTCGAGTGCACGATGAGCCCTCTCTACAATAGATTGCCCTGTTGGTGAGTGGGGAATGCCAGTGGTGTGTTTCACCCTCCATTGATCTAGGAACTGTTTGAAATTTTTGGAGGTGTGTTGAAGATTGCAATGCAAGATATTTTCAATTACCATCTGTATGGCAGATTACCTTTGTCAAGTGGGCAGTTTGCCTTTGAGTGACCACATTCACACCTCCCTCGGGAGGAGACATCTGCTGATAACAGACTATTGAATGTCACTGCATGACTGATAAGAACTATAACATCCCATTGTGAGATGCTCCGCCCAGAGGGAGGAGCCAAGCATTGCTACCCAGATATAATCCAGAGGTTTTTGAGACACCAGCATGGCTTTCTCCATGGAATTCCCCAGAAGAACAGCAGCTGTCTCCCCTTCCACTGGATCTTCAGAAGAAGAATACATCCTTCTCTACAGAACTCCCTTGCTCCAACAGAACCACACCTGACACTTCAGGAGGACTGCAGCCACATTTCCAATTGGACTGCTACCAACACCCTGACCCACAGGGTGCCAGATTGAGTTCTGACTCTGTCAGTGTTGTTCTAGTGTACTGCATTGTTTATTTTATCCTTTTCTTTTTTTTTTTTCATTTCCCTATTAAAGAACTGTTATTTCCTGCTACCATATTTTTGCCTGAGAGCCCCTTAATTTAAAATTTATAGCAATTCAGAAGAGCGGGGAAAGTTTACATTCTCCATTTCAAGAGAAGCTCCTGCCTTCCTTAGCAGATTCCTGTCTTTCCAAACCAAGACAAGGTGTAAGCAGGACCATTATCTGTTTTGATGGCTTTGGGGATGCCTAGTTTGGAAAACACTAGAAGAAAATGTTTGACAATGTCTTTGGCCTTTTCTCCTGAGTGGGCAGATGTGAATACAGCCCCAGAGAATGTATCTATGGACACATGACTGTATTTTTGTCTCCCAAAAGGTGCATAGTGTGTGACATCTGTTTACCACAGCTGTAAACTTTCAAGGCCTCGGGGGTTAACCCCAGCCCCCATGGAGGGTAACACAAACTCCTGGCAATTGGGGCAGGAGCCCACGATTGCTCTTGCCTGTTCCCTTGTGATTTTAAACATCCGGACAAGGGCTGGCACATTTTGGTGAAAAAAATGATGGCTCAATTTGGCCTGATTGAAAATGTCTGGTAGGGTGGTCTGCACTGCCATGGCTAGGAGATCTGCTCTCCGGTTGCCTTCTGTAATTGGTCCTGGGAGGTCAGTGTGAGACCTCACATGCATAATACGATATGGTTGCTCTCGGTGGGAGAGGAGGTATATTAACTTTGAAAGCAAACTGTATAGATCTGGATTTGGCACTTCCTTTAACAAAGAATGTTCTGCTCTTTCAGCTATCACAGCAACATAGGCCGAATCAGTAATCAGATTCAAGGGTTGTTTGAACTTCTCAAAGGCTCTGACAACAGCTGCTAATTCTGCGATTTGCGGGGACCCCTGAACATTCTGAACATCAGACTCCCACTCCTGAGTGTCAGGATTTTTCCATGTCATAACTGACTAGAGGTACTTTCTGGAGCCATCAGTAAAAACAGTTAGTGCCTTTAAAGGAATTCAACTTTTTAATGATTTTGGGACCTAATTAAAACACTCATTAAATAGTTTATGTTTCTGCAAATGGGTAGAGATTTGACCTGGGAAGCTGCTGAGAGTGAACTGGAGGTGTGCATTGGTCTGGAACAGAGCTTCCAGCTTGTTGGGGAAGATGAAACAGGAAAGCCTTATAAATATGATTGTCTGGCAAAAGATTTTGAGAATATAAAAACTATAAGTGAGATTGAAATGAAAGCAAGCTTTGAGATACCTTAGTTACTGAACAACTGGAAAACAATGGTGTGGCCAGACTGAAGGTAATCCCCCTTTTGATGAAACAATACCCTCTGCTTGCAGACAGGTCCAAGGGTCAGAGCAGACCCTACTAGCTTGGCAGAAGGAGTCCAAATAGTAGTTTTTAGGGTTTAAAATGTAACACAGGATGGTAATGTAAGGATTCTAATAGGCTGTATGTAAATGCTGTATGATTTGTATCTTGTACTAGATTGGTTAGTGAGAATCAGAATATTCAACACAGAAGAAGATTTATTGTATTGTAACGGGGGAACCTTACTCTCTTACCCTTTTTACTCTCTTACCTTTTTTACCCTTTTATGCTCTTACCCTCTTACTCTCTTACCCTCTCATCCTCTCTACCCCTCTCTTCTTTCGGGCCTGCTCCGAGCTGCGGCTGGCAGCTCCCAGCAGGGCCCTGCACCCACGCCCTTTGCAATAAACTGCAAATTCCATGACCTGACTTCAGAGATCTCTCGTCTCCGTCCGTCCTGACTGTCCTATCCCCCGATGCTCCTACACCAGCTCACCTGATTTCACTGGGAGGTAAATGCATGTGAACTCACACCCTGCTAAGGTTTTGAGGCGTGATCTGGCCTTTTATGATGAGCTGAGCCATCAGCTCCTGGTGTGTAGTGATAGTCTTATGTGGTTGATGTGATCGGAACACCCACTCTATGATTAGCAGCTGATCTTTCAGAGTGGGATCCCACTGAAAAATGAGACCATGAAACTTTGGTGCCTCACCCAAGATGACAAATTGGAAGGGCAGGGTGGGATCAGCACAGTGAGCTTGTCTCGTGGACAGTGCCTCTGATACCTTTTGGATAGCTACCCGGGCTTCTAGCTGGGCTGTCCATGGTGAATCGAGGTCATTACAGCCTTGCAGGAGGTTGAAGAGGGGTGCGAGGTCTTCAGTTGGGATCCCCAGCAGTGAATGAACCCAGCTGATGCTCCCATATAGCTGATGTAGGTCCCTCAGAGTTCTTGGGTTGTCCTTGATGGTGAGCTGCTGGGGTACGATGGTCCTTTCGCTGATCTGGAGTCCAAGCTAGGTCCACTGACAAGTGCATTGAATCTTCTCAGCAGCAATTTCAAATCCTGCTCCTTTGATGGCCTGAATAGTCTTTTTGGGAAAAGTCTTTAAATAATAGTCAGTCTCAGTGCATATTAGAATATTGTCCATGTAGTGAAAAATTATCCCATCAAGGAATTTCTCTCGAATGGGTGAGACAACGTGGGCAACAAACATTTGACAGATAGCCAGGGAATTTTTCATACCTTGAGGAAGAGTTTTCCATTGATACCTTTTGAGACAGGCTTGTCTATTAATTGATGGTAGAGAAAATGCAAACCTTGAGGCATCTCTGGGATGGAGCAGGATGTTAAAAAAGCAATCTCTGATATCAATGACTGCTAATTTCCAATCTTGGGGGAGCACTGAGGGTGAGGGTAGGGCCAGGCTGCAGGGGGGCCATGTCCTCAATGACCTCATTGATCTTCCTGAGGTCTTGTAGAAGCCGCCACTTGTCTTTGCCTGTTTTATGGATGACAAAGGGATATTCCAAGGGCTAATGGATGGTACTATGTGGCCCTTGGACAGCTGCTCCTCCACTAGGGATTCAAGCACCCTTAACTTTTCATTTGAGAGGGGCCACTGATCAACCCACACTGGTTCATCAGTTTTCCAGGTGGGCAGTGTGGTTGAGTGCTCTTCATCTACAGTGGCCCTGACTAAAAATCCTGTGGTGGTGAGGGGATTTCTAGCCTTGCTCCTCATTGGGACAATAGGTGTCTACCCCATAAAGTGATAGGTGCCCTTACCACGTGTCATGGTTGACACTGGCACAATGCACAATGCCAGCGCCCCCATGAAAAATACCTCTTCCCTGGTGTCTGCTGTGACATGGGGCCAGGAATAAGCAAAGCAGTCTTCTAGCTTAAGACTAAAGGGAACAAGAAGTTTATTAACTAAACTACAAACAAAAAAACACACACACACACAGACACATACACACACATGGACAATGAAAACTTCACAAAAGCATTTCCTCCTCCCCCCTACCAGATTCTCCCAATACATCTCTCAAAGTTCAACTCTCAGTCCATCATCACTCTATAAATACTCAATCTTCAGTCTACCAGAGCAGAAGTCCTTCTTGGGCCATGGTGACCTCTTCCTTTCCATGTCCCAGTGCTCTCACCACATGAACATGGACTAGAGCTGCTTCGAGGGTTTGTCTTTTTTTAAGGATGCTTTGTCTCCTTCCAAAAAGGCACAGTCTCACCTTCGGGACATCTTTGTCCCCCCCATATTTCTCTACCCCCTGGGGCCGGGGGGTCTCCAACGCTGAACCTTCAGGACATCCTTTGTCCCCCCCATATTTCTCTACCCCCTGGGGCCGGGGGGTCTCCAACTGAACCCTCTCGGTCCGAGCCACCGCCTCCCCCTGGATTCAGCCTCTGTGTCACAAGGAAGCATGGTTCTGTCCATGGCTGACAAAAAGCGTCCAGCAACAGCCACTCCTTATCTCTTGCCATCTAGGGTTCTCTCACAACCCAGCATCACATCACACCTGCCTATTTCCTGCTCCAGAAAAGGTCAATGCTCTGCAAGATTTTCATTGTCCAAACAGGGGTTAAAGGCTTCTACAGGCGGCCAGGCTCTTTCTCCGCTGCACCTTCCTCTCATTCTCTACAAGCCAGGCATGCCGCCAACTCCGAGGCCTCAAGGCCACAACCCCGTACACTGAGCGCGGCTTCTGTCTCTCGTCTCCCGGGGAGGGGGGGGGCTGCCCAAATTTCTAAGCGGGGCTTCTCTCCTGGGAGGACTGCACAAGGCTCCTGGTGCACCTCCACCCTTCCATCCCGAGGGCCTTCAAGCCCCTCTCTGTCCCAAAACTCAGCTTACCTCAAGGCCGCAGGTCCCCTCCCCCGCCCAGCCGGCAGGGCTGGACGGGGGAGGTCTGACCAGCTCCCCAGCTAGAAACCAAAAGGAAGTTCCCAGGGGACAGCTCTGCTTTTAACCCCTGTGTTCTCAGAGGCGTAACCACTACCCCAATGGCCAAAACAGGTGCCAATTTCAGAATCTGAGCACCCATTGCACCCATTGTGCATTGTGACAGTGTCAAACCATGACACCACGAAAGGTCTTACTGTGTCTACCTGACCTTCAGATCCTTGAATAAGGATTGTCCTTTTACTTCGCATAGAGGTGGCAGCTCCTCCAATCCCAGAGATTACTCCATTGGCTGGCACTAGTTCCCAGCCCTGTGGCCACTTGGAGCGGGAAATGATGGTCACGTCTGCTCCGGTGTCTGCTAAACTTTGTCCCCTTGTTAGCATTCAGAAACACATAATCACAAGAATGATTATATGCAGGTGCTTTTATTGAAGAGCTCTGGGTGTCAGGGGTATGAACTCAAATCTGACTCCGATATGCGTTCGGGATGAACATGTTTTTATATTCTATCGTTATATAACTTTAATGTTAATTATTAAACTTATATTGTTCTATTGTATACATCGATTTCAGCCAAGCATGGCTCCTCGTGGCCCCCCTTAAATTTCTAACATAGTTTCTCATGATTCTTCTTATGATTATACAATACTTATATTTAATTACTAAACAATCATCACATCTAACAATTATCTCATTTATCATACTGCTTATGCAGGTGCAATGATCTGGCAAAACACAAAGCCTAACATTTTCAGAGTCTATCTTTAACATTTTCCAGGGCCCCACTATCATTCTCCCCCCTTTGAAAGCATTTTCACTTCACTATAGGTGTAAATGTTTTCACTTGATACAGTCCTTAATTCCTCAATTTATATTTGATGTTGTTCAAATCCATGGTTGATGTAAATGTTGTCGTGGATGCTATCACGAACTGGAGAACCAGAAGATGGTGGGCGTGGATCTCGTGTCAGTGCCTTTATTATTTTCTGGTTCCAGGACGTTTTCTTCTGTATCTCTCCCTTTAAGATGCTGTAAAAGAACCAAATTGCTAAGAATACAATTAGTAAGATTATCACACTCTCAATGACAGATTTAATCCATGAACTCACATTCACCCTAACCCTTAAAGATTTTGCCTAACCAGCTTGTAGTCAAATCCTTTTGCTCTTCTTGTGCTTCATGCTCTATTTGTTTCAACTGATTGATGTCATATTCTACATCTGCAGTTACATTTGGGATGTGGACGCAGTAATGATCAATCCGTCCCTTTAAAAATCCACATATTCCATGCTCTTTCAGGAGTAACAAATCTAAGGCTAATCGATTTTGTAAAGTCATTTTTTTGGTGGCTTGTAATTGTGCATTTAGTTCTTTAAATCCTTTCCGGGTGACTCTTGCTAGTCTATCTACCTGACATGTAAGTTTGTACAACATTTCTCTGTTCTGATAGTTTGCTATAGGACTAAGCAAAGACTCTAGGGCCCACCCAAATTTCACTCCACTAGAGGGTTCTTGCCAAGTGTCATCTAGATTTTCATTGTCTAGAACTTCTCATCTTGCTCTTATCTGCAGAAGTTCATGTTTTCTGTTAAATGGGGACTTTTTCTAAATTGGACATAAGGTTGGGAGGCTAAAAGTAATTTCTTTTACTTTCTCATCTACAGGCAGATGTGTTGTCCAGGTACCATAGCTTGCTGCCCATACAAATTGTCCTGGACTTCCGATTGTACTCCTGGTACATTTTACAACTACTTTATAATTCACTTTGCCTCATTTATGTTTGATCTCTCTGCAAGCACAACCAATTTGCAGGGCTATTGCCAAGGGTGGCATCTGTTTTATCTCTGCATCATCAGAAGTGCAGTCATAAGTTTTATTACATGCCCACCAACTTACTTTGTCTGCCTTTGTTCTGCTACTGGTGGCAGTGTACGTTGCTGCTGGATCTGTTTCATTCTCGGAGCCTTCCCACTTAATACACCAAGGGGTGTTTGCCATATATTGGAATTTTTGAAGTACACTCACAGACTACGAACTGTCTCAAGGCTCTATTTGATCTTTCTGATCCTTGGCCTCACACTTCCATACCAGAGTGGTTTCTGTAATATTTTCTATAATCTTTTTATACTGTGGCAAATAGCATTGCCATTGTGTGATGCCTCCCAACTCTCCCATAGGGGTTCCTAGTGTGCCATCACTTAGAATACAGTCTTTCGGGCTCATAGGTTTCATCCATGTTCCTATTTTCTCCCAAGTTTCTTTGACTACTTGCCTTGACTTGGGTACCTGTTTGCATGCAATTGTTTTCTTCTTTTGTATTTCAGGTAGTTTTGATGTTATGATTCCCCAATTTACTGGGTCTCTTGCTGCCTTTGGTATTGGCAGACAGGCAGTTATTCTACTGGTGTTTTGCATTTTGGCAAAGTCTTTGAATAATCTAATCATTACATTCTCAGCCCGAACTGCATTAGAAACTTTTATCACCTGTGTTTCTGCTTGTACCTCTCTCTTCATTCTAGAAGGAAGAGTGGTTAGTTGATCTTTTTGCATTCCACATCTCAAAGACATTAATGACCATAACATTGGCACAATTACTGATAGCATTCTCGAGGCAATTAAACACATCTTATCTGCAGCCTTGTTGGTTCCACAGTTTACACAGTCCGTGATCCAGGATGGATTTTCTTCACTCGGGTATAGTGAATCCAGGGGTCCACGCCGGCTACTTTGACTGCTGTAAAGGTGGTCAGTAGTACCTGATGGGGTCCACTCCACTTTTCTTTCAGCGGTTCTTCATTCCTGTTTTTAATGTACACCTCGTCTCCTGGATATATGTTATGAACTGGATTCTCGAGAGTCAGCGGTCTATTCCACACGAGGATGCTCCGGAGCCGAGCTAAAGTTTTCCTGAGAGACAGAACATGATTATACACTTCCTGCTTTCCTGTGATGTGTACATTAGGGTTAGGCTCAGGAGATTCATTTGGTTTCCCATACAATATCTCATAAGAACAGTGCTATTGGCAAAGCCTGGGGCCACTGCAATTTGGCTTCTTGGCATATTTTACTGATTTGCCTTTTTAGTGTCTGATTCATCCTCTCTACCTGTCCACTTGACTGGGGTCTCCACGGTGTGTGGAGGTCCCAAGTTATCCCCAGCAATCTACTTACCTCTTTTACTACTGTAGCTATGAAATGGGGCCCCCTATCTGATGATACCCCTAGGGGTACCCCAAACCTGGGAATAATCTCCTGTAGTAACCACTTAACTGTTTCCTTTGCTTGGTTTGTGCAACAGGGAAGGGCTTCTGACCATCCAGAAAATGTGTCAACCCCCACTAACAGGTATTTGCATCCTCGAGTTCTTGGCAATTCTACAAAATCTACCTGCCAATAGTCTCCTGGCTCTACTCCTATCCAAATTCTTCCTAGCTGTGCCTGTTGCCTAGCCACTGGGTTGTTTTTCAAGCAGATATCACATTTTGACATTACTGATTTTGCCATTGTTAACATCTGTACCGAAATTAAACTCTGCTTTGGCAATGTTACCAATGCCTCTGCACCCCAATGACATTTGTTATGTTTAATTTGTAGAACTTCTCTCATTATCAAGGGGGGTACCACTATTTGTCCTTGTGCAGTCACATACCATCCCTCTGAATTCTTTTGTGCATTTAGCAAACGTGCCAGTCTCTCATCTTCTACTGAATATTTTGGTTTTGGAGGCAAATTGAATTGGGATACATTAAGCTTTAAAGGTATCAATGCCATTGTTTGTTTGCACCTCTTGAGCAACCTGTCGGGCTGTCCAGTCTGCCTTTCGATTTCCCTCACAGATTTTGGAGTTTCCTGATTGGTGTGCTTTACAGTGTGTAATTGCCACTTGTTCAGGTTTTTGTACTGCTTTTATCAATTGCAGGACTGCATCTTGATGTTTAATATGCGTACCTTGAGAAGACAATAGTCCTCTTTCTTTCTACAGTGCTCCGTGTACATGCACCACTCCAAAAGCATATTTTGAGTCAGTCCATATATTTACCCTTTTCACTTAATTCTAGTGCCCTGGTTAAAGCAACCAGTTCTGCCTTCTGGGCAGATGTATTTGGTGGTAATGCCTTTGCCTCCACTACTGTACTGACTGTTGTTACCGCATATCCAGGGTATCTGGTTCTATTTTCCATGAAGCTGCTCCCATCTGTAAATAGCTCCCACTCTGGCTGCTCTAGTGGAACGTCTTTCAGGTCTTTCTCTTGCTGAATAGGTGTACTCTATTACTTCCACACAGTCATGCTCTAATGGGCCTTCTTCAGTTGTGGTACCTAGGAACAAAGCTGGATTCAAAAGGTTAGTTGTTTTTAATGTGACATCATCCTGCTCAGTCAGGACTACCTGGAATTTTATCATCCTGCTTGAAGATAGCCAATGCCCCCCCTTCTGTTCTAAGACAATAGTTACCATGTGTGGGACATAGACATCTATGTGCCTTCCCATAGTAAGCTTCCTGGCTTCTTGTATCACCATCACAGTGGCTGCGACTGCCCGCAAACATGAAGGCCACCCGGCACTTATGTTGTCAAGTTGTTTGGAAAAGTAGCCCACCGGCCTTTTCCAGCTTCCCAGACGTTGGGTCAGGACTCCTAGTGCTAGGCGCAGCCTTTCATGTACAAACAGCTGAAAATCTTTAGACAGATCAGGTAACCCTAATGCTGGAGCAGTTGTCAGTGCTTCCTTTAATTTTAGGAAGGCTTCTTTCTGTGGCTTGCCCCAGGTGAATGGCTGCGTCTTCTGAGCTTCATACAGGGCTTTCGCAATCAGTCCATAGTCCGTGATCCACAGGCAACACCACCCTGCCATCCCGAGGAAGACTCGCAGCTCATGTAGATTCTGGGGCTCTGGAATAGCACAAATGGCTTGGATATGGTTAGTACCTAGTTTTCGTTGCCCTTGTGAAATTTCACATCCCAGGTAGATCACAGTCTGTTGGGCAATTTGTGCCTTTCCTCTGGATACTTTATAACCTCCCATTCCCAGTGAATTTAAAATCTCAATGGTTACCTTTATACAGGTTGCTTTTTCTTCTGTAGCTATTAGTATATCATCAACATACTGCAAAACAGGTATTGGTCTCTGGTACTTGCCATTCTCGGTCCAAATCTCCAGCTCCTTTGCCAGTTGGTTTCCGAATAGGGTGGGTGAGTTCTTGTTGGCTTGTGGAAGTCGTGTCCAGGTGAGCTGGGTCTTTCTTCCATTCTGATGCCGAATTTTGCCCCAAAAGGCGAAATATTAACTGCTCAGAGACTAAATTTAAAGTCTATAAGCAGGAGGTATTTATTAACAACGCGCGTTGGAGAACCGCAAGAGGGTTTCTAACTTTACTTAGCAACAAAGCAGGTTTTATACAATTTCGAACATGCATATTCATAGGTAGGCAGGAGTATAGGCGGAGTCTTCCGGGAATTCTTAGTTTCTCTTAGTTAAATTTTAAACTTTTCCTATTTTGGGCAGCTTCCTGTGGTACTTGGCTTGGTTTTGGTTATTTGTCAGGTCGCGTTGACTTGTTGGCTCATTTCTTGTTGTACTTGGCTCAGTCTTGGTCCCTTATAGGGTCGCGTTGACTTGTTGGCTTTTATTTCTGCTTAGGGGCATCACTTTTCTTGTACTAATTCCAAAGTTTTCTCTTGTCAGTGTGTTTAGATCAATTATTAACTTGTCCAATATGGATTCCGAAGTTCTTCCTGACAGTGTATTTTGTCTTTTAATTCTTTTATTTCTCAAAGAAATGTTTTATTATGGTTTCATTCCCCCTTTTTCTTAAACTACGAATTCTTTCGTCAAGTTCTGATCTTAAAGGGCGCTGGTATGCTCGTACCATTGCCCAAATTTTTTGGGGTCTTTTCATCATTGTTTTTAGTCTCCACCACATGCAAATATTCACGAGAGTTAATAGTACCATAACTATAATACTATAGCATTGGGTGCACCAGGTAGTTAAAGACTTGTGTAGCTGTTGGGGAGTATCTTGTAAAGATATCTCACCAGTGATGTTGGCCTACTTGTTCTACTTCAGTCAGGACATTCTTTATTCTTTCTGAATTGTGTTCTACTTGCCATACTATTCGTTTAGTTGTTTGATTTACCTTTTGCACTAATCTCTTTACTTAGGATGTACAAGCATCGCTTTGAGAACTTTAATGTCCATGCTTATTGTAATTTTGGTAACTCTTGATACAGGTCATATTCTGCATAATTAGCTGCTGGGTAGTTACTGGCACAGTGTAATTAAAATCACAGCCTACAATCTTGGTGAAATTACATGCACAGAAGTTGGTATCGTTGGTCTCTTCCTGACAGTTATCTATAACATTACTGCAAGCTGTCTTTAACACATGCATACTCACTTCTATATAGTAAACTTGTGATTGTACTCTATTGTGTGGAAGCATCTCGAAGTACATACACTATTTTCGGCATCTAGGAAAATCTTCTGCTGCTTCTGTACTAATCGATTGCTACTTATTTTTAGTATTGTCATAATTCGCCAGACATTCATGATCTACTGGCTTGATAATGACATTTTGATGTACTGTTCTTAAAGTAAGGATAGAAAGATAGTTCTTTCCTCTGCAGCACTAATAGTAAGAACATAGGTTTAAATGTGTTCTTGTTGTGGCTCATAAGTGAAGTTCACTAATTGCTACCAGGCTAATATACCTGATGTTCTCTCTCTCATTATCTTGCTGCTACTGACTGTATTCATTGTTGTGTCTGGATGCATTGGATAGTGAGTGCAATCTCTTTACTAATGTCTCCTGTATAGTCGGCAATTTAACAAAATCCTTGGCAGTGTGGTTTGCTACCAGGGTCAGTAGCTTAACTACTAGTGATTGTGTCTCTGCCAATGTAAGCATGGATGAACTCGGGGGGCACTTTAAGCTTCTTAAATTAGAGGTAACGGTACTTAAAATTATTACCAATACATCTGATCTATGGTATTTAATATACCAAAATCTCATGCCAACTCACTCACTTATATCTCTTTGTGTTTGTTTATGATAAGACCTAGCTGCTAACCATGCATTTCAACCTCTAAGGCTTTGCTGTATGAATGGTGACAATCTTTCTGCAATATCAGTTTGAATGTTTACCTGCACCTTTTCAGAGAGTAAGTGGGGTCTAACAACAATTTTAGTTCGTTCGATTTTCTGTGAGTGACTACTTTTATATGTAAGCTTTGTTCTGGAATTAGTTCTGGAATAGGGTGTTTTAACTCTCTTTCACATGTAAACTCTATGATTGATCTAATCTTAATGCTATTTCGCATTGTGCCTTAGTAAAACATTATTTTAAAGTATGGCCCACTCTGTCCTGGAATCTCCGGGTGTACACACTGGTGTCCACTGGACCATGGTTCGTTCGGGGTGGGGTTTTGAGGGGAAACTGTACTTATCAAAAGTCCAAAGGTTAGGGCTGAGAGGATCTGAGATGAAGTGGGCTCATGATGTTAGCTCTTCTTGTTTATTCTCTGGAGCTCTTTTGACCGTGAGTAATGATCTAGGTGGGTCGCTCTTTGATCCGAACCGCGGTGAAGGTGGTCAGCAGCACTTGGAAAGGTTCTTCTCACTTCTCTTGTAGGGGTTTTCCTAGAAAATTCTTAACATACACTCAGTCACTGGGATTAAACGGATGCAGTTTACAATCAGGTTGTTTGGGTTGGTGTAGTTGGTCTATAGCATCTCTATTTACAACTTCTGCAGTACAGAGTTTCAAAATGGCTTAACCACTTCATTTGATCGGGTTTGATTTTCAGCCTGAGCAGAGCAATAGGCAAAGCTATTGTAAGTTAGTTACTGTAAGTTAGTTTCTTGGCACATTTTAGCAATTTGTTGTTTGATAAGATGATCATCTTTTCTACTTGCCCGCTGGCCTGTGGATGGTAAGGCGTATGTAATTGCTATTAATTTGTAATGCTTTGCTTATTGCTCCTCATACTTTTGCACAGAAATGTGTACTCCTATCTGAAGAAATACTCTTCAGTACCCCAAACCGTGGTATAATTTCACTCAACAGTACTTTAATTACTTCTCTTTCCTTGTTCATCCTGCAAGGGAATGCTTCAGGCTACCAGAAAATGTATCAGTTAATACTAACAAATACGAGAGACCGCCCTTTTCTTGGGAGTTCAGAAAAATCAATTTGCCGTATTTCACTTGGGAATTTACCTCGATTATCACTCCTTGGTGTACCTTGGTTCTTGTATTTGGGTTGTGTTTCATTAAAATGCTGTGCCCTGATATCCTTTATGTTCAAACAGGTTCTTATTTGAGGCTGGCAGGTCCCAATCTTTGTAGTGCTGTTTTAGCTGTTTAGACAATTTAGCCAATTTTTTGACTCTTTTCTCCTGTTCTTTTGTTTAGTCACAAACGTTGAAATTGCTGGGACTGGGTTTTTGCTTTGTTGCTTTTTGCTGCCAATCCCTTTATTATTTTTTTTGAACTCTGTCCAGTGTGGCTTTCTGGCTTTGGCTAACTGTGCAGGGTACCAGAATGATTACAGTGAAAATAATCCTCAGGAAATTTACCTCTCTACCTTTCTCAAGGCCCCTTGGGTTGCAACCAGGGCCGAGATGTCAGTCTTCTTGGTAGCAAAGGTGAGATCCTGGGATCTAGTCACTGGTGCTTTCAGTTTCTTTGGCACCCGTAGGCTCACAGAGTTTGCTCGTCCCTTTTAAATGCTATTTTCTAGTTCTGGCTGGTTAAGAAAAGACAATTAAAGCAAAAGAACAGGGAAAAGGTTAGGCTGAAACACCATAAACCTATATTTCCAAATTTCAGGAATATGCCAACCACAATAAGATTTTACTAATTATTTTCCGCATCAAGGGCGGGGAATTTATTAAGTCGTCACTTCTAATAGGCTTTTTCTTACACAACAACTGTCAATTATGTGACACTGGTCTATAAGATCATGAATTGTTTGTTCTCTTATTTGTGCTATAGCCCATATAGCAAGGACTAATTGATCTAAGTTCTCTGTTAATTTCATTGCTGCTGGAAGGGTCCTGTCTCTCAGTCTCAAAGGTATTTCAAAAAAAAAAATCACTAACGATGGGTTCTATAGTTAGCTGACTAAATACATAACCATAGCAAAACAAGCAAATCAATTGCCTTTCTTTTTCTTCTTTCTTTGTTACTTCTACTATTTGCATTACTTCTGTTGCTGTGTCAAAAATTACATTTTTACTTCAGTCCTCTGTAAAAAAAAAGGCCCATCTATTTTCTAGTCATTCTTAAATCTCCTGGTGTCAAGACAATTTTCTAATTAGGTATTGACCCTTTTTACTTCTAATGCATGTGTCCAACCCCTCTCTGCTGTTTGGACTGTAGTTTCGGTGGTGAACAGATCTAAAACGATCTCTCCCACCGTGTGGATCTAGGCTTTCTCTCTTCTAGTATTTGATTAATACATGATGTCCTGGTCAAATCCCAAAATGGGGCTTAGTCTGAAGTTTAATAAAGCTAAAGGGAGACACCTGGTCCAGGGCAATTTTGTTTCTATCATCAACTTAGTTAATTGTTACTTATACCCTGGTCTGAATCTCCTGGTCTAAATCAATAACTCTCACTAATCCAAATCTTGGAATTACATGCTCTAATAATATTTTAGCCACCGTTTGAGCTGTAGCCCTAGCTGCTGGAAATGCCTCAACTCATTGAGTTAATTGATTTATTATAACCAACAAATATTTCCACCAACTCACTTTAGGCCATTCTGTAAAGTCAACCTGGATCCAATTTCTAATATTCCTATACACCCAAAAATTTTTTTTTTTTTTTTTTTTTTAAAGTGATCACAGAGGGCTCTTGTTCTCCAATGTGTCCGTCTACCTTTTGTTAGCTAGATTTTTTGAACTACCGCTATTCTCTTTGAGCCCTCTAAAACTTCAAGTATCTGAATTATTAATCCCTCATGTGCTACTATTTTCCTTGAGTGTTTTATAATTTCTTTTCTTTCTAAATTTCTCAAAAGTATATACAACATTAAAAGAATATTCGGAGTCCGTATAAATAGTTCTTCTTCACCCTTGTAATAATATACGGAGTAATCTGTAAAATTCACAAGCTTGTGCTGACTAAAATGAACTAAAGGGGATCGGACTCTTTTACTCTAAGCTCTTCTCTACTTTTATCTGAATATCAAACTGTATTATTAGTTTCTAGGTTATCACCTTCAGTTAAAGATAAATTTCAATTTTTCTTTTGCAGGGTTTTATCTGTAAATCTAAGCTTATTATTGAATCTCTACTCAATAAGTTTTCTCAGCCTCTGGTATTAACAATAATCATTTACTTCAATTTGTCATCAGTTTCAATTTGCACCCCTTTAATTACAGGGACAGTGAAAGCTTTTTCTTTTAATTCTAATTACTGGAACATGCTCATAACTTATTTTACATCTCTGGGGTAATTTTCTAACGGTAGACCGAGAAACTCCTGTATCTACTAGAAATGTAACTTCTTCTTTATGGGGGCCTATTTTTAATTTTATCAAGGGTTCTTCTGGTAGTGTTTCGGTCCCTTCTATTAAACAGGGCTCCTGACTTCTCTGAAAAATTTTTTTTTTTTTTTTTTTTTTTTTTTCCGTCTTGCTGTCTCTTCTTGCAGCTCTTTTGTAGGTGCCCTTTTTTATGACAGTAAAAACAGATGGGTCCTGCACCCTTCAAGGTAGGGCAAGAAGTTTTTAAGTGCCCTTTCTTGTGGCAGGAAAAACACACAGGTCCTGCGCTCCTGGAAATAAATCCTCATCTCTGCTGTTTGTTTTTTTCTTTTCTGCGGGTTTTTCTGTGTTCAAAGCTGCTTGCATTTCTCTAACTGCTGCCACTAAAATTTTGGCATCTGCTTTCTGCTTTTTCTCATCTCTTCTAATATACACCTTTTGTGCTTCTCTCAGTAGCTCTTGAAGTCTCTTGTCCTTACTTTTTCCCTCAGGACTCCATAAGACAACATACTCACTTTCTTCTTGATTAACAAGGTCTTTTGAATTTACATATATATTTAAAACCTGGCAAATCCAGTCCTTAAATGATCCGAACTTGGGCCAATTTAAATTATTTTTCCGGATCATTTCCTTCTTCCATTTAAACATGCATTTCACACAATCTGCAGCCCCTGGGTCAAGGGATTTACTTTTTCCCTGACCCATCTCTGGCGGCAAGAAACCAAGAGATCTCCGGTGCTAAGAAAATCTCAGTTTCTTACACTCACCTCGTGGTTCAACTTCCTCACTTACTGCTCTGTCATACTATCTTTCCAATCTACTTGTTCTACTCCTATTTTCCCTCTTTCTTAATTTATTAGCTTCATACTATATTGCCAGCTGCCAACCCTTCCAAGGTGATTGAACTCATTCAATCACTCTCCTTTTCAGTTTCCTTACTGAGTTAATCCCTCCTGCCCAAGGACTTTCTACAGGTGCTTGGACTAGGGATCTCCTCCTTCCCCTTGGGTCAAACCCTCCCGGGGTCCCCACTTATTCACTTTTCTTTCACTTCCCTCCTTTCCCGGCCGGCCTCCTCTCGGAGGGCGCGAAAACGCGGTACCGGGAAGTCCCATTTGCTTCGGGGGTCCAGGACTGCTCAGCCCCCGTCTCAGATACTCCACACACTTACACATGCATACAGCCGTTCCCCGACCCAAAACTTCGTGATACTCACAGCCTCCTTTTCTCATGAAGGTCTTTGTGCACAAAGAAGTTTTATATGGGTACTCTGTCTCCTATAAGCCGGCACTCTGATGGGAGTTTCTCTTGTGTGCTCTTAATAAATAATTTGCTCATGCGTTATTGTAATAAAGATACAAACAACACAGAAAATAGACAAAAATTACAAACGCTACGAATAGATATTACACCAAACTCTTATAAAAAACAATTACAGATAACAGATTCTTTTTCTAGGATTCAAACGTGCGTCTACCAACTTATTCACTTCTACAAGATTACATAGAGAGTGACAAGACTTTCCTGTAAATTCTTCAGCAGACACATAGAACAGACACAAGAATATCACGAACTGATCGACCTTTCTCTCAGTCTTAGAGAACAATCTTTGTTCCGGATCCTCAATTCACAGCATTATAACATTAAACACAGTGTTGAGCAAAGCAAGACATTAAGACAAAAGAAACACAAATACCCCTTTAACAAGTATCTTTCTCTATTAGTGGACTCTAACCCACCCGCAGGGCTCTTAACCTGCTTTCGGGACTCTAACCCGGTATCCTTCTCTATCAGTGGGACTTTAACCCACCTGCAGGGCTCTCAACCTGCTTTCGGGACTCTAACCCGGTATTTTTCTCTATTAGTGGGACTCTAACCCAACTGGACTGTGCCAGGGGCGTCCCCCTTGGCTGCCTTCGGGCGGTAACGTCTTACCCCCTTTTCTCAACTCTTTTTTTTTTTTTTTTTTTTTTTTTTTCCTCCTCTCAAAGCGCTTTACCTTAAAACATATAAAAGGATAAATACCTCTTAATTTGGAGCAGGAGATGCAGAAGGTTCTTGTCCACCGAAGCGCCGTTGGCCCGAGGGGAACAGGACTCTCTCTCGACAAAATCAGTCGGGGGCCCAAAGAGGGTCCCAGCCCCCCTGGGTCGAGGGCTTGGAAGGACCCTTCCCTCTCCTGGCTGGCTCGCCAGAAATGATGCCGAATTTTGCCCCAAAAGGCGAAATATTAACTGCTCAGAGACTTAAATTTAAAGTCTATAAGCAGGAGGTATTATTAACAACGCGCGTTGGAGAAACCGCAAGAGGGTTTCTAACTTTACTAGCAACAAAAGCAGGTTTTTATACAATTTCGAACATGCATATTCATAGGTAGGCAGGAGTATAGGCGGAGTCTTCCGGGAATTCTTAGTTTCTCTTAGTTAAATTTTAAACTTTTCCTATTTTGGGCAGCTTCCTGTGGTACTTGGCTTGGTTTTTGGTTATTTGTCAGGTCGCGTTGACTTGTTGGCTCATTTCTTGTTGTACTTGGCTCAGTCTTGGTCCCTTATAGGGTCGCGTTGACTTGTTGGCTTTTATTTCTGCTTAGGGGCATCACTTTTCTTGTACTAATTCCAAAGTTTTCTCTTGTCAGTGTGTTTTAGATCAATTATTAACTTGTCCAAATATTTGGATTCCGAAGTTCTTCCTGACAGTGTATTTTGTCTTTTAATTCTTTTATTTCTCAAAGAAATGTTTTATTATGGTTTCAATTCCCTGGGTTTTCCCACTCAAAGGCAAACAGTTTCCTACTTTCTTTGTCAAGGGGTATGCAGAAAAAGGCATCTTTTAAATCAATTACAGTAAACCATTTATATATCTCCTTTACGGATGTTAGCAATGTTTAGGGATTTGTTACCACTGGATAAATGTCCTTTGTTATTTTATTTATTGCTCTCAAATCCTGCACTAATCTATATTCACCATTTGGTTTCTTTACTGGAAATATTGGTGTATTAAAATCTGATTCACATTCTTCTAGAATTCGGTATTTCAAGAACTTATCAATAATCTTTATTATTCCTTGCCATGCTTCTGGTTTTATGGGATACTGTTTGACTTGTACAGCCCTCGCCCCTTCTTTTAACTCTACATGCACTGGTTGTGCCAATTTAGATTTTCCTGGTATATCCGTTTCCCATACAGAGGGAATCACTGCGTCTTCTACCTCCCTAGGGATAGAGGGAACAGGTTTTTCTTTGATCATTAAAATCTGTCCCGTC
Source organism: Diglossa brunneiventris (assembly GCA_019023105.1). Lineage (NCBI taxonomy): Eukaryota > Metazoa > Chordata > Aves > Passeriformes > Thraupidae > Diglossa > Diglossa brunneiventris. The sequence goes on along the minus strand of CM032356.1, from coordinate 35,750,553 downwards.
TTTGATTCAGGTATTTTCATTACAAGTTCTGCGTTTTCAAAAGTTATTACCACATCAAGTTTCGCTAGCAAATCCCTCTCTAAAAGCAGAATTGGACACTTAGGTACATATAGGAATTCATGCGTTAAAACCTTGTTCTCAAAACACAAATCTAGGGGTTGCAATAATGGCGGTTTTTCCTCTTTCCCTGTAGCCCCAACTATTGTTGTTTGCTTGTCCCCAATTTGTCCTTGCAGATCATTCAGCACGGAATATGCAGCTCCAGTATCCACTAGAAATTTGACCTCCTTATGACCTAACTGTATATTTATGACAGGTTCTTGAACCTGTTTTGCAGGTTCCATGCCTAGTCAGCTGTTATATTCACCCAAAACCATCGCCTTGGCAACGTTTTCCTGCTGGAACTGATTGCCCTGGTGAAACCAGTTGTTGTTTGGGCACTCTCTCTTCCAATGCTTCTCCTGCCTGCAATACGCACATTGATTTAGGCTTAACCGTTGCATAACTGGTCTTCTACCACGACTACCTCTGCCACATCCCCTGAAATTTGGGTTCCCCTTTCCTTGTATTACTGCTAAAAGATTTTGCTGCTGCCTTTTACTAGCTTCTCTTTCGGGATTATTATATACCTTCCAGGCTACCTCAAGTAGTTTATCCAGATTCCTTAATTCTTCCCCTTCTAATTTTTGCAATTTCTTCCGAATATAGTCCTGTGACTGGCCCAAGAATATGAGAGCGAGCTGAACCATTGCTTGTTCTGTGTCTATTTGGAGATCTGTATATTTCCTTGCTGCCTCCTTAAGCCTCTCCAAAAACGCAGTGGGAGATTCTTTCTTTTCCTGTCATACCTCATATAGTTTAGACCAATTCATAGTTTTGGGCACAGCATTCTGAACTCCTATTTGGATCCACTCCTGATATTTCCGTAGTCTCCTCATACCCCAAGGTAAATTAGGGTCCCATCTTGGATCCTCAATTGGGAAATTTTCATCTAAAGATCCTGTTACGAGCCCGTTTCTGATATCCTCCCTTGCCCTTTCTTTGGCTGCCTTAAGTACCATCTCTTTCTCAGTAGAATCCATCAAAGTATCTAATATTACTTGTATGTCATCCCAGTCAGGATTCTGAGTTTTCATAACCATTTTTACTACTCGTGCCACCTTATCAGGATTTCCTCTATAAGTTCCGGCTGATTGTTTTCAAATAACTAAATCTGCAGGAGAAAAAGGCACCTTTACAAACACTGGCCCTTCCACTCCTACACCTTGTCGCAAGGGAGTGGTCACAGTCCGTTTTTGTCTGCCTATGTCTTTTCTACCCACAACCGGGGCAAGCTTTGACCGACTTCGAGTTCTGTGAGATATTGGTGTCGCTGATTCATTACTATTGCTATCTTTTTCACTTGCATCCCTCCCCCTCCTTTCTATCACAGTTAGGTTTTGCTCATCTTCCGAGGAAGAGGGATCAGGTGACGATGGGAGAGGAGGATAAAGAGGGGAAGGGTGTACTAGACGAGACAGGTTCAGGATTAGGTGAGGTAGGGGCAGACGGTGGGATAGGGACAGGTGAAGCAGGTGGGATAGGGCTAGGTTCTCTTGGTCTTATTGGAGCTACCTTTAAATCAATATCTGTATAATTTTCCCTACTCAGACTTTCTTTCAACGCCAAGTGTTCTAGACAATGTTTCTCACAAACCCCACACTTACCGCTTGCAGATGCTCAAACTACCATTAATCCACATTCATCCTGCCATTCTGGCTTTCCCCGTAAATAGAAAACAAATCAATATACGGAACCTCATCCCATTTTCCTTCTTGCTTACAAAACGACATTAACTGCGAAATAGTGTTATATTGCAGAGTCCCGTATTTTGGCCATTTTTCACCATTCTCCAAGGCATATTCTGGCCACCATGTATTACAGTAATCAATCAACTTAGCCTTATGTAATTCTTCCCCAAAATTACCTTGTTTCCAATGTGCTAATAAGCACCCCAAAGGAGAAGTTTGCGGAATGGAGGCATTGCTGCCCAAAATCCCTTTAAGCTTCTCCATCCAAATACACCACAAATGCCGAACCTGCAACGCTTTTCACGATTGTCTTACGGAACGGCGCCTAGGCAATACCACCAGGAATTCCTTTAGCCCAACCAAGCGTAGCTTTCACTGCATCTTATTGGCAGGCAACCAAACCAAAGTAAAAGCACCTTACCTCTCTCCTGGGGACGTTGTGAGCTGCAGAGGCGGGTCGCAGCCAATGGGCTCCCTGAGAATCCCTCGGTGCTGGCTGGAGCGTGATCGAGTTGCGAACTCGCTCAGCAGCACTCCCAGGATCTCATCTGGGTCGCCAAAATGTTAGCGTTCGGAAACACATAATCATGAGAATGATTATATGCAGGTGCTTTTATTGAAGAGCTCTGGGTGTCAGGGGTATGAACTCAAATCTGACTCCGATATGCGTTCGGGATGAACATGTTTTTATATTCTATCGTTATATAACTTTAATGTTAATTATTAAACTTATATTGTTCTATTGTATACATCGATTTCAGCCAAGCATGGCTCCTCGTGGCCCCCCTTAAATTTCTAACATAGTTTCTCATGATTCTTCTTATGATTATATAATAATTATATTTAATTACTAAGCAATCATCACATCTAACAATTATATCATTTATCATACTGCTTATGCAGGTGCAATGATCTGGCAAAACACAAAGCCTAACATTTTCAGAGTCTATCTTTAACATTTTCCAGGGCCCCACTATCACCCATTGTTAAATAAACCACACTCTATAATAGGTCTGTCCGAGCCCACAGTCTCTGCCCACAAGACTGTAGGGTTTTCTGGCAAAATGTCAGTCCAGGCTTGGGTGATTGGTATACCCTTAGACAAATACCAAGGTGGATGTACACATGAGATAGTCACAGTAATTTCATCCCTTGGTCCCACAGTTCAGACTTCTGGTAGTACTTGAAAATGGTCTGGTCCAATACTAGAGTCACCTATGATTAAAATGTCCTTTGGACCATTAGAGGGTCCAAATTTACCAGTTGGAATGTGGTACATCTCCTTATCCTCAAGCTGGATGGAAAGGGCGCTTACCAGTGTGCGTCGTGTCCTTGCCTGAACATATTGGTAGACCTCGGAGAGTTGGAGCTCTTCCTCATTGTCACAGACGGTGTCTAGGTGCTCTGGCTTTCCGGGATGGTGGGGAAAGGGGTACGGAATGGCTTGGCATTTGGTATCATTGCGCAGGGCCGTCCTTCGCTTTGCAGGAAGTTTCCCTGGAGCTGCTGTTGAGAGGGCTGATGCTGGACCTGCTGGTGATACTGAAACTGGGGACAGTGTTGAAAATTTTCTTTAGAGTCAAGGCATGCAGCAGAGGGACAGCCAGTGGAGGGGTGTCTCTGCACAAAGTCCTTATCACATTCCACCTTGAAGTGACCAAGTTCATTACACTTATAGCATCGCATATTTTGTTTATTTTGTGCTACAACGGCTTCAGCTACTCCTTTGCTGACTGCCATGGCTACTATATGTTCAGTGGTTGTCAGGTGGGAACAGGCTTCCACCATTTGATGAATGGTAGTTTCAGGGTATGGAGGGAGTGCCCTTATAATTTTTTTGCAATTTTCATTCGCATTGGACACTGCTAGTTTATTAGGCAGCTCTTCTTTAGCCCTTGGGCAATCGACCTGCTTATCAATAGTGTCTTTTAGTCTGTCTATGAATTTAATATATGTTTCATCAGTGTCAGCAAAACTGTTGTGGGGCAGTACCATCAGGTGTTTGGAATAAAGCATTCCGGGCAGCATTTTTAATGTCCTCTAAAACAGCTCTGGATAGATTTTGGGCTTGCACTTGTGGATTTTCATATTCTCCTTCCCTGTTCAGGTGCTCTACTGTGAGATAAGCTCGGCTATCCTCCGACTGGTAATTTTATACCAATGTTTTTGTTTTTTTCCAAATTGATTCCCACAGAAGTAGCTCTGTGGGTGATAGGAGGAGGGACATAACATGCCAGAGATCATGGGGGACAAGCACATGAGTTGAGAAAGTTACTTGTATGAGATTTTTAAAATATGGAGAATAAGGGCCAAAATCTTTGGGGGCTCTGCAGAGCGCTCTGAGTTCACTATAAGGAATAGCTTTCCATTTTGGGGGGTACCCCCTTCTGTACCTAACTGGGGTGGCAAGGACTTTTAATTTTTCGGCGAACTCCCAGTTTTTATTCAGAGCTGCTTCTCTTTTGATTTTAGCCCAGGGATCCTCAAATTCACTGTCTGAATCTGAGGAATCACTGTCATCTGAGGTAGAGGCAGATCTCCTAAAATCAGCACCAGAGCTGCAGCTAGGGTACAGTCCGTGTTTAGAGCCTTTGGTGTGTAAACAGGATGTTTTTTTCTGATTAGCTTCCTTCCCAGTAGGGTGTGTGTGGGGGACCCGGGGGAGCAATTGCGGGACCCAGCGGGGGTGGGGGGGGGGCGAAAGCTGGCAGGGAGGAAGAAGGACCTAGAGGGGGGATCCCACAGGGGAGGGGGGGAAGGGAATCCCTGCTGCAGAGACAGGTGTTGCAGGCAGGTAGACAGGGATGGAGGTTGCTGCCACAGTAGGGACACCCAGTGCTGGGACGAGGGGATCCATTGCCGCAACAACGGGACCCTGTGCCACGGTAGGGGGGGTCGGCGCCAATGGAGCCACTGCTGCAGGCGTGGAGGAAAGTGCCACTTCTGGCTGGGGGAAGAGGCGTGTGAGGGTACCCGGTGGGACGGGGGCAGCTGCTGCCTGGGCAGCAGCCGTGAGCACGGCCGGTCCCGGGGGCAGCGGGGAGGTTGGGGTTAATGCAGAAACCGCAGCCGGAAGGGAGGGGGGAAAAACAGGAAACTCAGAAGGCCCAAGGAAGGGGAAGGGGCCCTGAAACCGCGGAAACTGCCACCAAGAATGGCATGCCCGGCACGGAAGCTGAATCAGGCACAGGCGGGGCAGGGTAGGGAAAGGGGATAGGAAAACCTGATGCAGGGCGGGGGATGCAAGGAAGGGTGGCCACGGGGGAAGGAGCAACTGTGGGAACAGGGGAACCTGACACAGGGGTGGAGAACTTAAGGACTGGGGCAGCGAAGGGAGGAGGGGCCACCGCAGGGGGAGGGGGGATCACAGGGGCAGGGAAACTCGGCATGGGGGAGGCAAGAGGGGTGGCACTTGCCGTGGGGGGTGTTATAAGCAAAAAAATCTGCCAATTCTTTTTTTAAAAAGGTTGCAGAGTGAACAAGTTAAACCAGTTGCTGCCAAGGTGGAGTTCTACCTGTTTGTTATTGTAATCACCGGTCGTTTTCGTTAATTACTCCAAGCCAGGTTGATAGCCCTTCTCACAGTGAAAGGAGGGGACATGAAGGGGGGACATCAGAGGGCATGCAAAATAACTTCAGAACCAGCATGCCATGGGAAAGTCACCCCATCAAACTTACCAAAAGACCCCAAAAACAACGAGCCAACACAGAATTAAGAGATCAGAGTGATGTCTGGACGTGAGGAACAAAGTACCGAGCCTGCAGAGATGCTGAGAACCTTTGTTGCCCCTAGCCCTGAGCAAATACCTCAGCTGGAGCCAAGACCCCGAGACAGCAAAACCCGAAAGTTGTAACATGGGGTATACCCCCACTGCTCTTGTGAGGACGGGACCCCCAACTCTGCCCCTTAGGGGACAAAGCTGCACATTCCTCCTCCTCCAAGTCACCCTGGGAGCAACGACGGAGAAACTGCAGACCCGTCGAGCATCCCAACCTTGAGCTGATCACTTTTAATAAAGGCATTAAAAGGAGAAAAAGTCTCCTGCCCTGTTTATTTCAGGGGGAACACCCAACGCAGGGGCAGCACCTGCTGCGGGGACAGGGGTCCGAGATGGCGAGATGGGGTTGGGGAAGGGAAGGGAAGGGAAGGGAAGGGAAGGGAAGGGAAGGGAAGGGAAGGGAAGGGAAGGGAAGGGAAGGGAAGGGAAGGGAAGGGAAGGGAAGGGAAGGGAGGAGCATCCCAGATGCCATCCTGAGTGCCTGGGGAGGGAAATTTTAAAATGGAGGATTCAGCCATGTTGCCGGTGCCATCTTGATGCATAACAGTGAATGGTAATCGAGGGTAAAGGGGTCTAGGAGAGAAGGTTTGGTAAGACCCCAGACTAGCATGGCCAGTACTATTCAGGAAAGGGGATGGGAGAGGACTGGCAGAGGCAGAAGGCAGGTAGCACTCCTGTGCCTATTTTAGGTAGTTTCCATCTCCAGACCCATCCTGAGGGGACAAAGGTACAGGGACGGGGGGTCGGAACACACAACTGGGATACAGAACTTTTAGAATCTTTAGAACCCTCTCCCAAAGCTTGAATTACCTTACAAATTGAGTGAAAAAGTGGATAGAACTTCCCAGCTTGAAAATCCCCTTCACTTTGCAGCTGATACATCTTTTTCCCTACATTATCCCAGAACTCAACAGACAAAACTGACTCAGCTGTAGCACCCATAAAGAATTTGAAAACCCAAAGAAAAAGAACCCTCAGATCACCCTTAGAGAACTTAACATTATATTTAACAAGGGTATTAGAAACTTGGGAATAAAATTCTTTCTGCTCAATGGTTAGTTTAAAACCCATCGAGTGCTCTCCTTCCTAAGAGATAAAAAGAAAGGAAAAAAAATATAAAAAGGTTGTCGTTATAGAGCACGACACAGTACAAAAATACACAACTCCATCAAAAGGGTGCAAGAGAGAGATTTATTACACCAACGTTGCTTTTATACTTCTTCAAGATATTTACACCCATCCAACATACACATTCAGTGCCCATTGGCCATAAGAGAGAAACAAAGTTCTCAGTAGGCGACCAGGGAGCCACATCACTCTGTGAGCCAGCCAGAGTCCATATCTCTTTGTCGCACGTCCCGGCTAGATGGTGACAGTGGGGGGGCGACAGTCCCCCTTTCGGGGCTCCGCAGAATCCCAGCTACCAGTGGAGGCGCAACGCAGAACAAAAAGGCCACAGCAGCAGCACGGGCCTGGGGTGGCACTGGGTTACTTTATTTGATGTTACACTCCCCGAGTCTCGGGGTCCCAGGCGATGAGCTGGGGGCAAACAACAGCTTATAAAGGGGGGGGCAGGTCTCAAGGGAGGATACAATGTTCAACTAATCAGGAGAACTGGGGGTGGAACACAAGGGCAAGGGATACAAGGGAGGAAAACTGCTTGGGACAGGAGGGGTTAACAACTGGATGTGGGAGGAAAGGGTTTGAAACTTGGCAGAAAAGTAGCTAAGTAGCAAAGAGATAAACAGACACCTGGCTCAATTGAATAACAAAGACAAATCTGTGTCATTCCAAAAGCAGGGGGGAAAAAGCCCAAATAACTACCAAACAACAAATCAAACAATAACCTGCAAAATAAAAACACACTACAACATCTGCCTGTTTTTTTTTACAAAAGCAAGGGAAAAAGTGTCAAAGTTTAAATGGACTTGCAAAAGGTAAATACTTCACAACATAGGATACAAACAAGTAAAAAAATTTTAAAACTATTGAAAGAGGAACAAATTATTTAAATGTGTCCAATTTTGATAACTGCTGGGTAAATAATTCAAAACAGCATTTCCAGGTAACTGATTACAAAAGAAAACTAATTGAAATTTTTCCTAAACTTGAAGCTGCTTTGGGGGGACAATTATTCCTACAGTTAACTTAAAAAAATTGGCTCTAAACTGTCTAAAAGCAATAAACTTAAAAGGACTTAATCTTTCATAGTATCCAGGAGTTAAATGTATAAAACAAATTCATTTCATAATAAACAGTTCCTAATTTTCTTTTAATTTTGACTTGAATTTATAATTTAAAACCAAAACATGTAGTATTAAATTGACTAAAAATAACTGGCTCCTGGTTACTATTCTTTTAACAACTTAACTTTTCTTTTTGTTAATACAATTACAAATTATTTTTTAATACAAAGTAAAACAGTGAGGTGTTCATCACATTAATTTGGCTGATCTTTCTTGGCTGATTTTCTGGACAATTATCTTCATTTGCACTTAAAAAACTTGAGTTATCTTCTTCATCTATGGGAGAACATCGAGTTTGAAGGTTGTTTTCTTCAAAGAGTTCAGTTCAGTGAATGGTCACGATTAAGTATAGCATAGTAGACTTTGGCAAGATTACAATCTTCTTTCTATAATATATAACTCAACAACTGTGTTGATTTCAAAATTACTCCAAATATGACAGGCAATTATTTTAAAACAATATAAAAACATCAGTTTGGGATAAAAAACTGCTTAATTAGTAACTAAATCAAATTCAACAAAGCATCTAACATTTTAGTTTTGGAATAAGGGAATATATAATTTTTCAAAATTTAAACATGTTATAATTAAACTTATAAATTTAATCAAATTAACAATTTTATTTATATAAAAACACACTGTTCAAAAATCTTAAAAGCATTTTGTAACTTGAAATTAAACTGGCAGCTCTTCAAATTAACAAATTTTTACTGAAGGGATAACTGTTATAAAATTTATGTTCAATTTAAAAATGTAACACTTAATTTTTAAGTTCACCTTTTATTATCACAACCATGAGAATGGCCTTTCTGCAGGGCCCTTTGCAAGAAAGGTGATGCTCAGGGTATAAAAGGCAATTCTATAACCTAATTTTTAAACTCATCAAACCTGTAAAAATATAAACCAAATCGATATTAATATCTTTGCCAATTCATAGTAATATAAAAATTAAAAGGGAAACTGGGTATGGAATGAATTGGGAGATGGACAGGGAACCTGAGCAGTCATCTTTACTATTAAAAGGTTAAAACACTTGAATCATTAAAAACATGTAAAAAATCACCAAAAAGATGATAAACACTATTTTGTTTAGACTGTCTCTCTTTTCTTTTAATCAAAGCTTTCAAATCTATAATTTAGAATGGCTTTTTCAGGGGTTTAAAAAGTCTAATATTTCAAGGAAAATCTTTATAAAAATTAGATGTCAGTCAAATCTGAATTAGGTCTAATTCATGAGAAATGTTGCAAGAAATTTGATGACTGCTACAGGTAACAAAGGGAGTGGATAGGAGGATGGATCCAGGCGCCGCCGTCTCGAGGCGGGGGGGGCAAGACGGCAGTTTCTGGATCTGGGTTTCCAGCCCCCCTCCCCCAAGGAAGAGAGAGCCCCTCCAGGATGAGGGGCGTTCCTTCTAGGTGGAACGTCTCCCACCAGACACCCTCTCCCCAGAGGAGGGACTAGAAGAAGGATTAGGATTGCTTCAGTCCCACCCCTCCCCCGCAAAGGGGACTGGCCTAGCACCCATACTGGGGGGGGGGGGGGGGGTGACCCTTGCAGAAGGGGTGGGCTGGGGGCAAGGTCGGGACCGGAAAAGAAGGGCTGTGAGGGAAAGCATGGTCCAAGCGGTCTGGCCATCGCCATCTTGGACAAAAAAGGGTGGGGGGAGGCTCGGTACACTGCAGTTCCCTAGTGAGGTCTGAACAGTGTCCAGCCGGGCGCTCGGAGCAGCGCGGCCAACACAAGCTCCAAGGGAGGACAGGGAAGGGCTTTGGGAAGTCTGAAGGACAGAGGGTATAGGAATTTAAACATGCTGCTGCTTAATGAAAAATTTTTTGCCCCACTTTGGTGTTCTCTGCTCTCTCCCCCTCAAGGGATGCCCCAGGTCTCTGGGGGAGAGCCCTGACTTGGGGGAGGAAAAACAGAGAGCAGACGGAACACCTCTCTGATAAAGTGAGGGACGGGAATGACCCGATGTGGAGGTCCCTGCGGGCTCGGCTGACAGCCCTCAGGGACAGATCCCACCTGCCGGGGAAAAAAAAAAAAAAAAAACAAAAACAAAGAAAACCCCGCTCTGACTCGCTTACCCTCCGAGTTCAGGTGTCTGGTCTTCTAACTGACCGGCAATCTGCCTGCGCCTGTCCCTCTCTGTACCAGGATTTGCCAAATGGATCTGATGGTTGCTGGTAGGCTGGGGACATTTTCTTTCTCGGCTCACCAGTGCCAGGGACTTGGGTGTTCCCGGTGCTTCAGGGCTCGTCCCCGAAGCCCTGGGCACGGCCACTGTGGGTCCCCCGGTGTGCTCGTCCTAGTGCGGGCACCTTCCCCTGCTTGCAGCGGCCACACAGCACCCCGCTGCTGTCTGCTCAGGGTCTTCTGGCGAGCTTTCTGCCTCTGGGTAAGCGTCTGAACACCGGGAAGGCCGGAAGAGAGTCCAGGAGCCTTTTAAATTTGCCGCTCAGCTCCTCTTAGAGTCACAGGCGGTGCCCCACGTTGATGACGCCAGCTGTCGCATGTCCCGGCTAGATGGTGACAGTGGGGGGGCGACAGTCCCCCTTTCGGGGCTCCGCAGAATCCCAGCTACCAGTGGAGGCGCAACGCAGAACAAAAAGGCCACAGCAGCAGCACGGGCCTGGGGTGGCACTGGGTTACTTTATTTGATGTTACACTCCCCGAGTCTCGGGGTCCCAGGCGATGAGCTGGGGGCAAACAACAGCTTATAAAGGGGGGGGCAGGTCTCAAGGGAGGATACAATGTTCAACTAATCAGGAGAACTGGGGGTGGAACACAAGGGCAAGGGATACAAGGGAGGAAAACTGCTTGGGACAGGAGGGGTTAACAACTGGATGTGGGAGGAAAGGGTTTGAAACTTGGCAGAAAAGTAGCTAAGTAGCAAAGAGATAAACAGACACCTGGCTCAATTGAATAACAAAGACAAATCTGTGTCATCCAAAAGCAGGGGGGAAAAAGCCCAAATAACTACCAAACAACAAATCAAACAATAACCTGCAAAATAAAAACACACTACAAAATCTCTTAACTTTCTCTCCTTCCTCCTGTCTCCATGGTAACAACCTTGGTCTTCCTTCAGGAGAGATATGGGGCTTCTCCTTATCTTCAGGAGGCCTTGCTAGCTCACAAGGACAGCACAGAATGTCTTTCCTACAAAAGGTGACTGTCACCGGCCTATACTCATCACCTCGGTGCGTCAAAAGAAAAATCTCAGAGGAAGTTTCGCTGATTGGGCCAGTCCTCGAAGCCTCGAGGGTTGTCGGCTGGCCCCAGAGAAATCCCCCAGAAAATTGGGATTTTTTTTGTCTCGGGGAACTGGAACAGTGACTGCGACTTAAAATCCAGTGGAGATCCAGTGGAGATCCAGTGGAGACACTTCCAAAAGGCTTGCTAGAAGCCTCAAGGTCAGGGCCAAGTTGAGCGCCAATTAAAAAAGGGGGAGTTGGATGGTGGGTGCTGCTGTCTATTATCTATTTCCAACAAGCATCTCCTGTGGAAAAGCCAGTTGGATTAACATTCAGGCAATGCAGTCAGACCCACACACCTCTCACCACAGCTGGCTCAGCAAGAGAGGCAAGAATGTCTTTGCAGGGGTTAATTCCAGTGAGATTTATTATGTGGACACTGAAGGGAAGCCCAGACAAATAGAGGGCTAACACGTGCTCTGGACAGCTTAAGAATGGGAAGGGATGGGGGGGTGGAGCTAAGGGCAGGGCAAAGGGGATTGGTCTCCAGGGGAGAGGGGGCAGCCACCAGGGGTACCCACCCAATGATGAAACTAGGAAAGGAGAAACCAGGGAAGTTGTGAAATACAGGAAAGTGAGGCAGAGGACCATGGGAGTCTTGTCTGTCTCACCGGAGGAATGAACTCTATGGTAAGTCTTTCCAAGGCAATGCTCTTGGGAATTGGCTGGGGAGGGAGTTCATGGGATTCTACACTTCAATGTCTAACGGCACCTGCAAATCCCGTCCCAACAAATTGCACCCTGCTTCTGGAACAAATAGAACATCCCCAATTCCTATTTTATTTGCCCCTTAAAACATTACTTCATTTATAACTGAGACTTTGAACCCTTCCCCTTTCGCACCTACTACTTGCACGGTATCTTTTCCCTTTCTGCACCCCTTTGGGATTCTACAAACACAAGTTCTTTTACCCCCCATTGTGACAGTGGTCACTGGGGTTTTCAGGTGAGAGAAGAGACCAGAATGTTGACTCCATGTTCAGAAGGCTTGATTTATTATTTTATGATATATATATATATTATAACTATACTAAAAAGAAATAGAAGGAAAGGTTTCCTCTCAGAAGCTAGCTAAGCTTAGAAAAGAATGAATTACAAAGGCAGCTGGCTGGGACAGAGAGCGAGACCCAGCTCTGCCGTGACTGGTCACCAAATCCAAACATCCACAGGAGACCAATCACGGATGAGCCTGTTGCATTCCACAGCAGCAGATAACCATTGTTTACATTCTGTTTCTGAGGCCTCTTAGCTTCTCAGAAGGAAAAATCCTAAAGAAAGGATTTTTCACAAAAGATGTCTGCGACACCCCGTGTCTACTAGGAATTCAAATTCTTTCTCCTGGGGACCTATTTTTAAAGTTATCAAGGGGTCCTGATGATATTCTGTCCCTAGGAGGTAGAGCCCCTGACACCCTTAGTCTTCTGCTTCCCCTATTTGCTCAGTCTCATAGACCCTCAGGTCCTTTTCCTTCTGGGGGCAATTATTTCTGATATGCCTATAGCAGGCACAGGGCCTGCAAGGCCTCCCTGGTGGTCAGTTGCCTAAGATAAGAAATGCCTAGTCATGATGACTGGACCTAAGAAACCCCTCTTCCGCCCTCAGACCCTTGTTATCTCTCTGTAAAATGATAGGTCATTTTCGCCTCGACCCTTACTATTGGACTGTTTCCCAAAACTCCTATACCCTATATAAACCCCTATTTCTGCCTAGTTCGGGAGAAGGGCTGTCACTGGGACCCTTCGCAGAAGATACCAATAAAGACATCTCTGTGGAACCTCATACAGCCTTCTCCTCTCTCTCCCTGCGTCTGCCAAGGCACTTAGCAAGCAAAGAGCTGAAATCACTAATGAGCTGAAAATCACCAAAGAGCTGATCTCACGTAAGAGCTGAGCTTGCTAAGATTGCCTGCGGCTCTGGAACCTGCCTGAGGGGCCCAGACGGGTTGTGCTTAACTGGACTTCGCTGTCTGGGACACCGACGGCAGCCGGGGTTGGGGAGACCCCGAAAACCCCGGTGCCGAATTACATTGGTGCCTGAACAGCACAAGAACCCTGGAGCAGAATTTCTTCTTGAAATTGTTACTGCCTTCGCTTGCCAAGACCTCCTGAAGATAAGTTCTCCATTATAGAAGAAGTTGTCTGAAGAGGCGTCCGACAACCCTACACACTGACATCTGGGACGAGTTCCTGAGAAGCCGGACACGGCAGACCACCCACCAGCAGTATTTGACCCACATTTGGCTGAAGAAGTGTAAGTTTTAAAACGGCCTTTATTGCATGCTTTTACTTTGGGTCCTTCTTTTTTTTTTTTTTTTTTTTGTTTTTATTTTTTTTTCTCTTTCTTCTGCTGGCGGGGAATCAGGAAGTATGGGATCAAAACTGATGCCACACCCCAATTGCGGGAGGAGCAGTGGCACCGATCGCCCACGCGCTTTGATCCCCTTTTGCTCTCGTCACGCATTGGGAGTGGCCACATCCCGCCTCAGCCACCGGCAGGCAGGATTGCGGTTTGGCCACTGGCTGGGGTCCTGTACCGCCAGAAGCGGCCAATAAATGTGGATCCACGTCTAAGGATCGGGGTAAAGGAAGAAGGAAAGACTCCTTGCTTGCGTCTCCGAGCCATCTTTATTCTTTCCCGTGACGGGAGTGGACCAGGTGCTGCAGTGTGGAGGAATGGTTGCGTGACAAGGGTCACGTAGACATGCTCCAGATGCATGAAGAAGCTTGGAAAGTACCGAACTCAGCTAATCTGAGTTATTGATGTAGCAAGGACACTGTATCCTTGAGCACAGATACTGTGGTTAATAAAAGCATGAGAAAAAGAGAAGGTAATTCTTAAGGAATGCAAACAAAAGGTGGAGCTGACATGTACAAAACAACCAATAGATTGCTTAGGTTACAGAATATGTATTAGCTTATTATCTTACTGTATAAAAGTCTGATGCTCTAATCAATAAACGAAGCTCGCTGAGCCCTCATATTGAGAGCCCGAGTCTTCCCTCATTGTGACACTGCAGCGCTGTGGCTCGAAGGGGGCCAGCAGCTAAAAGAGCGCAAAATAAAGAAAAACGGCAGCTTTTAAGGGGAGGCAGTCTCCCCGGGGGAGACTGTCTAACAAATCAAGGGCTAGATAGGAGGGGTGTGGGGGGATAAATGTAAACATAAAACCAATAGAAAAGGGGAAGGGAAAGGTGCATACCAATGAGTGAAGGGAAATATAACTGACAACGAAGCTTCTGGATAAATGGGTGTAGCAAATTATGACAGACAGGCTGCAGGGGCAGGATTTTGGAGGATAGACAGGGAAGGATCTGGAATTATCATAACTGCCACGGAGAAAAAGTGGGAAGACAGGTGGTAAACAACTTTAGGGAGAGACTAAACATATAATCTTCAAAACCCCACTGCCACACAAAACCCAGTAAATTAAAACGATTCCAGAAGGAGAGAGACTTATAGTTACAAATCCTAGAAATTCTATCTGCTAACAGCTTTTATTTCTCTAAAGGCAATCTCTCAAAAACTAACTTGAATACTTTTATAAAATTAATTCTTTCCCAGTTTCCAGATACTAACACACACACTATCACTCTAGATTCCTTTTGGGACACAGTAGGGACAAGAATATATACCCTCCAAGCTAATGAAGATTTTTCTGTAACTCGATTTCTACCTTTTTTTCATTCTATAACCAAAGCCGTAGAGAAAACAAATATAAAAAGCTCAATTTCTGAGCAATCTTCCCTTGGGGAAGGCATTCAAAGCTTATCTCTCTCACCAGAGACTTCTTCTTCAAATGCTAATCACGCAGATAACATTCCTTTACTCTTAGTATCTGAACACTTTCTGGGTCCTACTGCCGCCTCTGGGGGCTGTTTCACCCTCGACCCCCCCTTCCTGAGACGGGAACACAAAATTTGCGCCGCTCCCACCCACCCTGAAAACCCCGGAGACACATTACATAGTCCCATTCTCTTTACAGTAAAAGCAAACTGGTCCAAGGTTCCCCCGTCTCCCAAACTCTCCTTTTTGCTTTTTGTGTCCAGTCCCAGGGGGCTGCATCCCCCCTCCATCTATCTTCCCGCATTCGGGGTCCCCCTCCCTTACCTGGGTAGTTCTTTATGTGCTGGTTTCCTTCCCTAATGGCAGTTGCCATTACCTTGGTTTTTGCCTTGGCCTTCTCTTCCCTCTTTACATACACCTTCCGTGCCTCCCTGAAAAAGATCCTCTAACCTCCTTTCTTGCCAACCATCTAACTTTTCTAACTTTCTCCATATATCTGGCCAGGCATGAGTGACGAAATTTGTCTTTAGTAAGATCTGTCCGGCCACCGGTCAACCCCTCAATATTGACTCATATTTTTCCTCAATCTTTGTAGCCACTCTGTTGGAGTTTCTTCCCTCTTTTGCTGCTCATCGAAAGACTTATGGGCATTTTGATTATGTGAGGCTGCGTCTTTGACACCTGTCCTGGTTTAGGGCAAATTTGGGAGAAAACCTCCAAAAGGGGCCCTTCCAGAAAGCCAACCCACACGTCCCCTCCCCCCACCTGGTTCGGGAAGAAAAATTTCCTTATAGAGAAGTGTAAAGAACCTGCTTATTTAACAGGTCAAGCACCCCCCAGCGCACAAAATGAACAATACCAGATGACAAAACTAATTCGCTGCGCTGAAGAGATGACAAATCCAGAAAGTCTCTCCTGTGGGTGGTTGCTCTGTTATCAGTCCCTCCGGCGCTGGGAAAGGCGGCAGAGTAGGCCCCAGCAGGCTGCAAAGTATGACGTTTCCTCGGTGTTTCCCAGGGTCCCAGTCTGTGGTATCTGCAGGGGTCCCCAGGATGAGGTGAGAGATGAGTCTGACTCCATGTTCTCAGAAGGCTGATTTATTATTATATTATATTATGCTATACTAAAACTATACTAAAGAAAGAGAAAGGATACAAACAAAAGGCTTAACAAGAATGATAATGACAAACTCGTGACTGACTCCTCAGAGTCTGACACAGCTGATTGTGATTGGTCATTAAGTAAAAACAATTCACATGAAACCAATCCAACAATGACCAGTTGGTAAACAATCTCCAGACCACATTCCAAAGCAGTAAACACAGGAGAAGCAATCAGATAATTATTGCTTTCATTTCTCTCTGAAGCTTCTCAGCTTCCCAGGAGAAGAAATCCTGGTAAAGGGATTTTTCCAGAAAACATGACAGTGACACCAGTCTGGAGCAGGTTCAAATGGTTCCAAGAAAAGGGAAAGAAAAGCAGTCCAGGGAAAGCTCGGACTGCCTCAGCTAGCTAAACTAACTAACTAACTAAAAAGCAAAAGGAGCATGGTGTTCTGCCCCATCTGTGCCCAGACATCAGCAGTGTTCCAGCAGACTGTGGAGGAGTGAGTCCAGTCCCTGATAACAAAACTCGGTACTTCTTCTTCTCCCCGCCTTCACTCTCAGCCAGTCTTGAAGGCACAGAATATAATATCCAGCATAAACAGAACACACGATTGGGGATACAAGCATCATAACATCACCCTAGGACAATACCACTTATAATTAATGTTCTATACTCTTCCATGTCTTGCCTCCCCCCCGTGCTGTTGTGGTCCCGATTGGGGCACACTGTGGGCATTTTCAGATCCCCTGGAGGTCCTTGCACATGGTCCCTTTCCCATATCCATATCCCAGACATCCAGATCATCTGTCTTTCCTCTGGTGTGAACATGGTCATTATTGACTGCATTTCTTCCCATATATAAATATTGGGCTCCAGAAACTGGTCTAACTGCTCCACTAATCCAATGGGGTCCTCTAATAGTCCTTTTAATTCTTTTTTGAACATTCTCATGTCAGAGGAACTGAGAGGTACAGTTACAAATCCAATTCCTCCCTGCACCCCATCCAGTGGTATTTCCCTCAGGGGGTGTAATCCCGATGCTTGGCTCCCATCCTCGTGCCGCTCTGTTTCTGGTGTTTTGTCTAGGCCCATCAGGGGGCAAGGGAGGTGCAGTTGGAGCTACTGGAGGGGGGGGGGGGGGGGGCAAGTGGTCTAACGGGTACCATTCTTTATGTTCTGCTACCTTAAACACACCCACCTTCGAGAGTGCAGTCTCCCCTTCCCAGCAAGCAGCGTAGTCACTCTCTTCCTGATTGAATGGTTTCTTAGCTCTTACACAGATATTTAATGCCCAGAATATCCATCCTTTGATCTATATCTTGGCCATTGTATATGATCGCCCCTGATTTCCCTTCTGGTCCATTTTACCGTACAGTGTGGTAGTCTGTTATTTTACAGTTTGTTCTTCTGTAATATTCCTTGTTATAACTTTGTAATGGTTTGTTCCATGTACCCCATTTGGCTTCCCTGATGGTTCAGTCCTGAGTTGTTTACCCCAAGATTTTCCTGCCAAGTGTATGTCAATCCCCCTGTCAGTCTCCTTGTACCTCCCTTGTTCCCTTGTATTACCCTTGTTTGTCAAAGATAGTACACCCTTTTTGCTCTGGAATGTTCCCTGTCTTTCATCCCTTCCTTGAAGTAAGATTAGATTGTAAGGTTTGCTCCTTCCCCTTGTTGGCTTCTATGGGATAGCCCTTACCCTGCACCCCTGCCCTAATGCCTTCCTATTGGTGAAAAGTTGTGTCCTCTCCTTTATTCCCTCCCTTCCTTAAAAGCAGTTCTTTTGCCCTCAGTTGATGTCACTTGTCCCTGACTCCCCTGGGGAAATAAACTTCCTTGGAACTCAAACAAGTGATCGCTCCCTATTCCTTTGCCTTGGTTCTTTATACTGTGCTGCTGCTGTGCCACCCACGCCACAGCCGACAGCTGCAGGAAGCTGCAAGGCCCTTTATGCACCGCCACCTGGGAAAGCCTCCACACAGATCCGGGGATGGCCCCTCTCGAGACTGCGTCGTTCTCGGGGAGTGAGCAGATGGAGAACATCTTCCTGTGACCGCAGCAACACAGTGTCAGTACAGTACTGAATCATTTTAAGCCCATCCTTATCCCTGGTGTTTGGGTCATATTTCCACTGGGCTAGTTTCCTTCCCAGTGGGCTATCTGGGGGGTATGCCCCTTGGTACCTCCTCAATATCTGCTTCTTCCCTTGGGGATTTGCTACTCACCTGTAATCCCATCCTGGCCAGCAGATCACAGGTCTTCCCCTGACAGAGCCCATCTGCCTTTCCAACCACAGGCCCTCCTGACAGAGCCTGCCTTTCCCAATCAGTCAATTGCCCACTCTCCCAGCAAGGCCCACCTCTTTAAGAAGAGAGAGGGAAAGGAGGAGAAGAAAGAAACCAGGAAAGGAGGAAGGAGAAGGAAAAGGGAAGAGAGAAAGAAAAGGGGAAAAAAATAAAAAAAACCCTTTACATCTATTCTGAAAAACACCTACAATCCAAGGGGCTTCCATCCCACAATTGCACTCTGCTCAGCTCAGCTACGGTGGCTCCATCTGCCCCGATTCGACTCAGCGGACACGGGTATGCCCTCTGGCCCTCTGTAACTCATCTCCTTGGCTGGCCCGCCCCGATCCCCCTTGGCTCGGGGGTGTGCGAGCCTCTGCACCATGTGGAGTATTACACCCACTCCTGGGCAACTCTTGCCCCCACCACAAACCTAGGTGGTCGCCTCTCTCCCAACCCAATCCCGGCTGGTTCCAGAAATCACAGCGCTGGCTGCACACTAGTCAGTTGCTGCCCCACATGGGCCCACTGACCCCCTTTCTGTGAGCTGGTTGGGGACCCTGCAATGGGTCCCCGTCCCAGCACAAGCCTGCCGCCTGGGTCATCACTGCCCGGGCCCCAGCACAAGCCGCCTCTCAGGCCAGCCTGGGAAGCCACAGGACCACCTGCACACCAGAACCAGGTGGTGCCCCACGTGGGCTCACCAATTCCCCCGTGTGCACTGGCTTGGTGCTGCAAACCCCTCACAAACCCTTCAATATCACGCATCCCACCGGCTATGGGGGATCCCCACTTTCCTCTTCACCACGCGTCCCACCGTTCCCTCCTACCATCCAATATCCTAAAACTTCAATGGACCAGGACGGGTCTAGTCTAGTAATAGTGTGAAGTTCACTTTCCTATACCGGAATTATGGAGTAATTATCTGGCCAAAGATAGTTATGAGGATGTCACTCAGCCCCCTTCTTCTCTTTTTCTTTATCCAGCCTCCTGTTGTCTCCGGGCTTCCAGCCTGTGACCACCGGTGGCCCTGGGAGAGTCTGATAGATTCCGCTAAATATGGGGGGGGGGGGGGCGCACCTCTTTCGAAAACTCCTAGTACCACCAGGGTGAGGTGTAAATACAGGGGAGACCCCCCAGCCCCATTGCGAAAAACGATACTTTCAAAAAATTTAAAAGGTTTATTAAAACCTTATAAAAAATACAACAGAAGACTGAATAGAGAAAATAAACTCGATGCCAGGAGCAAAGGATTTTTTCCCACCATATGCTTGTCCACACAATGGAGGTTTCGCCTTTTTAACCCTTTAGCCCCTCACAAAGTTCTGTCCATCAACTCCTTCTTCGCTGTCCAGTGGTGGAGTTTACTTCCTTGTGAAAAACGCCATTCACTTAGTTTAAAATTTTAAAAGTTTAATAGTTATAAAATAGTAATAAAAATTAGAGTAATAAGAATTTGGACAATTAGAGTTAGGACAATAAAAAAGCAAAGAATTACAGACGTCTGGGTGCTCTGCTCTGCCACAGAACACACTTTGCTAACAAAGGATTAGCCCTTAAAAGCAATAGCCTGTTGCATATTCATATATCTCATACATGATGCAAACATTCTTTTCAAACAAAGGGTGTTTTCTGGTTATTGTCAACTTCTTCCTTCATCTTGTAAATCAATCGTCTTGGTCCCTCGAAGTCTGGTTCTCCCCGATAAGGAGGCAATAATTCTTCTCTTGGGTTTTTTGGTGTCTTGTTACTGTTATCTCTCCTTGAGCTAGTTAGAAAAAGTATCTTACATCACATAGTTTCTGTAGCCTAAAACTATATTCACCACACTACTTAAAAAGATTAGTATAGCACTACAAAAAAAGGATTAATACAACATAACTTTCCAACATAATACATATAGCATTCATTTTAATATTTGTGAAAAGCCAATCATATAATATGCATTTTTCACATTCCTTAAATCTTGATTGGAGGTCAGTTGTTGCCATAGTGACAAGCCGACCCTCCCAAATGTCCCAAACCCAGGCCACCCCCTGATAACAACGCAAGGGGGGGTAAAACATAACTATAAGTCTATAAAACTTCTCCTAACATATATACATGATATTTACCTTTTAATTGTGAGAGTCAACTATCACATTACTCATCTATCACAGTACTTCAGTTGGTCTTTTGACCTATTATCATGGGTTGACCTGGGCCAAATGCCAGGCACCCACCAAAGCCACTGACTCCCCTCTGCAGCTGGACAGAGGAGAGAAAATTTAATGACAGGTTCATGGGTTGAGATAAGGACTGGGAGAGAGGTCACTCATCAAATACCATGACAAGCAAAACAGTCTCAACTTAGAGATATGAAATGAATTTATTGCTAATAAAATCAAAGCAGTATAATGGGAAGTAAAATAAGACCTTAAAAACACCTTCCCTCCAGCCCTCCCTCCTTCCTGCTCTACTTCTTACCCCAGCAGCACAAGGAGACAGGGAATGGACATCATGGTCAGTTAATCACCCATGGCTTTTCCTGCTGCTCAGGAAGAGGAGTAATTCCCCTGCTGCACCATGGAGTCCCTCCCACAGGAGACAGTTCTCCTTTAACTTCTCTGACATAACCCCATCTCACGAACAACAGCTCTCTGTTGCCTGCTACAACATGAGTCCATCCTACAGGCAAAAGTCCCCCTGAAACTGCTGCAGCGTGGGTTATTATTCCTCAGGGTGCAGCCCTTCAAGGACAGGCTGCTCCAGCATGGGAGCAGGGCCCCCCTCTCTGTGGGTCTCCCACAGTATCACAGCCTCCTCTAGGCATACACCTGCTCTGGTGTGAGTCTCCTCCACACACTGCAGGTGGACCTCTGCATCCCCACAGACCTCCATGGGCTGCTGGGGGCCAGCCTGCTTCACCATGGTCTTCAACACAGGCTGCAGAGGAATCTCAGCTCTGGCACCTTGTAGGAGTGACGGGGGGTCAGCACGGTCGGGACGGACGGAGACGAGAGATCTCTGAAGCCAGGTCGTGGAACTTGCGGTTTATTGCAAAGGGCATGGGGTGCAGGGCCCTGCTGGGAGCTGCCAGATGCAGCTTGGAGCAGGCCCGAGAGAAGAGAAGGGTAGAGAGGATGAGAGGGTAAGAGCGTAAAAGCATAAGAGAGTAAAAGGGGTAAGAGCTAAGACAGCGAAGTTCCCGTTACAATACAATAAATCATCTTCTGTGTTGAATATTCTGATTCTCACTAACCAATCTAGTACAAGATACAAATCCTATAGCATTTACATACAGCCTATAAGAATCACTACATTACCATACTGTGCTACATTTTAAACCCTAAAAACTACTATTTGGACCCCTTCTGCCAAGCTGGCAGGGTCTGCTCTGACCCTTGGACCTGCCTGCTTGCAGAGGGTCTTGTTTCATCAAAAGGGGATTACCTTCAGCGGCCACACCATTGTTTTCCAGTTGTTCAGTAACTAAGGTATCTCAAAGCTTGCTTTCATTTCAATCTCGCTTATAGTTTCCATATTCTCAAAATCTTTTGCCAGGCAATCATATTTATAAGGCTTTCCTGTTTCATCCTCCCCAACACACCTGGAAACCCCTCTTCCCTCTCCTTCTTCACTGGCCTTGGTGTCTGCATAGTTTTTCTTCTCACATGTTCTCACTCCTCTCTTTTCTGGCCAAAATTAAAACTGCTCAACAAATTTTGTTTTCTTTCTTCTTAAATATGTTATCACAGAGGCATTACCACCATTTCTAATTGGCCCAGCCTTGCCCAGCAGCATGTCCATCTTTGCAAACATCAGGGATTGGCTCTGCAGGACATGGATAGAAGAAGCTTCTAGCAGCTTCTTACAGAAGCTGCTCCTGTAGCCCCACTGCTACCAAAAACCAGACTATGCAAACCAAATACATCTCTAGATGAACTACAACCTCCATAACAATTATTTCAAGAATAAAATTTTAGATTTAGGTATTAGCCATAAGACCATTGCCTCTTGTTCTTCAGTTAAGTGCTGTTCAAGTTCATTACTCAGAGCTATAATTTGCATTCCTTTTAAAATAGGCCTAATTAGTTGCTATTCTCTATGTTATTTATCAAATTCCCCCCCTTTTTTTCTTGAGACTGTGTCTCTTTTTAGACAAATCTCAATACTCCATTTTCCAGCACAAAGTGTTATAGAATGATGCCTTAAGTTTTAGCTTTCAAATTTTCCAGATTCTGTACTGCATTAGTATATAACTCTGAACTTCATAGAATATGTTAGCAAGTATTCTTCGCAGTTTAGTTAGACAAAACAATCCTTTTCCAGCCTGAGAACCAAGGACACCGTTACAGCTTCAGGCCCCAAAAGTATAAACAACAGCAAATTGAAGACAACAGCCTGGGAGGATGTGACTTCATAACCTGAAGCTGTAATTGGACAATTAACCCCAATATGTAAATGGACCAAAACTTGTGTGAAAACTTGTGACTCGGCATCCATCTTGGGTGTAGCCTTGGCCGGGCTCTTATACTGCCCAAGGTGTATCCTTTGAAAGCCTTTTTAATAAATACCTACTTTATTCCTTTAACACTGTCTAGCCTCTGTTCTAAATAGCCTCTCAAGGCATCAACATCTATAACACTGAATCATAGTACAAGCAAGTACACACACTATAATGATTACAATGACTGCCACACATGCATTTCACAGCAACCTTCAATTTGGTAGCCATGAAGTAAGCCTATCCCACCAAGAAGAATTTTCTTCTTTCTGCCATTCTTCTACTGCTCTTTCTATCAAGGTGATTTCTGATTGTTGGACTTCAAACCCATCACTGATATAAGCGCAACATTCCTGTCCCATAATAGCACGTGTTCCTCCCTGGCTAGCAAGCAGATAATCTATGGCCATGCAGTTCTGTAGAGCCACCATTTATGTTTCTTGGAGCTCATAAGATGTGCTATTTGATATTTTATTAGTATCATTTGTTATTTCTAATAATCTATTTAGCTTGTTAATGTGAAGTCTGTAGGACGAGGCAGTGCACACTGGACATAGAGTGAATCATAACCTTTTGCTTTCTGAAATCAAAGGCACTCTTTGGGTAGAAAATGTTCTCTTAGCCCTAACTCTTCCTTGTGATTGTTGCCAAAGTACCCTAAAGGGAGGCATTAATATTGCTTGGAAACAGGAACCAAACCATCCTTTAGGGAGCCATTTATAGCCATTTTCTCCGCATAACCAATAGGTTCCATTCCCAGTTCCAAAGGTCTGTTTTCCTATCTCCCATTGTTTTACAGGTGGTATGTGGTTTATCAGCTGCAAAGTATCATCAAGTTTCTTTCCCTGCAAGGATTTCCATAGAGCCTGGCGATGGTGTCTCCACTCTGCTCCACCCTTCCTTCCATTCCCCTTAGCAGGTGATGGGGAATCATCATGGAATAGGTTTCAAGTCATGCTAACCACATTCCATCCAGGGAACAGCAACTGTGATTTACCTCATAATTTCTGTACTAACTCCTGTTAAGATGCTAATAAAACTCCTCAGTTTCCTCTAATTGTACCTCCAGTTACCTGTCCACAGGGTCCCCAGACATTTTCCCATATAATCCACCCTGTGACTATAGTCACTCAAGCTTCACAATATCCAAATAGAGTTTGAGAACATTTCATGCTTTGGTACCGCGTGGATTTTCAAGTATTAGTGGGGGTAGTCGGTAAGCTAATTGTTTCATAATCATTCAAACTTTAACATACAATGCAATTATTAGAAGAAAAAGCAAAAGGAATAACATCCAGTAGCTCCAACTGCACCTCCCCTACCCCCTGATGGGCCTAGACAGAACACCAGGAGCAGAGTAGCACAAAGAGAAGAAAGCATATCAGAGTATGGGAGCCGAGCATTGGGACTGTACCCCCTGAGGGAAGCACCCCGGGGGGGGGGGGGGTACAGGGAGGAATTGGATATGTAACTGTACCTCTCAGTTCCTCTGACGTGAGAATGTTTTAAAAGGAATTAAAAGGACTATTAGAGGACCCCCTTGGGTTAGCGGAGCAGCTGGACCAGTTTCTGGGGCCCAATATTTATACATGGGAGGAAATGCAATCAATAATGACTATGTTGTTCACACCAGAGGAAAGACAGATGATCTGGGTGGCTGGGATATGAATATAGGAAAGGGAGCATGCACAGGGACCTCCTGGGGATTTGAAAATGCTCATAGTGTGCCCTGCCTGGAACCACAACAGCACTGGGGGAAGGCAAGGCATGGAGGAATACAGAACACTGATTATAAGAGGTATCAAAGAAGCAGCTCCACGTAATAAAAATGCCCGTAAGGCTTTCGATGAGCAGCAAAAGAGGGAAGAAACTCCAACAGAGTGGCTACAAAGATTGAGGAAAAATATGAGGCAGTATTCAGGAGTTGACCCTGACACAGCGGCTGGACAGATCTTGCTAAAGATAAATTTCGTCACTCACGCCTGGCCAGATATATGGAGAAAGTTAGAAAAGTTAGATGGTTGGCAAGAAAGGAGGCTAGAGGATCTTTTAAGGGAGGCACAGAAGGTATATGTAAAAAGGAACGAGGAGAAGGCCAAGGCAAAAACCAAGGTAATGGCAACTGCCATTAGGGAAGGAAACCAGCATGTAAAGAACAACGCAGGTAAGGGAGGGGGATTCCGAGCATGGGAAGATAGATGGAGGAGGGATGCATCTCCTTGGGACTGGGCACAAAAAGGAGAGTTTGGGAAACAGGGGAATTTAGGACCAGTTTGCTTTTACTGTAAAGAGAATGGGCATATTAGAAAGAATTGCCCCCCAGAAGGAAAGGGACCTGAGGGTCTATGAGACTGAGCAAAAAGGAGAAGCGGAAGATTAGGGGTATCAGGGGCTCTACCTCCTGGGGACAGAATACCATCAGGAGTCCTTGATAACTTTAAAAATAGGCCACCAGGAGGAAGAATTTGAATTCCTAGTAGACACGGGAGGTGAAAGAACTTGTGTTTGTAGAATCCCAAAGAGGTGCAAAAAGGGTCAAGATACCATGCAAGTAGTAGGTGCAGAAGCGGAGGGGTTCAAGGTCTCAGTTAAAAAGGTAGTAAAGTTTGAAGGGGCAAATAAAGTAGGAATCGGGGATGTTCTATTAGTTTCAGAAGCAGGATGCAATCTATTAGGTCAGGATTTACAGGTGCAGTTAGGCATTGGAATACTCCCAAAGGAAGGAAAAATGGTGGTTAAGCTTCTCCAATTAAGGGAAGAGGATGAGGACAAAATTCATGAGATGGTGTGGGCAAAACCAAAAAATCGAGGTAAATTGAACATGAAACCTATAGCAATAAAAATAGTTGATGAGAGCCATCCAGTCCAGGTACGACAATATTCACTCTCCCTGGAGGGGAGATGAGGACCACAGCTGGTGATCCAGGACCTACTTGACGATGGGACCTTAGAACCATGTATGTCCCCCCATAATACACCCCTATTAACAGTAAAGAAGTCAGATGGAACTTACAGGCTTGTCCAAGATTTGAGAGAAGTGAACAAAAGAACAGTGAATCGGTACCCAGTAGTGCCTAACCCCTGTACATTACTGAGTAATATCCCCCCCATCATACCAGTGGTTTAATTTGGCAGACCTAAAAGATGCTTTTTGGGCATGTCCACTGGCAGAGAAAAGTAGGGATATATTTGCTTTTGAATGGGAGGACCCTGATTCCGGTATGAAGCAACAGCTTCGGTGGACTAGGTTACCCCAAGGGTTTTCTGAATCCCCAAACCTATTTGGTCAAGCCTTGGGAGAAGTACTACAACTTTTCTCCATCAAACCTGAGATAAAACTCATCCAGTATGTAGATGATTTGCTTCTCTCAGGACGGGAAGAAAATGAAGTTCGGGAATCCATCATAGCATTGCTAAATTTTCTGGGGAACCAAGGACTTCGAGTATCAAAAGGGAAACTCCAATTTGTAGAGAGAGAAGTAAAATACCTGGGACATGTGATTTGTCAAGGGAGCCAGCGGCTGAACCCTGAGAGAATAGCAGGGATAGCCTCACTCCCACGGCCAAATACTAAGAAAGAAGTTAGAAGGTTTCTAGGCTTGGTGGGATATTGTAGGCTATGGATTGAAGGATACATGCAAGCCGTCAAGTTCTTGCATGAAAAGCTAGTAGAAGAAGAGATTAGGTGGAAAGAAGACAATGAACAAAAGTTTGAAGCTTAAAAGCAAAAATCAGTCATTGCACCAGCACTGAGTCTTCCTGCCTTAGACAAACCATTTTATCTGTTTGTAGATGTAGAAAGAGGAGTAGCTCATGGAGCACTAGCCCAGGACTGGGGAGGATCCAGGAAACCGGTGACCTATTTATCAAAACTGCTAGACCCTGTCAGCCATGGATGGCCGACCTGTGTTCAGGCAGTGGCAGCAGCTGCCATACTCGTAGAGGAAAGCAAAAAATTAGGCTTTGGGAGAAAAGTGAAAGTATATACTCCTCACTCAGTTAGAAGTATCCTAAGCCAAAAGGCTGAGAAATGACTCACTGATTCCTGAGTGCTAAAGTATGAAGCCAGCTTAATAAATAGTGATTTAGAGCTAATCGTGAGTAACCAACTCAGCCCTGCCCAGTTTTTATATGGGTAACCAGGTGAGGAATTAATACATAAATGTCTAGAAGTTATAAACTATCAAACTAGAGTAAGAGAGGACCTAACAGAGCAATCACTCCAAGGAGGGAAACGATTGTACATTGATGGATCTTCAAAAGTAATCCAGGGGAACCGGGTATCGGGGTATGCTATAGTAGATGAAGGGTTAGTAGCCATAGAAAAGGGAAAGTTAACTTCCAACTGGTCAGCCCAATTGTGTGAGTTGTATGCCCTAAAACGAGCTCTGGAAATATTAGCACAGAAAAGGGGAACAATATATAGAATCAAAATACGCTTTTGGAGTAGTGCATATATTTGGAGAAATTTGGGAAGAGAGGGGGCTATTAAATTCAAAGGTAAAGGGACTGATTCACGAAAAACTTGTTTGAGAAGTGTTAGAAACCTTACAGTTACCAAAGGAAGTAGCAGTGGTATATGTTAAAGGACATCAAAAAGGGTTAACTCAAGAGGCACGAGGGAACAATTTAGTAGATTTGGAAGCTAAAAAGGCAGCGGAATCAGGGACAGAAAAACTAATGATGGTGTTAAGCCCCATGGGAGAAATATGAGAAGTCCTGGTGTTTAGTGGGGCAGAAGAGGAAGAACTCCTCAAAATAGGAGCCAAGAAAGATAAAGAAGGGAAGTGGAGATTAGCAGATGGGAGAAAAATGTTGAATAAGCCCTTTGCCAGGAAAATGCTGGAAGGCGTACATGGGACAACACATTGGGATACACAAGCGCTAAGTGATCAATTTCTAAGGGACTGGGGATGCATAGGAATTTTCGGGATAGCTAAGCAGGTGACTGAATGGTGTGTGATATGTCAACAAGTAAATAGGAAGGTCATGAGGATATCACCCAGGGGACCAAGAGAACTAACCTTAAGGCCCTTTCAGAACATCCAAGTATGTGGCAGTGGGGTTTGAAGACTATATGTTTAGTCTCTCCCTAAAGTTGTTTACCACCTGTCTTCCCGCCTTTTCCCCATGGCAGTTATGATAATTCTAGCTCCTTCCCTGTCTATCCTCTAAAATTCTGCCCCTGCAGCCTGTCTGTCACAATTTGCTACACCCATTTATCCAGAAGCTCCGTTGTCAGTTATGATATTTCCCTTCACTCATTGGTATGCCCCTTTCTCTTCCCCTTCTTTATTTATTGGTTTTATGTTTACATTTATCCCCCCATACCCCTCCTATCTAGCCCTTGATTTGTTAGACGGTCTCCTCCCAGGAAACCGCCCCCCCGCCCCCCAAAAGCCGCCTTATTTCTTTGTTTCTCGCTCTTTTGCCACTGCTCCCCTTCGAGCCGCTGCGCTGCAGCACCTGCGCCGCTCCTGTCACGGGAAAGAATAAAGGCAGCTCGGAGATGCAAGCAAAGAGTCCTTCCTTCTTCCTTTACCTCAGTCTTTAGATGTGGGTCCACATTTATCGGCCACACCTGTCGGTCTGGGACCCCAGCCAGTGGCCGAACTGCGATCCTGTCTGCCGGTGGCTGAGGCGGGACGTGGCCACTCCTGACGCACGTCGAGAGCGAAAGGGGATCGAAGCACGCAGGCGACCGGCGCCACCGCTCCTCCCGTGATCGGGGCACAACATCACAAGTAGATTTTACTGAGCTTCCCCAGGTACAACGGTGGTAGTTTTTGCTAGTGATAGTAGATCACTTAACTCTTTGGGTAGAGGCAGTACCCACTGTTAAAGCCAATGCCAATGTTGTGAGTAAAACACTCCTAGAATCAGTCATTCCCCAATATGGGATGGTAAAGAGGATTGATTCAGACCAGGGAACTCATTTCACATCGAAGATATTGCAGAAAGTTGTTCAAGCCCTTGGAGTGAAATGGGAGTTACACGCTCCATGGCATCTACAGAGTTCTGGTTGGGTTGAGAGAATGAATCAAACTCTTAAAAGAGCTCTAGTTAAGCTAATGATTGAAACCCAAATGTCATGGATAAAATGTCTCCTTTTGGCCTTATTAAGAATTAGAACCCAACTGCAGTCAGATTTGGGGGTGTCACCCTATGAAATGATGTTTGGGTTACCCTTCCTGACCTCTCCCCAGAAGGCTGCCACCTATGAGGAAGGGGAAACCAATGCCAAAAAATATGTTATGTCTATAGCACAAACCTTAGAAGGGCTAAGACGTAAAGGGGCAATTCCTCAAACTACCACCCCGGATTTCAGAATCCATAATATTAATCCCAGATGATGATTAAGTGATGGAGAGATCCTCCTCTAACTCCTCAGTGGGAAGGTCCCTTCCATGTACTACTCACCACTGAATCGGCTGTGCAAACTGCAGAGCAGGGATGGACTCATGGCAACAGAGTTAAAGGCCCAGTGGAAGAACCCAAAGAATGGACTGTAACATCCAAGCCAGGGGAAACGAGATTGACTTTCAAGCAGAGACTGAGAGGCAACCAGGAAAATACCAAGATGCCCAAAATGTAGAATCAAGCTTTCACCAGCCAGCCTAAGAACTGTTGTTTTTTTGTTTGTTTGGGGTTTTTTTTATGTTTTAATGAAGAAGAATTATGAGCATCTGTTGAGGGAAAGTACACAAGGGACCCTAAAAAGTAATGGGACAGCTTCCTTAAGAAAATAAAACAAAGGAAGGAGGGCAAGACCAGGTTGGCCCCTTTGTTTGCTACTGAGAAGACCCCATAGCCCTGCTGTGGGTAGCAACCCCATAGGCATGGTAAGGTAGGGACAAAAGGCCATACCGAACCTCTGTAATTCCCCAACTCTCTTTGAATACAAAAGGGATTGAAGGGCAAGACCGGGTTGGCCTCTGTACTCACCACTAAGACACCTCCTATGGGTAGCTGTTGCGGTGTGTTTTCCATGTTCTGTTTGTTAAGTTGAACAGTTGAAAAAATTAAGATAAGTTTAATGGATTTGCCTCAGGTCCCCTCCCCCACCCTGCTGCAGTTACCTGTCAGTCTTCTGTTGCCATGGTTTTTCCCGCCTTTTTGTATCAGTTCTGTTCGCCCCTCCTTGTTTTTCTCATTATCTCGATTTTTCCTCCCCCTGTTGTCTAGGTGACCCACCTGTCTATCATCCTTTGCCCACTCCTAAGATCTAGAAGCTTCAGCCAGGGGCAGAGGGTGATTGGAGCAGGTGGGGAAGCCACCCCCATTATGTCCCCTTATTAGTTTATGTCTCATGCTCTTCATTTGTCCTCGCTATATTATTAGTTATCTAGTTCAGACATCTCCTTTTCTGTTATCTATATAAGTTGCTAGCCATGCCACGCCCAGTGGCAGTTAGCTGCAGCCTCCTCTTGTACCTGTGCCCGTCTTCCCTTCAATAAACCCTCCCCTGCTGCGACTAGCTGCTGCCTCACATACTCTTTTGGGACGGATTAGCTGCTGGATCGGGATCGACCCGCGAGGTGCCGCATCCTGCTCCCGAGACGGGCAGGGGGCACCTAGCCGACCGAAGCCTCACTCGCCCTCGCATCTGGGCCGAGACTCAGCGGCCGCTCGGTCGGCCCCTGACACCTGTGGCGGCGGGGACTGTGGGACCAGCCGGGCTCCCAGGCTCTTTTTTCCCCCATACCACATCTTGGCGCCCAACGTGCCTGGAGCCTCTTTCTCCGATCCAGTTCAGCGCAGTCGGCGCTCGCCACACGTCGTCCTTCTTCCCCTTTGGACTACGACGGACCAGGACCTCTCTCCGTTTGAGCGCAGCTGCACCCTCCGCTGGGCAGACCCCAGGGCACTTCGGGTAGCCCTCCGGAGGGACCTTCCAGACCCTGCCCTCGCCTGCACCCGGCGACGGTCTGCCGTCCCAGTAACTTCACCCGATCCCTTCCCCTACCGCCGTGGTGTGGTAAGTTCCTTACCCCCCGTTCCTTTTATCTCCCCATCTCTCCCTTTGTTTTCTGTAACGGGGGGAGGTGGGCTTCGCCTGCTCGCCGCGCTTCATCGGCGGGGGGCGAGTGCCCCGTCATAACTTTGAGGCGGGGTGGCACGGGGCCACGCGGGAGACCCTTAATCTCTTTTCACCGCCCAGCTTTTTCGTTTTCGACCTTTTTCCCCTTTCCTTTTTACGTTGCGGGTGTTGTTAAGAGCAGAGCTGAGAATTTCCACCTGACAGCATGGGTGCCCAGCTGTCCTCAGCTCAGCGCGAAGCTGTTCGCGTTTGTATTTCTGTTTTGGATGCAGCCGGTCTCCAGTTTAATAAGAGAGAGATAGGCAGTTTAATTCGGTGGACCTCCTGTCGGTTTGATGATTTCTCCCCGTGCTGCTGTAGAGACCTCCCCTTTTGGGAGCGAGTCTCACGCCAATTGTCCGATTCGACCCGGTGCGGGGAGCTCGCAGCGCGACAAAAGAACAAATTGGCGAGACACCTTAATTGGGTGGCACAGTTAACCACTGCGTTAAAGAAAATGGACTCAAACAAACCGAGAGAACGTCCAACGAGTTCTAAAAGTTCCAGTTCTCGTTCTGTTGTTTCCTCCGTTCGCCCCAGTTCGTTCCCGCAAAGTGTTCCTACCCCTCTATCCACCCCCTCTCGTTCCGGCATCCTGAAGCGGGCATCCCCGGACCACAGCCGGCACGAGCCCCGACATCGCCCTGGCCCGTCTCAGGGTCGCCGGTCCCCCCGCCGGGAGCGTCCATCGGCCGGGACGCCCCCGGACTCTCCCTTACCCCCTTCTTCCCCGAAACCCCGGTTCCGCGTTTTAAAATCCCCTAAGTTGAACACCCGAGTTCGCTTCAAAGTCCCCGCCCAAGATGGTCCCTGTGGGGCTCGAGATGGCGGGGACCGCGAAGCAAGGCAGCATGAACCCTCCCCCCTCCCTGAAGACCCCTTTTTCCCGCCACCCTACCCCTTCCTGCCGCCTCCAAACCCCTTCCTCCCCAGCTGCGCTCCCTTCGCATACCCGCCCCCTCCTCTGATCCCGCCCGCCGCCCTCGCCACACCTTCGTGTCCCAATCCCTTTCTCCCCTCCCCGGGAGCGGCGCGCCCCGCGTCATCGGGCCCCGCCCCCGATTCCTACACCTACCCCTCCCCGGGAGCGGCGCGCCCCGCGTCATCGGGCCCCGCCCCCGATTCCTACACCTACCCCTCCCCGGGAGCGGTGCGCCCCACGTCATCGGGCCCCGCCCCCGATTCCTACACCTACCCCTCCCCGGGAGCGGCGCGCCCCACGTCATCGGGCCCCGCCCCCGATTCCCACGGTCCCCTCTCCCCGGGAGCGGTGCGCCCCACGTCATCGGGCCCTGCCCCCGATTCCCACGCTTACCCCGCCCCTGACCCCCCCGCCCCTGGTTCCCACGGTCCCCTCTCCCCGGGGGCGGTGCGCCCCACATCATCGGGCCCTGCCCCCGATTCCCACGCTTACCCCGTCCCTGACCCCCCCGCCCCTTGTTCCCACGGTCCCCTCTCCCCGGGGGCGGTGCGCCCCATGTCATCGGGCCCTGCCCCCGATTCCCACGCTTACCCCGCCCCTGACCCCCCCCCCCGCTGTTCCCACAGGGCCGACGGCCTTTTATCATCTGGTCCAGCTTCCTGCTGCCACGCTTGCCCCTCTTGCAGGGCTGAGAGCCCCGCGTCATCGGGCCCCACCCCTGTTTTCCCAGCCAGCCCTGCCCACCAGGCAGAACCCAATCCATCGTGTCCCGCCTCCCGTCCCCCCGCCTCCAGCAGCCAAGTGCCTCCAACCCCCGCCTGCGCCGACTCCGGCCCCCCATGCCTCTTTAGCACCCCTCCTCCCATTCCACCTCGTCTTTTTCAATCGGGGGGAGGGGGTGGGGGGCCGGAACTCGCAGCGCCATCTAACATCTCCGCCGCCCCGGTGACTTATCACCGGGTGCGCGGGAGGGCCGGAGGTTTGGAGGCACGGTGGGCCCCGGTCCCGAGATCTGAAATAAAAGAGCTCTGTAAAGCTCAAAAGGATTTCGGGACCGGGAGTGCCTACTTTAAGGGTACTCTCCAGGCCACCCTCCTTAACCACGAGCTCGTTCCAGCGGACATTCGACAGATTTTCGAGTGTCTGCTGGACAAGGCTCAGTTCCCCCGGTGGGAGGAGGCCTGGAAGAGAGCCGCAGCAGAATTACTGCGGAAGCTGCTGGAGGACCCCAATAATAACCAGGACGGGGACGGGAATGACCTAACCGTGGGTCATCTGTGCGGGCTGGACGATTGGGCAGATGGGCAGCGGGCAGCAGAGAAAATTCCCATCAAGGCCCTGAAGCAGAGCGCCCAGGTAGCGGCGCGCGAGTTTTATAAGATCACGGCGGGGCCTCCTCCGGTCGAGGTCTTTTCTATTTTTCAGGCGCCGGAGGAGTCTTTCGATGCGTTTGTCCTCCGCATCAAGGCGGCTGCACAAGCAGAGGATGTGGCAGAGGATGTCAGGATGGAATACATCCGGAACATCGCAGCATCTCACGCTAACACCGCGTGCAAGGCAGCCATTATGAGCCTTCCGCTGGAGCCACGTCCTACCCTCAAACAGTTCCTCGACGTCTGCGCCCGGAAGGTCCCCGCGCCCCGCAAAGCCGGGGACCAGAAGACCGCCCCCCCATCACGCCGGGTCACAATCGCCGGCGTCGAGGAGCGGTTTGGGGACACAGCCGCCGCCACAGCCGCCGCCACTTCCCGCTCCACGCCTGGGACCCCTCAACTATCACGCCAGGGACAGGGACACTGTCATCTATGTGGGGAGCCGGACCATTGGATGCCCGACTGCCCCCTACGCAAAGACTTTTACGAGTTCAAGCGGGAGAGACAGTCGGGGCGCCCAAAAGGGGGCGACCCAAAAAACTGAGTTACGAGCGCAGCGGCCCCCTACGCCAGGATAAAAGTCAAGGCGGCTCACTACCAACGAGCAGCAGGGGGAAGGAGGAAGAGAGAGAACCGCCGCCAATCCCGCCCCGAACACCTGGGCGGATGGACATTTCTAACACCGGACGAGACAATTCATTAGCTGTAACCGCTCCAGATACGAGCTGCTTTTCCTGTGTGGTTCCGGGTCCACCACCACAACCGGCACTAACCACTTTTTCTTGTTATCCACCTTTTAGGTTAGTCACCACCAGGGCGCTTCATCTGCGAGACTCTGACTTTCATTTGCTGACTGTGTGCCCCGAAGCCCCAGGTAACTGGAGTCGCTTCGACCACAAGTATGTCGTCGTGGGGGACACCAAGCACACACCATCAGACCTCCAGGTCTATCCCGGCTTGGTGTCTTCAGACCAGCAGCACTTTAGCCTCACTATCTCGTGTCTGCGTCCCCCCTTGTTCCTCCCCAGAGGTAAGATCGTTGCCCAGGCCATCCTGGTAGACGAGATTGATCTCGTGAAGACCGGCGACTGGGACCCAGACTGCCCCGGCCAACGGGTGGGCCTCCCAAGACATCGGAGGGAGAGAGGCCAGGGTCCTGGAAATACTTACACCGTGGCCTGGGCACAAAGGTTGGGAGCTTCTAAGCCCCGCCTAGAATGTCAAATGTCTAAGGGGAGGGACACCATCACCATCAGGGGGATGGTAGACACAGGGGCAGACGTGACGATCATTCCCTCTCGGGAATGGCCATCACACTGGGAGCTGCAAGGCGTTGGCGGGTGCATTTCAGGTGTAGGAGGGACTCAATTGGCTAAGCAGTCCAAGAGTGTTGTAGAAATTACGGGGCCGGACGGGCAATTGGCGCAAGTGCGCCCGTTCGTTTTAGATTACTCGGAGCCTCTCTGGGGGAGAGACACCCTCGCTCAATGGGGAGCCAAGACTGACCTTCCGACTCCCCACCCGGTTTTTTGGGCAGCGGCCGCTGAGGAGCGTGCCACCTGGAAATTGAGTTGGAAATCTGATAAACCGATCCAGGTGAGACAGTGGCCGCTGAACAAGCAGAAATTGAAAGCACTCACTGAGCTCGTGGAGGAGCAGGTCCGCAAGAGCAACCTGGTGGAGACCATGTCACCATGGAACTCCCCAGTGTTCGTCATCAAAAAGTCATCTGGCAAGTGGCGGCTCCTTCACGACCTTCGCCAAATTAATAACATCATCAATGATATGGGTGTCCTCCAACCAGGGATGCCCTCCCCAACAATGCTCCCCCGAAATTGGAATCTGGCCGTAATCGACATCAAAGATTGTTTTTTCCAAATTCCCCTGCACCCGGATGACGCGCCGCGTTTTGCATTCACGGTTCCATCTTTGAACCGTGAAGCCCCCGGTAAACGTTACCACTGGCGGGTATTGCCTCAGGGCATGAAAAATTCCCCAATTATTTGCCAGTGGTACGTTGCTGCCCTTCTCGCGCCCATCCGCGAGGAGTATGGTGAGGCCCTCATCCTCCATTATATGGATGATGTGCTGATCTGTGCCCGCCACGACAGCCTGTTGGTCCACGTGCTCTCCTGTGTAACCGATTGCTTAATCGCTGCAGGATTCGAGCTGCAGAGCGACAAGATTCAGAAGATGCCACCTTGGAAATACCTGGGCCTGCAGATTACCAAGCGGACCATTGCTCCGCAAAAATTGGCGATTCACCCAAAGGTGAGCACCTTAGCAGATGTCCATCAACTGTGTGGGGCGTTGAACTGGGTGAGACCCTGGCTAGGTATCACCACCGAGGACCTAGCCCCCCTTTTCGATTTGCTGAAAGGGGGAGAGGCGCTGTGTTCGCCTAGGGAACTCACCCCAGAGGCCAAGGCCTCGTTGGAAAAGATTGAGAAATACATTGAAGCAAGGCAGGCCCACCGTTATGATCCGGGCCTGCCCTTCAAATTCATCGTATTAGGCCGATTGCCACACCTCCACGGTCTCATTTTTCAATGGGACCGGTCCCTGAAAACATCCAAGGGAGGAAAGGGCAAGGACCAGGGCTTGGGGGATCCCCTCTTGATTATAGAGTGGGTGTTCCTCAGCCATCACCGGTCCAAAAGGATAACCAGGCCACATGAGCTGGTGGCGGAACTGATCCGTAAGGCTCGCCTTCGGATCAGGGAGTTGGCAGGTGGTGACTTCGCGCGCATACACATCCCAATTGCGCTTAAATCAGGCAAACTTCAATCCAAATTGTTGAATGAGCTCCTTGCAGAGAGCAAAGTTCTGCAGTTCGTTCTAGCTGACTACACCGGGCAAGTCGACATGGGACGTCCATCTCATCCCCTCTTTAACGACGACTTGCACTTTAAATTCACAACAAAAAAGGTAATGAGTCGTGTCCCTCTCGATGCTGTGACAATCTTTACAGATGCATCCGGGAGGTCTCACAAGTCAGTCATGACTTGGGTAGATCCCGAAACTCAGCGTTGGGAGATGGATGTTAATGTGGTTGAGGGTTCCCCTCAAGTCGCTGAGTTGGATGCCGTCGTCAGGGCATTCGAGAAGTTCAAGGACCGACCATTCAATTTGGTAACAGATTCGGCCTATGTAGCCGGTGTAGTCGCCCGCGCGGAAAGCGCGGTTCTGCAAGCAGTCTAAAATTTGGCCTTGTACAATCTGCTCTCGAAATTGATCGAGCTCATCTCCCAGAGAGAGCAGATGTACTATGTGATGCACACGAGGTCACACACAGATTTGCCCGGGTTAATCGCCGAGGGTAACCGCAGGGCTGATGCCCTTGTGGCCCCTGTGGAGATTGAACCCGAATGGGCGCTCGCCGCCGTGGTGAAGCATGCCCCACTCCCGGATGTGTTCCAGCAGGCTAAGATCAGCCACCAGTTGTTCCACCAGAATGCGCCTGGCCTGGTTCGCCAGTTCCATCTCACGCGCGACCAGGCCAAGGCCATTGTAGCCACATGCCCCCAGTGTCAGCAGGATCAGATGCCATCGCTGCCTGCTGGCACGAACCCCCGGGGACTGCGTAGTTGTGAGGTGTGGCAAACTGATGTAACCAAAATTCCAGCATTCGGCCGCCTCAAATACGTCCACGTATCCGTGGACACCTTTTCCAACGCTGTCTTCGCCTCTGCCCACACAGGGGAGAGAGCCCTG
This sequence comes from Diglossa brunneiventris, assembly GCA_019023105.1. Classification (NCBI taxonomy): domain Eukaryota; kingdom Metazoa; phylum Chordata; class Aves; order Passeriformes; family Thraupidae; genus Diglossa; species Diglossa brunneiventris. The sequence continues at coordinate 35,713,734 of CM032356.1, read as the reverse complement.
GATGTCCAGAAACATCTCATCCAGGCTTTCTCCGTGTTGGGCATCCCAGAGGTGTTAAAAACAGACAATGGGCCCGCGTACGTTTCCAAGGAGCTCCAAGGCTTCCTGCAGCGATGGGGAATAAGACACAAGACCGGCATCCCTTATTCCCCCACAGGACAAGCCGTGATCGAGAGGACCCATCAGAGCCTCAAGCGTGTTCTCACGCATCTAACACCGGCTATGAAGATGGAGTCCCCTCAGACCCAGTTATCTCGGGCACTTTACACCATCAACTTTTTAAACTGCTCTTTCAACAGCCTCAACCCTCCCATCGTGAGGCATTTCGGGGCAAGTGAGAGTCTTCGGATGAAGCAGAAGCCCCCAGTTCTGGTGAAGGACCCGGAGACCTGGCGGCAGGAGGGACCCTTTGAACTTGTGACTTGGGGGAGGGGATACGCTTGCGTGTCCACTCCTTCGGGTCTCAAGTGGGTTCCTTCCCGCTGGGTCCAGCCATTTGTCCCCCGCACAGGAAACGCGGCTCCAAAAACACCTCAGGTCGCAGTCGCAGCTTGGCGGCGAAGGCGGAGACAGTCCCGTACCCCCTCTCCTCCTCCCAGTCTTCCCCCCGGAGTCGGTAGCCCACCTTTCCCTCCAGCTTTTACCTGATCTTCTTCCTACATCTACTCTTCCCGACCCCCCAGACCCGTTCCCTCCCCCTGACCCTCTAGATCCCGGCCTGTTTATCCTTTTTCCTAGGGACCCGGAGCTCCCCTGTCCGTCAGAGCCTGGAGATCCCAACTCCCCCAGCCGCCTAGACTCCGGTCCTCCTCCCTCCTTCCGAAATCCCTGCTGCCCGAGCCCTCTTTCCTGAGGCAAACCCTCCCTTTTTGTAATGTTGTTTTACCCTATTTATTTGCAGGCCCTCCCGACAGCCATGGTGACCCTCCAGACCCTGCTCCTCCTCGTAGCCCTTGGGGAGCCACAATTCCATCAGCTGTTCCGTGGCCCGTGGAACAGCCGCATCGTAACATCTGGGCCCTGCTGGCGCAGTCACTCGGCCAGAAAGAGATCTGCTTGCACGGGGGTGATGCAGAAAGCCCGCTCAGCACCTGCCTAGTTGGGATCCCCACCCCTGAAAAAGATTTCCCCATCAATCTAGATTGGGGCGCCTGGATAGGGACAACCAGAACCAACCCCATCTTCTGGCACCTGCCAGGGGCGCCCCAGGAACCCCTTGAATTCGGTCTGCTCGGCTCCGCAAAAGCCCCGTTATGTTTTCTGTTTAATCCTCCTACGGTCCCAAAAACATCGGGACAACTGATAGTAGTGAAGCCGAAGATCCGGTTTTCTCCAGGACTTTGGTGTAGTGATAAAATCACCGTAGTTCTCAACACCACCACTGCTGACCGTAGGCCCCGTACCCTCCCCAAAGGTTTTATTTTATTTGCGGAGACCGAGCATGGGCAGGCATCCCCTCACTCCTTGTCGGAGGTCCGTGCACCATCGGGCAGCTGACGCTGCTTACCCCCAACGCGTCTAAAGTAGAACATTGGCGCAAACTAAATTTAGTTGATGGTGCGGCGATTCGGTCCAAAAGAGATACAAACCAATTCGACTCACATTGCGATTCCGAAATTGTCCATTGGCCTCGGTCAAAAAGAATCGCAATGTCTGTTCTGTTGCCCTGGGTAGCTGTTAGTAAGGCCCTGGGAGAATTGGGCGAGCTTGAGTGTTGGGCGGTGAAGCAAGCAAACTTAACCTCAGCTGCTTTGAGCGACCTCCTACAAGAAGAGAAGATCACTAGGCAGGCCACGCTACAAAACCGAGCAGCTATTGACTATCTTTTGCTTCTGCATCATCACTCGTGCACAGAGTTCGCAGGTCTATGTTGTTTTAATTTAACATCTAAAGCCGAAGACATGCAGACAAAGATAAAAGCAATGGAGCAGCTGGTCCGAAACATCACCAAAGAGCCAAACGACTGGCTATACCATCTTTTCTCCAGGACTGGACTGTCGGGTTGGGCCACTTCAGTTATCAAAGACCTCATTTACGTTCTGTTATCATTGATTCTCGTACTAATCTGTTCTTTGGTAGTTTGGACAGTATTAAAGAAGTTTGTTAAAAGCGCTATCCCTTCCCCTGAAGTAAACGCCGCTTCGATCCCCACTCCACCTCCGGGATATGAAGACTCCGACCTCGTCTACGAAGAGATGGCCCATCACTTCGCTTCACCCACCTATCCTCTAGACAGTTCCGTATCCGACAGCGAACACCTCAGTGAAGAAGGGGAAGAAGAAGAAAGCGCGATTTAAAAGCTTTGTTAGACTTTATTCATTGTTGTTTGTTAAGTTCTGTTTCACCTGCCCCCCCCTTTTTTTTCTTTTTTCTTTTTGTGTAAAAAAGGGGGAGATGTTGCGGTGTGTTTTCCATGTTCTGTTTGTTAAGTTGAACAGTTGAAAAAATTAAGATAAGTTTAATGGATTTGCCTCAGGTCCCCTCCCCCACCCTGCTGCAGTTACCTGTCAGTCTTCTGTTGCCATGGTTTTTCCCGCCTTTTTGTATCAGTTCTGTTCGCCCCTCCTTGTTTTTCTCATTATCTCGATTTTTCCTCCCCCTGTTGTCTAGGTGACCCACCTGTCTATCATCCTTTGCCCACTCCTAAGATCTAGAAGCTTCAGCCAGGGGCAGAGGGTGATTGGAGCAGGTGGGGAAGCCACCCCCATTATGTCCCCTTATTAGTTTATGTCTCATGCTCTTCATTTGTCCTCGCTATATTATTAGTTATCTAGTTCAGACATCTCCTTTTCTGTTATCTATATAAGTTGCTAGCCATGCCACGCCCAGTGGCAGTTAGCTGCAGCCTCCTCTTGTACCTGTGCCCGTCTTCCCTTCAATAAACCCTCCCCTGCTGCGACTAGCTGCTGCCTCACATACTCTTTTGGGACGGATTAGCTGCTGGATCGGGATCGACCCGCGAGGTGCCGCATCCTGCTCCCGAGACGGGCAGGGGGCACCTAGCCGACCGAAGCCTCACTCGCCCTCGCATCTGGGCCGAGACTCAGCGGCCGCTCGGTCGGCCCCTGACACCTGTGGCGGCGGGGACTGTGGGACCAGCCGGGCTCCCAGGCTCTTTTTTCCCCCATACCACAGGTAGCAACCCCATAGGCAAGGTAGATGGGAGTAAAAGCCGTACCCGACCTCTGTAATGACCTTTTGTTCATTCTGGATAAGGGTGTCTAAGGAAGTTTTTGTTTCTTTTCCCTTTGGTTCCCTCTGTCCTTGCCCAAATCAACAGATGCTAGTATGACTCATTGGGTTAAATTGTTCAAGCCAAATAATATGTAGAAAAGGAAAAGGGGGGATTGTGATAGATGAGTAATGCAATGATTGTCTCTCACAATTAACAGACAAATATCATGTATATAGGTTAAGAAAAGTTTTATAGATTTATAGTTGTGTTTTACTCCCTCGTGTTGTTATCAAGAGACAGCTGGGGTTGGGACATCTGGGAGGGTCAGTTTGTCACTATGGCGACATCTGACCTCCAATCAGGATCTGAGGAAGTGATCTCCACCACTGGACAGCAAAGAAGGGGTCGATGGACAGAACCTTGGGAGGGGTTAAAGGGTTAAAAGGCGAAACCTCCATTGTGTGGGCGAGCACATGATGGAGAAAATCCTTTGCTCCCGAGGCCGTAACATTTTCTCTATTCAGTCTTCTGTTGTATTTTTTGATAAGGTTTAATAATCCTTTCTAAAATTATTAAAAGTGAGTAGCCATTTCTCACAATACTTAAACTGATAGATTATGTTATATTAGCAAGCAGCTAAAAGGAGTTATAATTTGTACCATAGCTAAATACTTATGATAAATAACAATGTGCGAAAGCTAATACATAAATGCAAAATCCAATATTATATGGTCATTTTTAACAGTTTTTTTGTTTCCCCTGCAGTTTCAGTGACTGTTTCAGTTTATTTAATTCACTGGCAATTGACTAGTTTGTTCATTAGCACCTCAGAGTCTATGCCATTTAGAACTCCCAATCCTGTTCCCAGGATGCCAATCACTATTCCTCCTGGTTCACCTGGAGGAAGTGAGGACTCGTTTATGCAGCCATGCTGTCCACCCTGCATAAGAAGTTTTCAGAAATGGTGAGCAAACTGGTTGAATTGTGGAAACATTATTCTGCATTAACAGCTTAACTAGTTTGAGAGACCATGTTGGGTTATATAACAGTTGCTCTTGGCCTGTATTTTTTTTTGGTTGGTTAGGTTTCTCAGGGAATTTTTTCCCATCTGTCATCTGGAAAATACACTGGAAAGGGGGGAGGGGGTGGTTTTCTAGGTGAATACCCTGTCATACTGCTGAAATGGTTTGGAGAGTCGAGGGAAACAAAGGTTTGGCAGTTCTTATCTGGATGTGAATGGTTTTTTCCCAGCTGGGAGCAGAGAGGGTCGTGTGGTTTTTTCGCCTTGGACTGCTCCTGCACAACAGTTTCAAAACTGCTATGGAGCTCTCCCTGCTGCCTGCTTGTAAGTCCATTGCTTGCAAGAGAGTCCCAGCTGCCCCACTGACTGAGACTTGGGTGGCTGCCAGTGCCAGGAGAGCAGCACAGTCTGTGTGAGTGCCCAGAGGATCACCCCTTTCTCCCCCACCTCTTCCTTCTCATCTGAACCGCTATCATCCCTGTGGATGTCCCGAACTTGCATCGGAGCACCCCCTGCTGGCCACGAATAAGCTACTGCACCCTTTTGCCTCGCCTAAGCTGCTAGCGCCCACCTGCTGGCCATGGTCATAACTACACCAAAGGGGAAACAGTGCTTAATGGGTGGGAAACTTCTGTTATTGTTTTGCTGTTTGCTCTGTTCTGTTATATATATTTTCTAGTAAAGAACTATTTCTTTTCCAACATTTTTGCTTGGAAGTCCTGTAATTTTCGAAGATATAATAATGTGGAGGAAGGGGGTCTTCTTTCCATTCCAGTAAAGTTTCCACCTTCCTTGGCACACATTTGTCTTTTAAACTAAGGCAATTTTTTATTAAGTAAGGACCAATGTTATAGATGTAAGAAGACAGTTTGATAGGAGGTGGAGTTGGTAAATATGGCTCTTCAACAATTTTTAATCGAAGACCCAAGCTCCCAAGGTAAGCCGAGAGTTGGGGTCTGTCCAGAGACACATTACAAGAGTTGGATGGAATATTTTAAAGGTGGGCCAGCACTCATGCTTAAAAGAGTAGGTCTGTATGTTGTTCAGCATTATTTGCAACACCTTTTCCTTCTACATAACTTAGAACAATTTGTAAGAGTGTTGTCCTGTATTTAAGACTATTTTCAATTTGGCATCTTATCAAAATGATGTCTCCTTTAATTCTCTTTAGAGATGGTATGTGTCGATTTCCACTCTCATCTGTGATGATCCACTCTTGCCCATAAAAGGTGATGTTGCTGTGCGGTGCCACTGTAAACAAATTTAGGTTAGGCATAGGTATTTTTAGAAGTACATACTCTTCTATCCATGGCCACCACTTCGTACACAAATTTCACAATTTACATTCTACAATTAGGAATTCCTATACTCTGTTTTCCCCATGAAAAAAATGCAAGCACAGGTTGTGCAAAGTGAAATTGTACCAACAATCTGATTTGGATGTCTGATAAACAAATTTCAGTTTCCAGATAATTATGCATAGCAGAAATAGTATTACAGCCCAAACTAATGACAAAATTTCTTGTATACATTCAAGTTTGGTGTAGCCTAATCCATCCATCCATGTGCAGTTCATTCAGCATTCCAGTGAAACAGTAAAGAAAGGAAATATGCTTAGTTGAAAATGCAACTGGCAGTGTTAATTAAAAAGTAGATTTTGAGATTCAGGTGGAATCTAAACTTCTAATTCACAAAGTGCTTGCCAGATGACTGTTGTGGCTTCCCCTACAATTTCAAGGGGGGAGGTCTCCTCTGATCAGATTATTTGGAGAGAGTGAGACTGTAAAATTTTAGAAGTAGAACATGTGCAATCATGGGGGAATGTTTATACTCCTGCGGGAGTCTGTTAAAGGTGTATGGCACTCCCAAGCAAGCATGAATTGCATTTTCTTGTGTTCCAGTAGTGAAAACCTTGGATATAAAAGATATGCCCCTTCCACAAAAACATATCTCTTGAATCCAGGGCTGCCATCCATGATTGTGACATTTTCTGAAGTTGAGCTACCAGTTCTGCAAAATTTAGAACAGCAACGGTTAAAGGCACAGTATTGGCATGCAATTGTTTGCAACAAACTGTAAACCATGACTACTGCAGTCAGGTAGAAAAATTATAAAAGAAAGGCCTCATAAAATCAGGCCTGCTCTGTTAGATCGATGGCTGGCCTGTCATTTCTTCTAAGTGCAGCTAGCACTTTGCAAGTTCCCATGTGAAAACAATCCTGGTATGAATAGTTCGTTAACAGAACAATCTATTCCTGGGTGAAAAACAACTAGCACCTGCATAAACATTAAATCTATCCCATGAGAATCAGTGAAGAAAATATGTAAACAATTTAAGAATAGAGAGATTTGATGGACAAGTAAAATACCTTTTATTAACCAATAGAGTAATTAGCAAGAAAGCTACTCACCAATTGGAGTCACACACAAGGTCTGTAAAACTGTAAAAAAATGAGTTATGTGAATAAAGGATGGGTTTTTTCCTGCATGAAGAAAAATGGAGTCTCGCATGATTTATTCCAATACATGTCTGTCTGTCCAGCTCTTTTCCTGGACAGACAGGAGAATTAGGAGGAGAGTCTGAATGAGTGATAATACCTCATTCCTCCAAGTCTGTTACCACCCTGTCAATACCCAATTACATGGCTTCTTGTATTGTAGCTGTTAGGTTTGGAATATTGGGTACTATAGCTGTTAGTGGAGCTGTGTTGGCATTTAAGCACCAGTAATCAACAGTTAACACTCACTGCCTTTCCAAGTCAGCATTAACTACAGAAGTTTCATTTTGTGCTGCAGCAGGAATTTTTGTTTTAGGGAGTACAGGTGCTCTATGAAATTACTGCACTACAGCCTCCTAATTTTTGAGGGGGCTAGGGTCATCATTTGAACTGAAAGACCACATGTTGCTATCTGGTAAATGCCAGGTTTGACTATTCAAAAGATCAAAACCCAATATGTTTTCATTATGATCGTTAATTGCAAAGCAAGTAGCCAGCATCCACTCCTTGTGGGGGGAGCAGCTCAGCAGATACTGCTTGCTACATTTACTCCAGTGATTTTAACTCTTTGCCGTCCAGGTTGTACACTCAGCTTCTTGGTATCCTGCTGCATTAATATTTAATGCTGTGCTTCTGTATCTATTAGAAATTGTATTAATTGTTGATGAGAACCAACTGGAATCCAAATGTATGGACCATTGTTATGTATGTATTGATAGTATTCCATTTGTGGGTTTTTAATCTCACCTGACTTATGGCCATAATGATTTTGCAAATCAGCCATTTGGATTGAATTGTTTTTTGGGTATGGTTTGAATATTTCTCCTGCAATTTTACCAATTCTGTCAGAGGCCAGTGAATAATATGCACAGTGTTATAGATGGATAATGAGATGATTGGCTCTCACAATTAAAAGATAACTATTGTGTGAATATTAAGAAAAGCTTTAGTGATGTATAGTTATGTTATTGTAGTTTCGATGTCCTCTGTTCTTCCCATAGTTCCCTTTCCCCCCCGCTGTATTGTGACCATCAGACAGCCAGGATTGTCTAGGACAGGTAAAAAAAAAGGCATGCACGTGTCCCTTGCATGGGGCAGCTGGGAATGGAAAAACTTGTTTCTTAGGGGGTGCGGCATGGCAACACCTGATCTCCAATCAAGTTACAAGAAAACAGCTTCCACCGATTGTTGGGGAAGATGAAACAGGAAAGCCTTATAAATATGATTGCCTGGCAAAAGATTTTGAGAATATGGAAACTATAAGCGAGATTGAAATGAAAGCAAGCTTTGAGATACCTTAGTTACTGAACAACGGGAAAACAACGGTGTGGCCGGACTGAAGGTAATCCCCTTTTGATGAAACAATTCCCTCTGCCTGCAGGCGGGTCCAAGGGTCCGAGCAGACCCTGCCAGATTGGCAGAAGGGGTCCAAAGAGTAGTTTTAGGGTTTAAAATGTAGCACAGTATGGTAATGTAGTGATTCTTATAGGCTGTATGTAAATGCTATAGGATTTGTATCTTGTACTAGATTGGTTAGTGAGAATCAGAATATTCAACACAGAAGATGATTTATTGTATTGTAATGGGAACTTTGTACTCTTACCTCTTAGCTCTTACTCTTAGCTCTTGCCTCTTAGCTCTTACTTTTCTATGCTCTTACCCCTTTTACTCTCTTATGCTTTTACGCTCTTACCCTCTCATCCTCTCTACCCCTCTCTTCTCTCCGGCCTGCTCCGAGCTGCGGCTGGCAGCTCCCAGCAGGGCCCTGCACCCACACCCTTTGTATTAAACCGCAAGTTCCACGACCTGGCTTCAGAGATCTCTCGTCTCCGTCCGTCCTGACCGTGCTACCCCCATCAATCCTACAACCGATTAATGACAAAGAAGAGCTGACTGACAGACTTTGGGAGGGGCCAGGGCTGGCTGATGCAACCCCCAGAGGTATAAAAGACTGAGCATCCATCTTGAAGACGAACTGGTCATGTGGTATGCATGAGGGGCAGTTCCCAGTGCTGCAGCTTTTTCCTTATGTAGTCCTTTGTTGTATTTTTGTTAAAGTTTAATAAACCTTTTAAAATTTTCAAAGTGAGCAGTTGTTTCTCACATAGAGGAGTGCAGATCTTATTGTTACCCTGATCAGATTTGAAATCAGGGTTTTCTACAGTTTTATCATTATCACAATCACAGCAAATATCCCTGTCCCAAGTCTTGGGGTCTATATGATGTACCAATTTGCAGAGTCACGTATCTAAAGCAGGATGCAATTTCTTCAGCAACAGTTTCTCTCTGTGCTCCACTGCAGTGAGCAGAGTTTTAAGGTGGTCAGCCTCAGTTTTAAGGTGATAATTTTTAATCCTAAATTTATCAACTTGGATTCTAATTTTTTTTTCCTGTTTCCCTCTTAAAGGCTAATGATGACTTCAAAACTTCAATTTCTGACTTTAAAATAGTATACTCTACATCAGAAATCTGCTCAGAAACAAGTGAATCTTTAGCTTCTCATTGTGCACAAGACAAACAGGCTCCTAAAAATGCACAAATGGCACCTTCACCTTTTCCCTCTTTACGCTTCTGATCAGTCGGACATTCACCACTTTATCCTTTCAAAATTTTTGAGTCCACTTCTTCCCAGCCTGGGAAGGGGCACATTTAAATTTTTGCAACAGACTATCCATGAAATCCTGCTAAATACACCAATTTTGTTTTGCTGTTGTGTAGCGTCAGAGACACCGACACAGACAGACACCGACTTAAGGAATAGTGTAATGTACTATAATGCAAAACTGCAAAGAATTACAAAAGGATAAGCAATGCACATAATCATTACTACAAAAGAATGCCTATAGTGATTAAGAAAGATACATCACCAGTTACCCTGTGAAAAACACCAATCACTTGTTTTTAAAATTTTAAAAAGTTGAATATAATAAAATGGCTATAAAAATAGCAATATAATTGGAGTAATAATAATTTGGATGATTTGGACAATTTGGATTAGGACAACACGAGACAATAGAAACAAAGAGTTACAGACAGTCCGGGTACCTCTTTCTGGACAGCATAGGCCTGAAAAAGGACACACATTAACAGAGGATTAACCCTTAAAAACAATAACCTGTTGCATATTCATACATCTCATACATGATGCATAAATTCCATTCAAACACAGGAATCTGTCTGGTCAGTGTCAACTTCTTCCTCTTAATCCTGACAGCGTCTTCAGGACTGAGCGAGCCAGGAAGTAGTTAGTTTCTCCTGATAATGGGGCAATAAACTCTCTTTCTCTGAAAGATTTAGGTGTCCTGTGGCTGCTATGTTAGTGTGAGTCCTTTCTTTAGAAAAAAAAAGTATCCTACATAGCATAGTTTCTATTTTAACATTTTGTTATAACCTAAAATTATATTTAACACACTACTTAAGAGAATTAATACAGCATAACTTTCTAACACAACACATATAATATTCATTTTAATATTTGCGAAAAGCCAATCATAAAATACACATTTTTCACAACCCTAATACTTTACCCCTTCATCCAGACATCCTTTAAACATCAGGTGAGGGAAGCTATCAGTGAAGGGCTGGAGAACCATGCCTGGGAACTGGGAAATCCTGCAGTACATCCACCTTTGCAGGATTGTCACAAGGATTCCTGACTTTGCTGTGATAGTAGCCCAGCTTTTATACTGTTAAACAAACAAGCTGACATAGATTCTAGTTTCATTCTCCTGTTGGCTTTCTCACAAAGCCTGGCCAGAGCTCAAGGAGGAACCAAGGGAGTTGTCTTTGATCCTACATCCCCCTAACAAGGCCAGATGTGGCCTTGTCTGGTTTCTAGATACGGAAAGGGGAAATACATATTTTGCCAATAAATGATCACACATAACAATATTTAGCTGAGTGAATATATATATAACATTTGGTTGGAAGGTTCATCTAGAGGTCTACTGTTGTGGTTCATGTTTAGTTCATTAAGTTATTGTTAAATGGTTCAATCTGTTATCCCCCCACATTTTCCCCAAGTTGGTTTTTCCCTAAGTTGTACCCTCCCTTAAAGCTGTCCCTCAAGCTATTCCCCTCCCTTTGTTCTAGTCCCTTCCCTGCCTGTCAAGGCAACCCTGCTCTCCTACCCTGCCCTTCTACCCTACCTATCAAGGTGACTCTACTCCTCTTTCCCTGCCTGTCAAGGCAACCCTGCCCCTTTTTCCTGAATGTTCCCTGCCACTCACCCCCTGGGCCAATCCCTGATTGAAACGCCCACTTGGAACTCCCCTAATCCATGACACCCCATTGGCCCATGTGACCTTTCCCTCTCCTCCCCCTATCCTGATTGGTCCCACAGTGTTGATGTAATCCGCTCACTCCTCCTCTGAGGATTCCCTATTGGTTAGCTGTTTGTATCTGAACAAAAAATCCCTGCATACTAGGGTGAGGGGTTCTTTTTTGTCCTACTCCTTCCACCTGGAATAAACTTTCCTGTGGAACCTCAAGACCAAGAGCCTCCTCCTTCGCCTGGTCCCTGCCATGGCTGTAACAGCGTGCACTGTAGAGCTTGCAGCTCTTCAGGTTCAGCTGTGGGCAAATCCCAGTCCCCAGCTGTTCCCCACTCCTGTCGTGGCTACCGGAGTGTACAGAGCTAGCCCGGGTTCCGGTAGGCTTCAGCAGTCTACTTTGGCTCAGGGCCTGTTGTTCAGGCCTTAGTATTTCAACCAGCACATTGCCAAACACCCTACATGTTTATCAAAAATATACTGTGTTTTGTAGTGGATATGGTATTTCATGAACCTTTTCCCTTCTGTTTGTATTCTAATGGTGGCCCAACACCACAAAGGCATAAAGATGTAGCCTTCTAGTTAAAAAAAAAAATTAATCTTCTCAATTTCAGATTAATTCCTTTGCAGAGTTTGCTTTAGCTGTATGAGGTGATGCAAAATAGAAAAGCAGTTGCATTTCTGGCCCAATGCATTTGTTGGGATTGGATTTGTGGGGCTTTGCATTTGCAGGGCTGTGAGTTTGCTTGGGTTACATTTGCAGGGCTTCAACTTGTGGGAGCCCAACTATATTCTAGGCTGCATCCAAAGCAGTGGGACCAACAGGTCAAAGGAAGGGATTCTGCCCCTCTACTCCACTCTTGTGAGAGCCCACATGGAAGACTGTGTACATTTCTGGAGCCCCAACATAGGGAGGATATTGACCTGTTGGAGCGAGTCCACAGGAGGCCATGAAGGTTATCAGAGGGCTGCAGCACCTCTGCTATGGAGACAGGCTGAGAGAGTTGGGGTTGTTAAGCCTGGAGAAGAGAAGGCTCCGATGAGAACTTAGAGCACCTTCCAGTACCTAAAGTGACTACAAGAGAGCTGGAGAGGGACTTTGGACAAGGGCATGAGGCAATGGCTTCAAACTGACTGTGTGACTTGACACAGACAGGCAGCTGGAACAACTGTTGGAAATTATATAACTTTTATAATTATTTTTCTAATTAATGGCTTTAATTAACTTTTTAATTGTTTTAATTAATCATAAGCAGTGTATTGATCATAAGAAGTCAAGCAGTGTAGTTTTCCACTCTGGCCAGCACATAGCTAACTTTCTTTTCACAGACTCTTATTGCTAAAGTGTGATTATTAGATTACTGAAACTTTTAAGTTTTGCTAAACTAACCCTGATAAGTTTTGGTGAACAAAGCCTGGGAGAGTTAAAAGCTGGACACCTGGAATCCAGAATTTATAGCCCTCCGAGGACATGTTGGAGTAACCAGAAGATAAAGAAACGACTAACAAAGACATTTCAGCCTGAGTGCTGGAGACTCCCTGTCTGGGAAAAAGATAATAAAAAGACTGAAAAACATGGACTAATTGGCACAAAAAGCAAGAAATCAATAACCAATAGAAGACAGAAAACTAATAATGAAGATAATTATGTAATTTAAAACCAATGAACATTAATTTCTTTGTTTGCTAAAAATAATTACATAAGTGAAAAGTTTTGAAAGTTGTGTGCATGTAGGTGGAGCCATCCCTATGCACCCTGGCCAGAATAAAGTAATGCCTACTCCCTAATACTAAAAGAAATACTGTTAGAGAGTTTCATTTAACCTGACATTTTTGGTGACTGTGAAAAGTGCATATTATGTGGCTCTACACAGATATTTACTATATGTATTATGTTGCATTGATTAGTAGTGCTGTATTAACATTTTAATACTATGGTAAATGTAGTTTTGTAGTTAAAATGTAACTTTTGTAGTTAAAATAGAAACTATGTATATGGGATATTTTTTAAAGAAAGGAATGAGGTACTCGCACCAGATAGCAGCCACAGGACACCTAAATCTTTCAGAGAAAGAGAATTTATTGCTCCATTATCAGAAGAAACTAACTACTTCCTGGCTCGCTCAGCCCTGAAGACGCTGTCAGGATTAAGAGGAAGAAGTTGACACTGACCAGACAGAATCCTTTGTTTGAATGGAATTTATGCATCATGTATGAGATATATGAATATGCAACAGGCTATTGCTTTTAAGGGTTAATCCTCTGTTAATGTGTGCCCTTTTTCAGGCTTATTTTGCCCAAAAAGAGGTACCCGGACTGTCTGTAACGCTTTGTTTTTATTGTCTCGTATTGTCCTAATCCAAATTGTCCAAATTATTATTACTCTAATTATATTGCTATTTTTATAACCATTTTATTAGTATTAAACTTTTTAAAATTTTACAAACAAGTGATTGGTGTTTTTCACAGTGACACAACCACAAAACCATGGCTGAAATGCAAAAAGTAAATTAATTTCATTACCTTGCTAACCAGAGGATCCCAAAGCAACACCCGGGTAGAGACACACAAGTGAGAGTGCAGGCATTGTTAGGCTCAGTCCATGCTAGTGGGTGGCAGATCTGCTGTTTGCAACAATGTAGGAGTGCTGGGGGGTAGGACAGTTGGGACGGACAGAGACGAGAGATCTCTGAAGCCAGGTTGTGGAACTTGCGGTTTATTGCGAAGGGTGTGGGTGCAGGGCCCTGCTGGGAGCTGCCAGCCGCAGCTCGGAGCAGGCCCAAAAGAGGGAGAGAGAGGTAAAGAGAGTGGTAAAGAGGATGAGAGGATGAGAGAGCGAGGTTCCCGTTACAATACAATAAATCATCTTCTGTGTTGAATATTCCAATTCTCACTAACCCATCTAGTACAATATACAAATCCTATAGCATTTACATACAGCCTATAAGAATCACTACATTACCATACTGTGTTACATTTTAAACCCTAAAATCTACTCTTTGGACCCCTTCTGCCAATCTGGCAGGGTCTGCTCTGACCCTTGGACCTGCCTGCTAGCAGAGGGTATTGTTTCATCAAAAGGGGATTACCTTCAGTAGGCCATACTATGGTTTTCCAGTTGTTTAGTAACTAAGGTATCTCAAAGCTTGCTTTCATTTCAATCTCGCTTATAGTTTCCATATTCTCAAAATCTTTTGCCAGGCAATCATATTTATAAGGCTTTCCTGTTTCATCTTCTCCAACACACCAATTTATTCAGGGCCTGTGCACACATAGTTTAGCACCATGCTGTGATGTCCTCTGTGCTTTTTATGATCTCTGAGCTTTGATCTCTCTCCCAAAACAGGGAGCTCAAGAATGTCCATGAGACTGCCTCCAAGTCTCTCCAAACACCTACGTTATCTCTAAGCAGAAATTCTACTTCTCAAAACAGAGGATAAACAGCAGTGGACAAAGTCACTTGAGCAAATCTACCATCCTCCTCACCATTCTTCCACTTTTAACCCTTTCCATCCAATACTGACAGAGAGCAGCTTTAGACTGGATATTTGGAAAATTTTTTTCCTGTGAGGGTAGAAAGGAACTGGAACAGGTTGCCCAGAGAAGCTGTGGTTGCCCCATCCCTGGAAGTGTCCAAGGCCAGGTTGTATGTGGCTTTGAGCAACTTGGTCTTTGGAAGGTGTACCTGCCCATGGGAGAGGGGAATTGGAGCTATATGAGCTTTGAGATATCTTCCAACCCAAACCAGTTTAGGATTCTGATTTGTGCATTTTTTGGGGGTGTGTTTGTATGGCTTTGCACTTATGGGGGTTGTATTTCCGTGGCCATACATTTATGGGGGTTGCTAACGCGGCCCTGCGCATTTGTTGGGCTTCCACTTTTGGACCTGTTCCTTTTTGGGGCCGCGCCTGCAGTTGCAGGAGCGTTGCCGACCTCGCCCGATGCGCCACCGCCGGGCGCTAACCATAAAATTAAACCCCGACTGTGCCCACCCGCCCCAGTTTCCGGCTGCCGCCAGTGTGGCTATTGCGGGGCGACGGGCGCAGGCGTAATAGTGGCGTGTGACGAGGGGAGCGTGGAGGTGCTTGGCTGTGGTGGCGGTGGAGAGCGTTACCCGGATGTCGCGCATGTGCAGTGGCGTCCGGACGTGTCGGAGGCGGCCGCGGAGTGCGAGCGGCCGGAGCTGCGGTGACGAGGCGACGGTGACGACGGCCGTCACTGGGCGCCTGGGTTCCCCCTCCCCCGCGCCGCCGGCCTGAGGGTGGGGGGACGGAGGCTTGGCCCGCTCTGCCGCACTGGGGCCGGCTGAGACGAGAGTAGGCTCATCCCCGCAGCCGTCGCTACCCCTCACCCCAGCCGCAGGCCGCGCCCGGAGAGCGGCCGCTCCGCCGCCGCCCGCGGCCCAGGTAACATCCGCTCTCGCCTCTCGTCCGCCTGCCCGCCGGGGCCGCCTGCAGCACGCCCTCTCCCACCGCTCGCCACCGAGGCTGCCGCAGGACCGGGCCGGGCCGCCCTGCCGCGCTGGAGGCGTGCCGGCTACTGCTCCGGGGAGCCGAGACAGCGGCTCCTCCCACCCGCCGCCCGGGGGCTTCTCCTCGGCCCCGCTTCTCTGGCTTCCCTCCCTGGCTCCTTCCCCATCTTCCCCTCTTTTCCTGAACGAGAAAAAAAAACTATGATCGCCCCGCCTTCAAACTTTTAGTATTATTTTTTTTTTAAAATCCCGGCAACGGCTCTCCAACCGGCCTGTTCCCAGTTAAACTTTCCTCCGCTGCCGTTCGTGCAGACTGCTCTCATCCTCCTCTCTCCCGCACGCTGGGAAAACGCTCTAGGTGGTTTTATGTGAGCCGCTTCTCGTTTACTTCTTTGAAATCTGCCATCTTATTTGCAGTAACAAAGAGC
Source organism: Diglossa brunneiventris (assembly GCA_019023105.1). Taxonomy (NCBI): domain Eukaryota; kingdom Metazoa; phylum Chordata; class Aves; order Passeriformes; family Thraupidae; genus Diglossa; species Diglossa brunneiventris. The sequence continues at coordinate 35,697,870 of CM032356.1, read as the reverse complement.
GGTGCCTTTAGCTCATTTTCAGACAGCATGGGGCTGCTCAGCACAAGGGGTATTAATTAAGATCCATCCATCCTTCCTTCCTTCCTTCCTTCCTTCCTTCCTTCCTTCCTTCCTTCCTTCCTTCCGACTTGCTGCATAGTTGAGCCTTATGTTTTACCTACGAAGACGGGTTAATTTGTGGGGTAATCTAGTTGAGAGTTAGGTGTATCACTTAGTACCCAAATTGTGCTACTGCAAGCTAGTTCTTCTCAAACACATACGGTTGGAGTAGGATCGTGGTGTTTTTTACCACCGCTTCTCAAATTATCTTGGTTAATAATAGTGTGCCCCTGTCAACAGGCAAGAGTGAATTCAGGCTCCTGCACTGTTGTTACTTTGTTCAGTAATGTAGATAATTCCATGCAAGGTTGTTGAAAGAGCTATACTGCCCTATAAAATTAAATGCGTTTTTGTACTCCAGCGTCATGATAAGTAGGCAACTTGTCCTTCTGGCCCTCCTCTTATTTTTCTTGGTTGGATTGTGACTTGAAGGAGTTTCTTCTCACTTTGCAGTCATGAACCTCTTTTGATTTGCTTGTTGTGTAGGCATGTTTAATATTGATATAGAAACTTTATTTCAAAGAGCTGAAGCCTAAAGAAAAGCAGTGTCTCTAATTAGAGTTCCTTTTTTAGGCAGATGTCTCTTTACATAATGCATTCAGTTGAAGCTAATACAATAGGGATGTGAGTTTTGAGAGGAATCAACAGATTTAGTGGAGAACAAAGGTGTGCCGAGGGCAGATCCGTGGATCCTGATGAGGCGCAGCCTTTGCTGTGCTGTTGTTAAGGTCTTGCTGGAATTTTAGGACTCTTCTATGTTGCTAACCTTGTGAAAAAATCTACTTTTGCTTGAGGCTGGAATTTTCCATGTTTCTGGAGGTGATTTTGTTTTTTAAGTTTGAGCAAGTGCAGAGAACATTATCCCTGTGCAGATTACAATAAAGATGTTATCTAATACACCTATTTCTAGGGTATCAAAACATTACACACAAGTGAAAAATCACACTACATGAGCAAGGTTTGATTCTTTCTTTTATTGCTTGGTGTCGCCACAATTGTTTTCTCTTGTGAGCTTTTGACAAATTACTATTTGCCCTTGTTGAAGGAAGCCTTCTGCAAGAAGAGGAATCTTGCAGGATCCTCTGAGGAAGAGTTCAGATTTGCCATGTCATTCTATGGCAAGGATTTTCACCACCTTCTGCTCTCTGAATGTGGTCTCTCCTGCCATTTCTGGGTTTTTATCCTCAACCCCAGGTACTAGGATGAGGAGGGGATGACCTCTTGCTCAGTGAGACTCCAGGGGTGCTTCCTCACAAGTGAGGTAGTTTGAGGTGCCTAGAACTGTATTGTGGAAATAGATCCAGTTGTAGAGGAGCTTATTGCCCTTCCCACTCTCATGGTGTAAGGTGCAGTAGTCTTCCTTCTCTGACCATATAGAAGTCTGTATTGAAAAGAGGAGTTGTTTTCAGCTGTATGCTTTCTCAAAAGTAAAAATGTGGAGAGGGGAGTGGAACCAAAATGAAAAAAGAAACTTTCTAGGATTTAAAATGTGTGTATATATAGTCATATCAGCATAGTAGCTCTACCTTGCTCACCATGTCCTGCCCCCCCATGCATTCAAAAACAAGATAGGGATTGGGATGTGTTTTTACTGTTGTATTAGTTTCTTGAATGCGATTAAGAAAACTGGAATTGTGTGCAGCAGAAACGTTTGCTCTGTTTATAGGATCAGTCTGTTGCATTTGTAAAGTGCTTTTCAAAGCAGTCAAAGTGCACAGGTTGAAGCTGAGAGGAGTAAAAATGCTGAGCTGCACTTGGTAGCTACATCAGATCAGTTTCTTCCACAAAGAAATGGTTGCTCCTACTTTTTTTTAACTGTGAATTTATGTTAAGATGAAAGAGTTGCCACTCAATTGTCTTAAAACTCTTTTCCAGTTCCTTTTATGCTGTCATGTGTCTTACATTTTTGTAGCTACTGACAGTGAGATGAGCAGAATTGAGACTTGTGATTCAGATATGCACACAAAAATAGTATTCTGGGGAGTGTTGACTCTTACTGTACAGAACAGTGTGTGTAGTACCTTCTTAGTACTCTCTCTTGCTCTTTAATGCTAATTGTTCTTATGTCTACACTTTGTTCCTGTTCACCCTTTGGGCAAGTTGATAATAGTCTAATATGCTGGCATGTATCGGCAGTTTAATAATTCATATCTTCATCAAATCATAAACTGCCTTTTTTATTGATTTATGGATTTTTCTTTATCATAAAACTGCATTATTTAACAGCAAAACTGTAGTAATGTTTTGGTGGTTAAAAGCTATCAAATGTATATGCTAATTTTCTGACATTTTTGTGTTTGTCTAATTTTGGAGACAAGAGCCTTTCTTGTCCTTTATTCATGTGAAATGTTCTTGCAAGATGTCAATTTGTATGCTTTTCTAATTAGCCAGTTTGTTAGCATCGCATTACTGCCTAGTATCAAAATGCTGTAAATCTGTTTGGGATGGCTGTTACTAATAAATCACATTCCAGAGTATCAGTGGCAGGTTCACTACCCTATTAGTTTACAGTAGGGTTTATCATATCAGTGTTGGACCTGGATTAACTGTCTTGCCCAAGATGTTGGATTACTGATTGCCTGGATCATATTCCTTTGGGTTACATCCCTGATTTCCAGCTTCATAACTGCTTGGTTTGTCTGCATAAGCGTATTGTTTCCTTTGCTTGTTGGAGGTTGATTGTTCTCCTCAAATTGCAAAATGTGGCTTAAGGTCACACCAGAGCACATTAATGGGAGTTTAGGTGAGGTCTTCAGGCTATATAGGATGTATGGAAGAATTATGGTGTTTGTTCAAGTTTGCATCAGTCTTGAAGGAAGAGTTTCAGTTAATGGTTACTTATCAATTCTCTGAGATAATAGTGTGTTTGTTACAGATCATCAAGGGTGTTTTTAATTACCTGGCAATCTGAACTTCTTTTGTCTTACAGATTTACTTATTCAGAGGCTCTTATTCTTGTTCCAATACTTAGAGTATTGCAGAACACTAGTTGTTGTTCACTTGTTTTATAATATACCTGTTAATACTTAGTTATTGAAATAAATTACTTTCTATAACATAGAATTATAGAATCGTTAAGGTTGGAAAAGACATTTAAGTTTGAATCCAAACATAATTAAGTACTTCTCTATAACTTTGTAACTTGTTAGTATTTTATATTACTTGTCCCTTTTTTTCCCTGTTCTGCTCGCATCACACTATAGCAAAAGGGAGGGAAATACCTTTTTGTTCCTTGGTGAATGAAGCTGAGAGCTTTACTACAAGCACTGTCTCCTGCTACTGTTTTTCTTATGTTCCCTGTCTCTTCTCTCTGCCTCTTTTTTCCCAAAGCACTCTCTCACCCATTTTTGTTTCCATGAAATTCCTGAGTAGAGGGAATTAAGAACTTCTTTGCTCAATATATTGGGCCCTATGTATTCAACTGTAAATCTAAGCTTGAACTGTAGTGTCCATTTGTAAAACATAAAAACTTGGCTTGTCTCCAAAATATACGAATGCTTCAGAGGAAATATGTCATGACGCTTATCAATATGTGCCAGATTGATACCCACTGACCTCACTCCCTCTTTTTGGAGATCAAAATTGCAAGATTAAAGACAAGATTTCTGTAGATGTAACTTCTAAAAGGAGGCTCCTGAATTAACGTGCAATTATGCATCAGCAGTGTTTAACAATATTCAAAATCTTAAACTGGCCTGGCTTTCAAAAATGCTGAAGAATCGGATGCTCCTACTGAGCGCAGTGGCAGCTGAGGGGTGACTTCAACATTTCTGAAGATCATTACACTTAAATAAGGGTTTATTTGCTTGATATTAGTCTTCTGAAAGTCAGCCATCAAAATTCCCATTCATGGTTTTAGGGATGTAAAAGAGCTGCATGTCTAATTTTAAGCATCTTTAAATAAAGCTCCTCTAGCTAGTAACTTTATCAAGTCCCTTATTTGTGATTACTTATGTGTATCTATCTGGGATGCTGTTTTATATTTAAGGAAAATTATGTTCTATTTTGTTTTAGCTGGTAAACTTTGAGATTTACGTGAATTCGAGTTGCTGTGGAGAATGAATGGCAGGTTAAGCTTGACTTTTAATAGAGGCTTATTGATTTGAAGCATTAAAAGAAGCTAGTATTGAGGGAGAAACTTTAATAGCTAGGTAAAATGATCTTACTCAAACTTAGAGGTAATTGTTTTCCTTTGGGAGAAATTAGGTCCAGAAGCATCCTTACAAAGGAAAAGTATTGAAAATGGAGGGGGGGAGGATTTGCGCTATGTTTTTTCCCAAGTATACCAAAATGTGATGTATTCAAGTTGAAATCAGAAAAAATACTAAGTGGGGAAGAGTTTGTTTCCTTTTATAATTGTGCTGGATTTGTGTTGCAATATTCCTTTTACAAGGAGGGAAGTCATGTTAATACTGTAATTTGTGTGATACGTTAACTTTCTAAGTTAACACCCCACTCTTATTTTTGTGCAATGCATTTTTTTCCAATAAATAGCTGCTACTGCTGTACCTCTAATGACATGGAAAATTTCAGTGCAGAAACAGGTCTTTGACTGGATGTGTTCTTCAGATAATGAGAACATTTTTTTCTTTAACGATTGAAATCACATATATTTTCTTTACATTGCTGAGAACAGCATGGTAGTTTCAAAAAGGCTTATATTTTAAGTTTACTTGGAAAATGTAAATGTAGTAAAATCACTTATATGTATTTGCTGCCACTTTCTTAAGAAAGCCAGACCACATAGTTCATAGAATGCTGTTAGTGAAGCCAGAGCTGCTTGAAGAACCAGAGCAGCTTTTTGACAACATTAGACTCCTTTTCTGCAACTGCACAAAATCTGCTGTCCTATGTTTCTGGATAAAGCAAGATAAAGTGTAACAATTGGCTCATTCAAAATCAAGAAAATCAGGCCAGCTATAATTTGTGGATTAAAGGAAACTTAAAAAGGATCATGTCTGCTGGCTTTGAGAAGAATGGCTTCATGACTAGGAACCACTGCAGGTTCTTAACAAATGGAGTTTAATGGCTAAGTGTGTTAGGAGGGACTTGGTCTTGAGCTTATATTTAGTGTAATTAAGACAGTTCTGTTTGAGACAATTCAGAAGTGCTTTTTTTAGTGACTTCAGTCGATTTGTCTTGATCCAGAAGAAGCTGGATCCAAACAAGAAAAGACAAATGTGCCAGTTGAGGTTTTCATATCTAAAGATACACACAATACTAATTTACATAAATGTGTATTAAGCTAATGGCCAGGTACAATTTTTGCCTTTCTGGTTAGCAAAGAGAAATAGAATTGATCAGAGGTCAGAACATAGTTGAACTATTTGAACAGCATTATTAAATGAAGGTGACATATTATTCTGGTGTGTATTCATGCTTATTCACTATTCACATTTTGTTTAAGTCAGTGCCACTTGATTCCCAGCCAGCATTTTCACTTGTTTTCATCCTGCCAGTATAAAACATAGGAAATCATTGTTACTGTTACTGTTCTCCTTTTCCCGATTAATTTAATACATTTCTATATGTACATACTATGTGTACATATATATAAACTATAATCTTTATTTAAATATTGCTACTAGGGGAAAATAAATCTTATATTTAAAACTGTGCAGGTGGTGTCTTAAGCATGTTTTAGCTATCATGGGACAAGAAATGCGGTTTTGTCATGTGCTTTTAATATTCTGCACCTGAAAATAAAAGAAGCACAAAGCCACAGACTTCCTTAAAAACATGGTCTGCAATGTTAAAAACAAATCTAATGTAGATATTTTTTCCTCCTAGGTTTTACCAAGAGACAGTACATCTAACAGTTAACTTGGATCATCTCTTGTTCATCAGCTTGAAAATCATAACAGCCCCCAAAACTGACATTTGATCTGAAAGAAAAAGCTGTGACAAATGGACAATATGTCTATTACTAACACACCAACAAGCAATGATGCTTGTCTGAGCATTGTTCACAGCTTGATGTGCCATCGACAAGGTGGAGAGAGTGAAACTTTTGCAAAACGTGCAATTGAAAGTTTAGTTAAAAAGCTAAAGGAGAAAAAAGATGAATTGGATTCTTTGATTACAGCTATTACCACAAATGGAGCTCATCCTAGCAAGTGTGTTACAATACAGAGAACGCTGGATGGGAGGCTTCAGGTTAGTACAAGTGAAAATCAGATGTTTTCCTCCTAGTGAAGCTGGAGCAAAAGTGAGTGACACAGGATCCTAGAGTGTTGAGGAAGAGTAGCTCTTCTCTTGCATCTACCCTTGCCCCCCATTTGTAGGCATGTTTTATGGCTGGAGCTCTGGACTGCTGCAGTAGTGGTTTGTTTGTTTGTTTTCCAAAAGGAGCAGAAGGCATTGGATCAGCTGTTCTAAATGATTATGTGTGTGGCAGTAAAAACCAGGGTCATGTAACAAATTCAGCTGTTTATCCTGGTATTTTCACTACAAGCTTCTGTTAGCTCTGTGTTGGTCAGAAGTAAAAAGACAGACCTATTCTAAGAAGGTACTCCAAGGAGTCTGCACTGAGGATTTATGTTAGCCTTATATCATCAGTACTCAGTACCTGTATAGTTTGGGTTGCAATTTCCTTGTTCCAGGACAGATGTCATGTTTGCTGGCTAGCTTTCTGTCTACCCTAGAAGCATTTTTTAAATTTTTTTTTCATTATAATGGAATGGCAGTCTTCTACTTGTAAATTCCTTATTGTGTAGCTCAGCACCTCGTTCCTCTTCTGGGGCAAAGCTCCTTAGTCATCCATGGTGGGGAAGGTGACCATACATACTACCTTAAACACAAATTCTGCTTCTGCCATTTTGTATCCAGTATTTTTTTCTTAAGAATCACAGTGTTGATTTAACCATAGCAAAACCCTAATAAAAATTTATTTCTGTTGAGTACAGAACTTGGGTAAACTGTACATCACCATTTTTTCCCATGTTTTGATGATGGGGAAAGGCTGTGTTGTTGTTTGTCCTCTTCCAGCTTTGCTCCTCACTAAGTAAAATGAAATGTGTTGCTACTTTCCCAATCAACTCTTGTGTCTAACTTTTTAGGTGGCTGGTCGCAAGGGATTCCCTCATGTGATTTATGCTCGTCTTTGGAGGTGGCCTGATCTTCATAAAAATGAACTCAAGCATGTTAAATATTGTCAGTATGCTTTTGACTTGAAATGTGACAGTGTCTGTGTAAATCCTTACCATTATGAGCGTGTAGTATCGCCTGGCATTGGTAAGTAGACTCTTGATTTAAAATGGAACAGTGAGAATAAAATGTAAAATGTTTTCCTTTTGAGTGTAGAAAATACAGGCCTAAATTAGAAACATTAATTTTTAATTATATAATTATAAATTACTCTCATATACTCTTGTCCATCTTCTTAATGGAATTATTCTTTTATTCAAAATTTAAAAGAACAATTTGTTGCTTTTGTTTAAGTCTTTCTGTTGTCTTTCACACAGTTCTTGCAGTCAATGTGTATCCTAGGAATAATTTAGCATTGAGACTTGTGTTGAGGTAGAGGGGATATAATATGTAGTCTGTAGTACCAATTTGTAAAGTTTATAAACTTAATGTTCAAAAGTTGTTGAAGATCTCTGAATATAATTTTCTATGCCCTCTTTTCTTTTTTTTCTTTTTTAAGATCTCTCGGGACTGACACTACAGAGTTCTGGTAAGTAGTTCTGTTTACTATTGCATTTCTATGGATGCAAACTGTGTTAAATTCTTCGGTATGTACACAGTTTATTCCATTGTATCTCCTTAGGAAAGATTATAGAGAGCAGACAAAAAGGCATTTTTCTCTCTGGTTTTGGAAAAAGCAGCTAAGTAGCATATAAGAGGCATGATAAATTCTTTAAATTGAGGCTTCAGCTGAGTTTGTCAGTATGTTCTGTTTTCATTGCTCACAACTTATAAGTCCCACAAAAAAACCCCAAACAAGAAAACTCTCACCGTTGAATGCTGCTAATTAATAAAAAAACCCAGACACCCAAAACCGTGTGCACCTGTATGATATGCTAATTAATTGAATTGGGAATAATAGATGCTTATGATGTAATAAGTAGTTTAGCAATAAACTGGTATACGTTCTGTAATTAATATGCAATTGAATGAAGGAGTCTAATATTCTTGCTGTCTCTGAAACTTGAGAGAAATTGGACATTAAATCTCCAATGAACATTATTCAGAAATTATGAGATTGTGCAGCTGGTAACTCCTTTATTTCAAAACTGGGGTTTTTTTTCCTTCAGGAAGAAATTCATAGAGAAATTTGGGTTACCCAATATTTTTAGCAAAGACTACTTTAAAAAAACCCAACCCACCCAACAAACTGTTAACTTCACAAGCTTTAGCTTGTTTGCTCACCTCTGCTAATTGTTACATGTGTCTTCTGAAAAATGATCCTTTTATACAGAATCAAAGCTTACTAGCCAGCAGTTAAATACATAAATGTTTTCGTGTCATGCAACTGATTTTGCAGCAGGAAACAAAAAAATTACTGTCAGATTTTAATATATTTAAGTCTGCTTTAAAAATGAGCATGGGAGCTAATGTAGTGTGTTATTTCAAGATGCTCAATAGGATATATAGAAATAAATTCTTGTAGTGGCAATGGTAGTAATTTTCTTACACTGTATGTGGAATATTCTGAATTAGTGGCTACATTATTAAATATGGAGTAGCGGTGTATTGTCTTTGAATGTGAATTTGTTGTTTCTAGTCAATTTGGATGGGAGTTGCTTAAAATTATTTAAGGGATGCATGAAGTATTTTATGTACTGTGTTAATGAATTGTTTTTCATAGGAGCTTTATTTATGTTCTTATTTGTATACTAGGAATTGGTTTGTTAACTACTGCATTAACATATATTTAGGTGCTTGACAAAAAGCATGTTCTTCCCTTTTATTAACCGTGTCCCATCACACAGTGATGGACTAGAAAACAAAATGCTATTGGAGTCTACTATTGTGGGACTAAACTGCTTGTTTGATAGCAGTAAGCAAAATAAACAGTTTGCTTTTCTATTCAGTTATGCTTCAAAATTTCTTGCTGCTGGCTTGAAGTGTTTATTTGTAATTTAGTGGAGGGCTTTAGCAATGTTTATATAGGTTAAATTCTCCCCCCACTAGTTTTAATGGCATTGTTATTGCTTGAATGTAGTAGCACAATCTATGGTTAAATCCTGAAAATAGATTTGCTTTGCATGTTTAACTGTTTGTTTCTTCACAGCTCCTTCAAGTATGTTGGTGAAAGACGAATATGTTCATGACTATGAGGGGCAGCCATCATTGTCTTCTGCTGAAGGTCATTCAGTCCAAACCATCCAGCATCCACCAAGTAACAGGGCATCTACAGAGCCTTATAGCACCCCAGCCATGTTAGCTCCTACTGAGGCTAGCACTACCAGCACCACTAATTTTCCCAACATTCCTGTGGCTTCAACAAGTAAGAATGAGATTATATAAAATACTAAACTCTGAAAATGTGAAAGCTCAAAGATAACCACTAATTTTTGACAAAGTAGATCTTGTATTGGAACTGTGCTGCTGCCACACTACACTGGTAAAAGTGTGTGGCAATATGGTCTAGGCAGTCTCATAAGCATTAACATAAGGGTTTACCTTGGAGCATAATTTGAGTAACTTTTTCTGGTGGCCCAGTCTTTTTTCAGTGAGACTGACACTACATGACTCTTACAAGACTCTTGAATATGCCCAAGATTCAGTAACACAATGTTAAAACAATTGGCCAGTAACAAAAATATTATGGCTATTATTTGATTATTGTTGTAGAAATGGAAGAATTTTATTATTTTATCACAACAGAAAATGGGATAACAAACAGATATGCTGTAAGGTAGCAGTATCAAGATGTTTTAAGGCAATTCTTTAGTGTTCCACAATTGACAAAATATATCTTCCAGTTTTAACTTGATTATTTTTATAATGGCCCACTGTACTACCAAAGTGACAACTCTAATTAATATTTTCATGAGTCTGTGGAAGTGCTGCTTTGAAGTTTTTTGTTACTTTTTTGTGTGTATTTGGTACAAGTGGAAGAGTCTGGTTTGCCAACACCAAACCTCACATTTCACTTCAGCAGGACAGTAAAGCATTATGCGCACAGCATCCTGCAGCCCTAATATAGGGAAACCATGAAGTTTGGAGGGGTTTCACATACTCATTGTCACTTTAATATCAAAGATGTGTGAATATGATGGATTTCATGTTATCAAATTTGAATTATGGTGGAATTATGTTTTTATAATGTCTTGAATTTTATCTGGCAACTTTTTTGTTAAAGCTAATGATGGTTTTGCCAAGGTGGGATGTGGTGTCTGTATTTGTCTCCAGCAGAGATAAAAGGATAGGCAGTTTAATTGTATTGCTTTTGCACAACAGTTTATTGTCAATAGCTTTTTCTCATCAGTGTTATAATTGTTGGAGCCAAGTGGACAAGAAAAAAAGGCTCATTTTTAGGTTTTAGTTCAAGTTCTCAATGTATTAAATTCTGCTAGCCCACATCAATTTGAGTGCAAGTGCACTTGTGAAACTGCTGATCGGTTCAGTGTTAATGGCTGAGCTGAAGTCTTTTAAAATCAAATTCCGTTAACCTGTTCTAAAATATCTGTAGTTTTACTTAAATGCTTAGATAATTCCTGAAATACTTACTTGGGAGGAAAAAAGCCCAGCAACTTTCTCAGGAAGGAATCCAGTTATGTATGCAGCTCTATTCAAGAACTATTTCTAAAAATAAAATACCGTTCAGTATGTTTTGGATGAACACAAATGAGTTCTCCTTAGGAACAGTAGTTATAACATGCTGAAAATAAACAACTTATTGGACCTGCTACTGGCCTGTTTGGATTCACACCAAATCTATTCCAGCTATGTTATTCAGTAAAACCTGACGTTTCTTTTTTCCTTTCAAACTGAAAAATGAGATGTGAACAAAACAAAGATGCACTTGATAAACGTGGTTCTTTGCATACTTTTACTCTTTAAAATATTAAGGGTGTCAGAGTCAAAATTAGTTGATGCAGAATCTTGTTTCAAGTTTCCCTAAGACACTCTGGTGAATGGAAAAAAATACTGAAACCAAACTTGTAGGAACTGTGTATTGCAGTGCCTCTAGTTGGGTGTATTTTCCTACCCAGTAGTGCTGAACTCTTCTTAATTAAAATTTTGGAATGTTCATGAATAGGTATAGTGTGTTCTTTTACCAGGTCAACCTACCAGTATATTGACAGGTAGCCATAGTGATGGACTCTTAGAGGTTGCTTCAGGGCCTCAGCCAGAAACTCAGCAGAATGGGTTTACAGCTCAGCCAGCTACTTACCATCACAGCTAGTGTATATATATATGCACTCTTTTTAGTTTTCTAAAACCAGTTTCCAAATGTCAGGAGAAATAGAGGATTAGAAGTGAGATACAGAAAAAAAAAATCCCTTTAAAACCAGCCACTCCTTTCTTTTTCTAGATAGTACTACAACTTGGACTGGAAGTCGGACAGCAGCCTACACACCTACCATACCTCACCACCAGAATGGCCATCTTCAACATCATCCACCTATGCATCCTGGGCATTACTGTAAGTAGTGCAGATTTCCAGATCACTTAATTTTCAATTTTGTTGAATGGTAGGGGTTCATTTGTGATTACTGTTGACCCCCAAATACTTTTCTTTGTTGTTGTTTAATATTACAGACCTACCATTACTGTGTTTAGTATTTTCTGACAGTTAAGTATAAAAGCCCGATGGACTTTCCTCTGTTAAAACAGCAGAGACTAGAAACTCAGATAGCTATAGTGATACCATCTATATTATACATGTCTTACTATACCTAACAAAACTAGCATTTCCTTTCTAAACCTCTGTTTTTAAGGCTTTGCAATCCTGTACTAAATATTTCCTTTGCTGAAAAGGAAGTCAATTCAGAATGTGTTGTTTGCATATTTTTCTTTCAAACCTTGGAAGTTCTTGGCTGTTTATATTTTCTGAAAATTTTAAAGTCATACTAAGCTTTGGAAGACGTGTCCACGTACCCTAGCCTGTTTAAAAGAACCTTGTGAAAGCTCATGCAGTAAAGTACTTGTCAATAAACTGGTCTTGCCACAGCCTGATTCGTGAGTACATTCGGCACACAAACTTGAATCTCTTGTTTTAAGGTACAGGAGATAGGGAGGAAAAAAGTGATCAAACTGCTAGTGTGTCTAGCACAGTATATGTATTATAAGAATGTAGTGGGGAAAAACCCACCCAAATTAAAGTTTTTCTAAATTTTCTGGCAAAAAGCTAGAACAGTTCTTGGTCTTCTAATGTAGTACTTAACCAGATCACCTGTTTGCAGCAGTCATGGTTAGCAGAGGGGAGAATAAACTGTGAGCTAATATTACAGTGACTTTTCAGCTTGTCTCTATTGAGAAAATTGTGATTTAGATATAGTTATTAAGTTTCATTATTTTGGTCTGTTAGGATCCCACTTCATCTGTCATCTAGTTTGTCAGAAATACCAGGATGTAAAAAAACTTTAGTGATGCTGTAGATACTCTATAAATGTTTTTCAGTGCATGTATCTTTCCATAGTTATTATTTATAACTGGCTGGTGGTACTATATAGAGCTTTTCTTGGCTACTGCCATCTCTCACTTCAGAAAGTCATGTGTTTTGACACCTACCAGCGTTGTGTTTCTTTTGACATCTTGTTGCAAAAGGTGCTCTTACTTATAATACTATGTTTAAATTTTTCCTCCTTGTTCTCTGCTGCCTGTAAGGGACCTAGTTAATTCATAAAAGTCAAGAGACTAAACTGACTAATACCAAGACTATATCCATTGTAATTTTTTTTCTTAGAAAATTATTTCTCTAGGGCTTCTTTCCATCTTCAGTGAGTGTTTCTTATGGTTAAGTCCACAGCATGCTGGGCAACTTGTTTTGTAATTGATGAAACTAATGAAGTGTGATTTCTGACAGACTTGTATCACCTGCCTCTATACACTGATTCTCTCCTTGCACAACTTGGGGGCAGATGTGAAGTCCTATTTCTCTTACATCTCAATGCTATATCTGGTTTCTGTTCTCTCCTGGAGCTGGGTCTGGCTTGAGCAGCATGCAGCCTTTCCTCCTGGGATACTAATGGAGCTCTTTACTCAACTTCTGAATTTTTAGGAAGCCTCTAAGAGTGTAATTTTTCTGTGGGCATTTTTATCCCCTGTCACATTAGGCCAACTGATTCAGAAATTACTGGGATTTATAACATCGGGCATCCTCGCAAGTCTTTTTTTTACTGGAAAACAAGCTAAGTAAGAAAACATTATTTTTCCACATGTAAAACAAATGGCATGTTTTCTTTTAAAGGGCCAGTTCACAATGAACTTGCATTCCAGCCTCCTATATCAAATCATCCTGGTGAGTAAAATATAACATATAATGCTAACTTATAACTTTGTGGTTTGATTATTTTTTTGTGTCAAGTACTCTGAAATTTGAGAGATATAAATTCCAAAGAAGAGGAAGAATTTTGTGATTAAGTCTTGTTTTGAATTTGGACATCTCTTGGAATGGTGACATAGGCTGTGAACTGAATTTAATTGAGATGCCTAAGTCAAAGATTGCAACCCTCAAGCCCACACTGAGATGGTGCCTACCCTGGAGGTATCAGAACTCTGAATGTTCTTGATCCTAAACTTTTCAAGGTGCCTGTAGTTGTACTTTTTGCCTGCTTAGAAATATAATGGAGTTTAGGTCATGCCAAAGTTCTCTTCAATCCATAATCTAGTCCATCATTACAGCCAGATGCCCTGAAAGATAGGTATTGTGCTGCTTAGCATTTTGGTGCTGAAGTTCCTCATTGGATCTTTGCATAAAGCTTGTTCTTTCCAAGAGTCTTCATTATTGGTAACAGTTCAGGGAGCCAAGGAGGTTTTGTCTTGTGGTACAGGCTAGCTCTCATGTAGGTACAAGGTGATATTCTGTTTTTAACAACAGCAGGGCTGTTGTCTGCATAGGGAGATCTGCACAGTTGAAAAGCCTAAAAGTTTAACTTGTTTATTAATTGGCTAGTGACTAAATCCATACCAGAAATAAAAATGCTGATAATTGCTGGCTAAACTTAACTGTAGCTGAATTTTATTTCACATTATTTAGTATGTCTCTTTCACTCTATTGATTTCATCCTATTCAGTCCTCAGAGACATGAGTATTTATTTGAAGATAAAAAAAACTTAAAGTAATTTAGGCACCTTTGTTTATTGTTTTCTAATAAAACCAGAACAGTTTCTTGAGGCAAATAGGTGTACTGTTGGGTGCTGCTGTTTATAATGAATGAGTACCATTTACAGCACAGGAAGAACTCTTCTTCCTGTTGGCTTATCAGGCTGTTGTGTTTAGGTCCTACTGCACTAAGTATATCCAGTCATTTCTTGAATGCTTTCAGGGATTATGACTCCACCACCTCCGTGGATGTCCCATTGCAATACTTAACCACCCTTTCAATGAAGAAATTTTTCCTAATATCCAATCTAAACCTCCCTCAGCGCAACTTGAGGCAATTTCCTCTTGTCCTATCACCTGTTATTTGGGAGAAGAGACTGACCTCCACCGGTCTAAAACCTCCTTTCAGGTAGTTGTAGAGAGCGAGGTCTCCCCTGAGCCTTCTTCTCTCCAGGCTAAACATCCCCAGCACCCTCAGCTGCTCCTCATAGGATTTGTGCTCCAGACCCTTCACCAGCTCTGTTGCCCTTCTCTGGACACGCTCCAGCACCTCAATATCTTTCTTGCAGTGAGGGGCCCAGAACTGGACACAGGATTTGAGGTGTCCTCACCAGTGCTGAGTACAGAGGGACAATCACCTCCCTGGTCCTGCTGCCCAAACTATTCCTGATACTGGCCAGGATGCCATTGGCCTTCTTGGCCACATGGGCACATTGCTGGCTCATGTTCAGCTAGCTATCAACCAACACCCCAAGGTCCTTTTCTGTCAGACAGCTTTCCAACCACACCACTCTTCTTTGAGCCTGTAGTACTGCATGGGGTTATTGTAACTGAAGTGCAGGACCCACCCAGCACTTGGCCATATTGAACCTCGTACTGTTGGCCTTGGCCCATCGATCCAGCCTGTCCAGATCCCTCTGCAGAGCCTTCCTACCCTCCAGCAGATCAACACTCCCACCCAACTTAATGTTGTCTGTGAACTTACTGAGGGTGCACTCGATCCCCTCTTCCAGATCATCAATAAAGATATTAAACAGGGCTGGCCCCAATACTGAGCCCTGGGGAACCCCACTAGTCACTGGCTGCCAAGTGAATGTGGCACCATTTATCACCATGGTTAGGGCCCAGCCATCCAGCCAGTTTTTAACCTAGTGAGGAGTGTACCTGTCCAAGCCATGGGCTGCCAGCTTTTCCAGGAGTATGCTATGGGAGACAGTATCAAAGGCTTTGCTGAAGTCCAGGTAGACATAGTAGCTCCTTCCAACTACCATCTTTCTTTTGTAGCCAATTTTTAAAATAGTAGGAGTTAAAAGGCACCACTTGGCTATTAAAACATGCCATTTTGTTCTGCTCCCTTGCTTAATACTTCCTTGTTTTAACCTGTACTTGACTGTGTGCAGACAAGGTCACTATGTGATCTTTGCTTTTTCTCCCGTTGCTCTACTTTGCAAATCTGGTTTGCTTTGCAGGGAGGATAGAGAAAACTGACTTCAATTAGGATAGGAGGTAATTACTCCTATCTTAAGCCAGATCTGTTTCAAAGTTAGTTTCTGCTAGCCTAGCCATGAATAGGCTTATATGTATTACTTCTTTATGCTAAAAGCTATAGTCATAAAGTGCAGGAATGCAGATGGCTTACAAAATCTTACTGGAATTATAAACTGTACAAAGATTTGTAAGATCTACAAAAAACCCTAGCATTGTGTTGTGTCCTACCCCTACACGGAAAGGAGCACCCAATGTTTGTAGATGCCTGTGGTCAGAAAAGAATGGCAAAAGCCAAAAGGGTCCAAAAAACCCTCACAAAGTTTTATTAGTAAACTATGTACTCTGCATGGAAATTGGTATATATTTTTCCCCTTAATAATGATGATGATGCTAATAATAATAATAGGATAAAAATAAAGAGGGGGGAAATAGAAAAATGAAAGGAAGATCAGAAAGAGAGGAAAGGGGATCACCAGTCCTGAGTCCAGCATCAATACAGATGACAGGGAGTCCTGGGGATGCCACCTAGGCTCTGTGGGGATACCTTCTTATAGGTCTTCTTATAGGTAATTTTTCCCTGCCCTGGGATTAAGTTCCTCCCTCTTCATGTGAGTTAGCATGTGCAGTCTGTTCTTCTGGACCTTTCTGGAAATGGGTTGGGGGGATTTGAAGTTCCTTTGGTGGTCTCTATTCCCCTCTATTGGTCTTGCCTGCTCCTTGATCTCACTTCTGAGCTTCTGCTGTATGTTGTGTTGTCACCATGGACCTGAACAGGAAAACTGGCTCCAGAAAGGTGCTGCCATACCTTCATAAGGCCCTCCTTTCCAGGCACATCATGTTCTAACTTGACTGCTTGAATGGTCATCGGTGTTTGAGGCATAGCAGTGCATTAACTCCTTACTGCCCAGGCCTCTACACATTGATGTGTGCTTTAATAAAAAAGATAAGCCCATGTTTGCTGTAGTATGTCCCAATTTTCTGTGCTAGTAGATGTGTCTTTGTCTATCTGAACTTCCTTATATGAATGTGCACTCTTAGTCTGAATGACAAATGCAGTTGCAGAAGGCTTGATTGATTGTCTGAATGGGTTTGTTGGGGTTTTTTGTGCCTTTCAGTCAGTTAATTGTATATATTCTTTAGCTCCAGAATATTGGTGCTCAATCGCATATTTTGAAATGGATGTGCAAGTCGGGGAAACATTTAAGGTCCCTTCAAGCTGTCCAATTGTTACTGTTGATGGATATGTGGATCCTTCTGGAGGAGACCGTTTTTGCCTGGGCCAGCTTTCCAACGTGCATAGAACAGAAGCCATTGAGAGGGCAAGGTATTCTGCAGATCCCAAAATCTCCAGATGTCTGTGGTATTTGAAAATATTTTGGTTTGCTTCAGTATGTGCCTCTCTTTTGAAATCAGAAGTATGGTATGTTTCTTTGAACTAACTATACCAGAGTAATTTTTTCTAGGCTGCTCCTGTAACACATTCAAAATGTGAACTGTGTGACAAAGCCCCTCAGAGCTTTGCAGAAGTTGCATGTTGCTTTTCATTGCTTTCAAAGGCTGTGCCTTCAAGGATAAAATTAGCAACTCATGCCATTATATATGCAAACTGAATATTAGTTCTTCACACTAGAGAGTGATGTGAGAATAACTGCAATATATAGATTTGTCAAAGGAGCAAAGGAAGGTTGATAGAGAGCTAGTTGGATTTTCATTCATTCTCACCATGCACATGCTATGCTTTGATGTGGAACTGAAGCAATCTTTCAATTTTTTTTCCACTCCTTTGAAACAAAAAGGAAAAAAATTATTCCATGTCTTCAGAAATGTTGCATTGTGACAATCAAAATGCTAGATTGCTATAATGTGATCCAAACAAACATACAGTTCTGCATTAAAATGTGGCTTTGTATATGTACTTGATTGACTTTCTATTCTAGAATACTTGTGGGATTTTACACTTCTGAACAGAACTGAGTGTGTTTGGTATCCCAACTCTGTATTGTTAATGACTGAGGTAATTGCAACTCAAATATCATTGCTTCTGCATTCTGTTTCCCTTAGATCTTTACATGGTATTACAGATTTTTTTTTTAGTTTACAGATTTTGCATAACAAATGCTAACTTACACCTAAGATAATAACTACAATTTCAAGTCCTTGTATGAGCAGAGTGCTGGAGAACTGTTTATGGTTTATTTAGGAAAGGTCTGATTTATAGTATATATACACAGATGCATTGGATCTGTTTTTCTTTTTAAGGTTGCACATAGGTAAAGGGGTGCAGTTGGAGTGCAAAGGAGAAGGTGATGTGTGGGTTAGATGCCTCAGTGACCATGCAGTCTTCGTTCAGAGTTACTACCTGGATAGAGAAGCGGGGCGTGCACCAGGCGATGCAGTTCATAAGATTTACCCAAGTGCATATATAAAGGTTGGTTTGATGTTCCTAGATGAAAATTGTAGGGGAAATAGCATGTATCTGAGTCTTGTAAATGTTAGAGAAGCTATGAGACACTGAAATAAATGTAACTTGGCTTTCAAAAACCCTAAAAATTTCCATTTGACAAGTCACTTAAGATGACTCTTAAAATTGACTAAACTGAAAGTGGCATCTAGATACTATGAAAGTAACTCATTTTGTATTTTGTCACAAGCAATCTTGATAGCAGTTTTTTGTATTTTTAGCCTTACAGGTTTAAATTAATTGCTACTAAAATTTTTAGCATAGATTATCTGTTTCTTTACTTTCTCTCTCCGAAACAGGAAAAGTTGGGAAATTATGTATAAATGCAATAGAAGTGTATGTTAAAGTGCATGTTAGTGTTATGAACATGAAGTGATCCAGAGGTCACAGAACATTGCATGGAAACAAATTATTTTGAGGATGTTCTTACTTAGATGTGCCTCTGCCAGACTTGAAACTTTATTAAGGACAAGTCACACTTGTAAAAATACATTTTTTGAATTAAACTGCTTGAAGTTTACATTGATGTTTTTACAAGCTGTCTAGTATGAGAACAGAGTTCCTGTGTATATATATTAGTGCTAAACCTGATCACAAAGATATAAACTACCACCAACCCGAAACCTAGCTGCCGAAACTTCAGACCTGTCAATTATTGGTATTTCTTTTAAATAGACTAACACGTTTCAGTAAAACGATGAAGAATAAAGTCTGACAAAGTTAAGATGGACTTGTTGGCATCCATTTTTATTTATATGCCTATTTTCTGGAAACACTGAGATTTAAAAGTTAGGATTTTATCAGTCTCTAGAATCCTTCACACTTTGATCTTGCAGTCAGTCCCACACATACTTCCGTAGCCTGCTCAGTTCAGCCAAGTTCTGGTAGTGCCAGTGGCAGTATTGGCATATAAGAAGAGTCTCTAAGAATCAGCTTTAATGGATTATTTCTGTTAGAAATTAAACTAGTCAGGGAAGGTTTGCTTTTACCCAAGTGTATGGAGAGACTGTACAAGTTGCTTTGGGAGAGTAGAGAGGTCCAGATTATTGGGGCTGGGAGTTGAGAAATTATTTTCTTTATTGCTTTTGGTAAGTCTAATAGTTCAATATTTTTATTTTTTTAAAGGTGTTTGATTTACGCCAGTGTCATCGTCAGATGCAACAGCAGGCTGCCACGGCCCAAGCTGCTGCTGCTGCTCAAGCTGCAGCAGTAGCAGGAAACATCCCCGGACCTGGATCAGTAGGTGGAATAGCCCCAGCCATTAGTAAGTGCATTAACTTCTTGGTTTCCTTTTTTCCTTACCTGAAAACAAGTAACACAGCTTTCCCTCATAACAGCACCCACCCACTGCCCCTGCAACAGTACAGACAGACTTGAAATGAAATAGCAGGACTGGGGTAAGGTGGGGCTGGGATGGCATTTTGGTAAGTCTGTATTAATTCACTTTGTACCCATTCCACGCACCATTTTTCACTCTGTAGTCTTCAGGGAATGTTGGATACGGAAGTGGCTGCTTATTGTACTGCAAGAAGTGTTGCAGTATGACAGAAAGCATGTTATATACAAGGTCAAATAGCATAACTCTATTACTTTAAACAGAGATACTTTTGGCTGCTTGGATCCAAGCTCATAAAAATATTACTCAAAACAATAGGGATTACTTGGCAACAAAGTCCTTGACTATGTTTAGGAAGACTTAAGATCCTTGAGAAGAGGAAGAAGAGAGTGTGAGGGTGGGGTTTTTTGTGGTTGGGTTGTTTTTGTTTGTTGGGTTTTTTTTTAAAGTTATTCTGGGCTAGAGTTTTCTTAGTTACTAAATTCTAGATTCTTGAAATTGTACCTAAGTACTTTTAAAAGTGGAAGTACTTACATGTCTCAGGCTGCTTTATGTGCCATAGTGTTTTCTGTATTCCTTGTATTGCTTCATGGCTCTTTCCAGCTATCTTACAAATTGCTGAAGGCATCTTGGGGAAATGTGTTTAACTTTTGTCTTAGCCATACCTGGCAATTTGAAGTTTGCCAGCAGTATTCATCTTTTTATTACGTGTAAGTAGTGTTGTTTGTTAATCCAGCTTCCTGCAGGTGGTCAGTCTGATTTTCTATGCTGAAAATGCAGCATTTGGCAAACATCAAGAATAAGTGTATTTTTACATCTACATAAGGGTTACATGTATTGTATCACGTAAGATATTGGGTGTCATCCTATCTGCTTTATTATAGAGTTTTATATTTCAGCACCCTTCCAAGATTGCAGAATGATGAAAAAAATTTAATTGTAAAAAACGCAAATTAATTGCTGCATTCATTATAGCAGAGATCTAGAAATATGGACTGGCCTTGGCTATGGTGAGAGGGAATTGTATGTGAAGCAAAACCCAAGCAAATGGGAATGGCTAAACAAACATGATAAAAGAACATGTCTGAACACTTACTTGAAACTTCTGTTTAGGTTTGTCAGCTGCTGCTGGAATTGGTGTAGATGACCTTCGACGCTTATGCATACTCAGGATGAGTTTTGTAAAAGGTTGGGGACCTGATTACCCAAGGCAGAGCATCAAAGAGACACCGTGCTGGATTGAAATTCACTTACACCGTGCCCTCCAGCTTCTAGATGAAGTACTTCATACCATGCCTATTGCAGACCCACAGCCTTTAGACTGAGATCCCTCTGCTGCACTGCTACAGGCCATTATATTGTGAGGATGATGGATTGTAAAATACAGTACTGTTTATAACCTGAAGATATAATTTACTTTTGTTCTACTTAATCTTCTAAACCCAGGTTTTAAAAATGTGTTTGCCATCTTGCTCTAAGCAGAAAGAAATTAAACATGCAGAATTTGTATTTCATTTTTTTTCAGAACTTGTCATAATACAGGGCTTAAGGTGAAAGGTAAACGCCTTATAGAGACTTTATAGTATTGGGTTTGTTCCCTTTGAAACTTTCCTTCTCTATTATGGCATCTTGGTG
This sequence comes from Diglossa brunneiventris, assembly GCA_019023105.1. Classification (NCBI taxonomy): domain Eukaryota; kingdom Metazoa; phylum Chordata; class Aves; order Passeriformes; family Thraupidae; genus Diglossa; species Diglossa brunneiventris. The sequence continues at coordinate 35,676,633 of CM032356.1, read as the reverse complement.
ATAAGTCTCACAGGAGCCTTTTGTATGCAGAATATATAATATATATATATTTATATCTGAAAATTCCTTCTACTAGTTACAAACATTTACCTTGTAGCAACTTTTAAGTTTCAGCTGATTTGTGATGTTTTTTTTAGGGAACAATAGTTAACAGAAGACTTCTTTTTTTTTTTTTTGACAATCTTGTTATGATTTTTCCAGATTAAAATGTAGAGGCTGCCAAAAAGTGAGGGGATGAGACATATGTTGTTGGCACTGATTAAAAATAGCAAGGAAAAGAAATGTGGCTTTTCCTTCACTAGTTTTTTAAGAAGATATCTTAGATTTTTATTTATATAGACAGGTGAGTTTTAAAACACTAAGGAAAATGGATACTTTCAGTGCTGACACTCAAATAACATGAAATACCTAGTCTGCAAAGTTGCCACTGAAATTGCATGACAAGCATCTAATGGAAGGAACATATTTTCATAATTGCTATTGACTTCTATGATTTTACTCAAATAAAATTTGGCAGGTATTTAAAGAAGTTGCATGACTCTTTTTACTTGCATATACCATTAAATCATGTATAATATTGCATCAATATTTAGGATTCGGTTTTTGTATCTGTTCACCATTTCCACTCAGGGCAAGATGGCAAACTTGTTTTTTATAGCTCTTGGTTATTTTAAGCCCTATGCCATCGATGGCCGTATCAATTGGCAATGACTTTATATAGAGAATTTATAGTAAAAAAACCTGCAAGTGTATTGTCTGTATGACAAATACAATGTGTATGCTTTCTCTCTAGCTAATAGTATAAATAAAATTATGAAAATCCTGATTTTTATAAATTTAGTTTGCTTATATAATGTAATTCTGCATCTTGAAACCATTGATCTTGAGTGATGGATTCCTTTCCTTTGCAAAACCTGCAGCAGCCAATAGTGGTAGGAATTTTTGTTGGTTTAAATTTGCCAGGAACAAGTCCAATTTTTCTTACTTCCACTGCTTCTCAATAAAAGTGTATCCTGAGGATATATCTTTTTGACTGTTTGAGGTATGGAGAGAGAGCAGGAATTCCTTCTTTTTTAGCATGTGTGTAGGGAGTTGGAGCTTAATAAACAGGCTTAAAAGGACATACACTGAAGTCCTTCAAGTGCTGCAGGTTCGGTCTGCCTGCTGTGCTGAGCTGACCTGGCAGCACAGCTGGAGTGGTTAACAGAAGTAGAAGTCTTGGAAGAGAATATTCAAAAGCTTTTGGACAAGTTTCTTGCATAGTTTCAGGAATCTGTCGAGGGTTGTGACAAAGTGTTTAGTTATTGCTTCTCCCATATGCTGGAATTTTTATGAAGTCAGCAGTCATTGTTTCTCTTAGGTGTGGAAGTACAGAGGACAGATGATCTGGGAGTAATGGCCAGAAATGGATCAATTTTCTCTGTATTTTCACTAACAGCGTTGTCTTCTTCAGACTAACTTCTAATGAGATCACTTTTGACTTATGTGGCAACTTCTCGATGTATGGGAAAATAGTGTTTGCTTTCCTCATGGCCTTTAGTTTAAAACCTTTTTCATTTTTCTTTCTCTCCCAAGTGATCTATTTTGTCTGCAAAGCAAGCTGCTTCACAGTCTTGAGGAACACTCAGTAGAGGATTCAGACCACATCCTCAGAGAAGCTTATTAACCGGCAGCTTGGTTACGCTTCATCCACAACAGAAATCTTGATTTGGGGGAAGAAATTAAAAGCCTGACTACATGTTTTTCTTGCCAGCCTCCCTATTAGATTATATACCCTGCGCTTACTGCTGGGTTCAAGGTGCCTCAGTGTTTGGAAAGTATGTAACCTTCTGCCTGATTAATTGTTTATAACAGGCTGTTCGTTTGATTAGGAGTCCATGAGCTTACTCCCTATTTAACTTTGTGGCTTTGCAAGGTGTTTTTCTTGATGGATGACTGATCTGTATATGACTGCTTCACAGACAACTTTCTGTACCAGTTGCTTCTGCTTTGATTGTGCCAAACTTTGATAAAATAGTGAAAGATTGCTTCCACCTGTTGGTGTATTGGCCTGTACTATGGTCTGAAAGAATTCAACTTTTAAGATTAGTTTTCTTTGCAGATGTTTTGCAAGTCTCCTAAATTCTGCACCTACAGTGTAGTATTTAGATGGCTCAAAATGTTTGGAATAGAACAACAAAATAATGTCAGATGAGTTTATCAAAAACAAGAAATTGCAGGCTCCACGTCAGGAGAAATCTGACTATTGTGTGAGGCAGTACAAATACTGAAAAGGCATTCATCTTCTCCACCAGGCAGTTTCTGATAAGATGCTGTTGTAAGTATTAAAGGTCAAAATGAGAGAATCTCATTCTTATTTCTTAATATGCATTTAACTTAATTTTTTGTACTTTTATGACAAGGCATAAAAGGTAGTGCATAATGGATTAGAAACCCTTCAGTGGCTGCACACTGAATCTTTGAGTCTTGCATTTGTCTTTTTCTGAGAGTTGAAGAAGAGCGACAGCTACTCGATAGCCATGATGACCCCTATACATGCAGCAGGCAGGAATGTCAAGGATGCCAAAATTGTGTCTCCTTCAGCTCTGAATGTTTCAAATTCAACAAGTATTTTTTCAGCTAGCAATCTCCTGCTTGTAATCCTGTTCCCATGTCTGCTCTGCTTAGTTCTTTCAATGAAGTAATTACCTCTGTGTTTCTCACCCTTGATTATGTGCTCCTCAAAAAACACATTGTGCTGGAATACTATGTAATTTCACTTCATGTACTGGTGAGCTGGGATTAACACCAGAAGGTTTAGATTGCTTTATCTGTGTTACTGTTAGTTTTGAAAGCAAGGGCATTTAAAGTTAACATGGTAGAGATGTAGGAGAGAAAAGTTTTTCTCTGGAATGGTTTAAAAATACTTAATTCTACAGGAATCCCTTGGAAGGAGCCATAACTGCTAAACAGTGGTGGTTGAAAATGGTTGTTCCTTTCATCACTTTTCTGGGCTTGATGAGAATGATGTGCTCAGAGACCTGGAGCCACTGGCTGTGATATAAACCACTTCATTTACAGCTCTGGCCTACTGAAGACCTGGAAAGTACCCTTCTGCTTTCTAGGGAGGAACCTACACTGCAAACAAGACAATGGTCTCCCCCAGTCACCAAACAAGTCTGTAGCAGCAGTACTCATCGAACCTGTGTCCAACTCCTGTGCCTTACCTTTGAGACCATCTTCTCGTAACACTTCTGATGACAGCATTGTCTCTGTGTGGCTCAAGAACAACTGCCTCTCTTCTTTTACTAGGAACCATTACAAAATTCGTATACCAGTGTATATAGGAGGGGCTTCTGCCTGTAAACCCTTTAAATGTTATGTCTTGATAATGGTCTTTATTGAGGCATCATTAATCTCTTCTTTGAAGAGTAAATGCTTTAGAAAGGACTGTCTCCTCAATTTGCATTTTTACTCTGTTACACAGAGTGACTGGGTTTGCTGGTCACTTTAATGCAACCGGTTAAAGACAGCCACGTGGATCTTCATCTAAGTGAGATTCAGACTTCATTTAAGAAATCCTCTTTCCTCCCCCCCCCTCCTCTCAGGCCCCATGCTAATTAACATCTGCTCTATAAAATTCTAAGATGCTTAGTTGTCAGGTATTTTTTAAGGATGCAGTTTTGGAGAGGTTACCTTCTTTTGGTTTTTTGAAAGACTTTAAAAGCTGTGGTCTTGCCTGGTCCTGCTGATAACAGGAGTATTTCTATGACTGGTATCAGGTTTTTGAGGACCATGGCATTGTTCTTGGGACTGAGATTTGCAAGTTGCCTGTCATAGGCATGTGTGGGAACCAGCTTTGTGCTCATGCTTCTAACCTCTAATGCACTTTGGTCCTGGACAGGGAAACAAAAATGGAAAGTGCTTCTCCACCAGCCCTAGGGGCTGGATGCTGAACATCTCCTTTTATTGTGTCATTCACTTTCAAAACACTCTTCTTGATTGTTTCTGAAAATTATCTAAGGCGTGTGACCATGCTGACTCAAAGCTACTGCACATGATACTGCTGACGTCCCCAAGAACTGACTTGACTTTTCAACAATGTGAAAGTTTCACTTGGTGGGACCTTGTGAAAGCAGAACTACTGTCAACAATATCTCAAGAGGTTTTGACACTGTTGGCTGCTGTTGTGCCTTTTGGGTGATACATCACTCCTAAATTTGCAGGACTTGTATAAGTTCACCAAAACCACATAGCACTTTCTTGCTCTTGTACCTTTTTCTATGTCTTTCTGGTGAAGTTTTGTAACAGGATAAAGTGATTCAGCTGGATTGACAGCTGTGAAGTACCCACAATCCAAAATCTGCTGTGAGAGGGTTTTTTTTGAGCATGAAAGCCTAGTTAAGCATTTCTTCTTTCAGCCATTGCCTTTTGATAAGCGGTCAACAGAATTCCCAGTAGATCCTTTGTAGCTTACTGTATGTTTTTCATTCGACCTAGTTTGTGGATAATATACTGTAGTTAACTTTCCTGAAATTCTGTTACAGAGTATGTTTTTGATTAAAAAAGGTAAAGATTCAGGTCTTTGGCTTCTTTATTTCATTCAGTGGAAAGCTTTTATCCTGTTTCTGGTCAGCTGTCGGAGCTGCTAGCTGCGGTCTTGAACTGTGTCAGGGCTAGGGGAGCTTGCTGGAGCAGAGCTGTGATTCCAGAGGGTCCCTCCTCGGAGTCTCATGTCAGATACTTGGGTACAACTAGTATCAAACCCAAAGCCAAGGTCAGTTTCCAGTGTAGAAATGTCTCTGGGCACCTGGAGGTGTGCAGATACCAGTCTGCCTTGAGCTGGTGGGGCACAACAGTTCTATGGGTGTTCATGTTAATGGAAATTGCTTCATTTAAGCCACCAGCCAAGCTGTGTGTGTGGGTCTCAGAGGAAGGACCAGAGATCAGAATGAGTGCCAGGTGTGGGTGAGTGATTGCCATCCCATGTTAAAAGTTGCACAGGAGCTCTACTCCACCTGCTCCTGCAGTCAGGCTGCAGAACTCTTCCCAATAAATGAATCAAATACCAACCACCACAAGTCATGCAATGTAGGAATAAAGCAGGAGGCAGCAGGTGATGTGTCTGTAATGCTCTGTATCTCATCTCCATAAGCAGCTGCATCCCAGGGGGAGAGAAAGGGAAAAAAACCATATACCAACTGCCTTAGTTTGAAAGACAGGTATCTGCCAAGGAAGGCAGGAACCTCCCTTGGAAATGGAAAATATGACCCCCTTCCCTCCAAATTACTATAATTTTTGAAATTAAGGGCCTTTCAGGCAAAGATATTGGAAAAGGAATAACAGTTCTTTACTTATATATGTGTGTATAAAAAGGCAAACAAACAACAATAATGGCAGCAACAACAAACAAAACCAGAAACCCAGTAACAGCCTTCTTTCGGCTGTCAGACACTTTCCCCCTTGGAGTAATTATGGTCACAGCCGGCAGGGATGCTGGTGGCTCCCGGCTGGGCAGGGCAGGTGCGATGATTCCCCCACAGCTGCAGGGGCCGCTGTGGTGCAAACTCAGCCCACCCTCCACACAATAATGGCGAACGAGCTGGTGGAAGAGATAGAAAAGGGGGCTTCCTTTACAAACCCCCAGGGGCAGTCTCAATGCCCCTCCAGATGGTGAAATGAGCTGTAGCAGAAACCTCGGAAGCAGCAAGCTGGAATGGCAGTCAAGCAGACCCGGGGTGACAAACAAAGTGTAGCAGAGACTCCAGGGCCATGCCAGAAGCTGCAGGGTGTCCAGATGTCAGGTTAAAATGTAGCAAGAAGCCCTGAAGCAGTGGCAGAGAATAGCAGGGCTGGGCAGGGAATCACTCCCCTGGATAGCTCACCGGCAATGGCAGGTCTCGGGGTCGGGCTGTGCAGAGGGGGCAGCCCCGTTAGGGGATGGGGTGCTCCCGGGTCCCGGCATGGCACGCACTGGCTCTGGGCTCCCAAGCAGCAGAGAAGCAGGCCAGTAACCTCCAGTTACAGTGCCAAAGGAAAAGAAAAAAAACCTGGGCAAAAACCACATGGCAACAGTATCTCTTGTCAGAGGGATCGTGCTGTGTGGCCACTGAGATGAATTGCCCCACTGGAAGGAAGCAACCCCCCTTCGCCCCCAACTCTCGCAGGAATCCCAAGCTCTCATGCATCACAATACTCAGGAAGCCAGGAGGAAGGGGGGGGGCAGCAACCACCCTGGACACAAAACAAAAAACAAAAACAAACCTCAAAATGGATATGTGTGGATGTGACAGCCTGGTCAGAGAGTGAGAAAACTAGGTAAGTTTTCCCAGAATCGGCCTGAGAGACTTTAGGGAGTTGAAGATAAGCAATGATAGCTTATGATTATAAACAACCTGCAGGTGTTGTTTCCCTACTCTCTGTTTTCATGTTTTTCTCAAAGAAGGGCATCTTGTTAATTAGCCAATCAGGTGAAATGTATTAACTGAATGACCAATCAAATCTACCTAGATTGGAACAGCTTATAAAAGGAGCAGTTCCAAATATATGGCACGCATGTTATGCCAATCAGCCTTCTGATGAGTCTGTGTCCATTTCTTACTCAACAGCTACATCTGGTGACCTTGACGTGATTTGCATAGGTCAGCCCTTCGTGGATTGCAGGACAGACGAAGGGATGCCTCGGACCCCTGCTGGAACTCCACCAGGACCCCGCAGTGCCTGCGCAGCCCGTCCACGTCTGGACACCCTCTGTTCCCACGGAGAGGTAATGGCCTTTCTCCGCATCCTCCTGAAAAGGACTGGGATCGTGGTTTTGCCCTGATAGCTTAAAAGCTCAGGCAGGAACGAATTCCCCAGCAAAGTGGACAGTCAGTACCTCTTGCTGGAGGTTGGGGGCCAGTGTTTTCACGATCGGGAGTCACCTCTCTTGGGAAGAACGCGCGATCGTTTCTGTGTGAAAGGACATTATTTGCTTTATTGGAGTCTCTGTGTCAGATGAGTCGCTCTGCACTCTGCTTGCCTGGGCCAAATCTCACGACTTTCCAGTAGATATAGAGACCGCTTTTAGTCTGCAATTGTGAGAGGCATTGGGCTACCAGCTCTTGGAAGAAGTTACTAATGGGGATTCCACTGTGCCTCGACTCATACCTGTATGGAGACTCTTGTCCCATGTCTTCAGAGGCCACAGCCAGAGGGAAAGTGATTCGGAAATGGGGGCCTCAGAGGGTGCAGATGCTGCCTCTGGGGGTGCCGACACCCTAGGGGAAGGATTGGCAGGCTGGGCAGCTGCCGGCTTTTTTCCAGCTCCCTGCAGACTGGTGGGGGACGTGGGGACCCCCCACGGAACCTATCTCTCGCCTAGAGATTATGTTCCGCGGAAATAGCCTCATCCCTATGATTCTGTGAGACCAACATATCCTCCTCCCGCAAAACTGGCACCGCCAAGCACGATAGCCACGTCCTGGCCGTGCCCGGGGGATGGCCCCTCCCCGTTTATGCTGCTTTCAGCCCCTCCACAGCCGCTGGTGGTGCCAGAACTGTTGCTGCTGCGCCCAGTGGATTGGCTTTCCCCTGCCCCGCTAAGAGCGGCTGGTGAGCTGCTGCAACAGCCGGCCCTGCTCCAGCCACCGGTGATGCCTACCTGCGCTCCGCGGGATGCAGCGGACATGTCTGTGTTTTGGCCAGCCTTGCCTCACCCAGTGGGACGGCCTTGCGCTGTCCCACGAGCCACTTGGCCCCGCCTGCCGGCCCTGCTTTCCCCCTGATTTGCGGAAGCAAACAAACTCCACAACTTTTGTGAAAGTTGTAAAGCCGGTATGTTTATTACAGCGCTGGACGCATGTGGGAATCATTCCCCCTAAAATGACATGCGTATCTCTGGGAACTCCAGATCCCCTTTTATCTCCCTCTCAAATACATATGCATGCAATTTCACAATAGGTTCATACATATTCATTCCACTGATTTCGCGTGACACTTGCCGCTAATTCTTCTTTATCAGAAAGAACTCCTGGGTCAGGTTGCCCTGCTCTGTCTGCCCCCCCCTTATCTCTTGTCCTTTGGCTGAAGCAGTCCCTCCAAACACAGGCCCTTCGCGAGAACAGGCAGTCAGACTAAACAGCAAGCTACAGACTTAAAGATGTACATTTCACCTAAATCAAAATGGATTTCTACTCTGGAAAATTTCCACTCTGCCTCACCCCCCCCTGCAAGCCGGGGACCGACTCTTTCACGGCCGGCAGAAGATGCTACTCCCAACTCAGATTTCCCCCCCTGCACCGCGGGTGAGGGCGGAACCACCTCCATCAGCGGCGGTCACCACAGCTGGACCTTGTTGTCAGCCGTGGAGCCTGTGCAGATGTACTGGCCGCACCCATCGTCAGTGCCTGCTGGTGACCATTTGTTCCAGCCAACGTCACACCCCCTGCCGTCTTCCCCCCCTTTTCCATGGCGCCTGCACAGACAACAGCAACAGTGACTGCCGCACTAGCAGCGTCTCTCCAATTGGTAAATCACACAACAGGAGCTGTATTCTCTTTCACCCCCCTCACCTTTAGTTGCAGAACAACTGCCTCCTCCTACTCCCTGTGCGATGGCTGACTCGGTTTACTTAATGTCTTTTGCAGCTTTGCCATTGCAGCCCGCGCCGGTGGCAGCCACGCCTGTAGCCCCCTCCAGCTGCGCCATCCACGGCTGGGCCCTCGGCTGTGGCACCGCCGGCGGCCGGCCCGCCCATAGCAGGGCTTGTAACCAGCCCCTCAGCTTCACAGTCCTCAGTTGGTCTGTCGACTTCAGCGCCTCTGGCCAACCCACCACCCCCTGCTGCCCACAGGCTGTCCTCCCCATCCCTGGATTGGGACAGCGACAGCGATGAATGCCAACGGCCAGCCCCCAGGCAGAGGCGTGCCCTGGCGGCAGAATGTCGTCACCGACAGGCGGCGTCATCGTCCCTGAGTAATCTCTGGACTTTGCCCCCCTGTCGGGTGACCATGTGCCCCAAGAACCCGCGCCAATTTTGGGAAACAGTTAAGATGCGAGCTTTAGAGACTGGGGATTGGAACCTGCTAGAAAGGGTGGGAATGCCACGCTGGAAAGCTGACACCACACCAGATCTGGGGGAAGGGGCCACAGATGTCAGTCAAACAGTTAATCCAGCATCTGTGGAGGAGACACAGGTGGTTGAGAAAGACAATGTTCCACCACAAAGAGTGATTCAAGCTTTTCCCATGTATAAAGCTGTCTCAAATATGGGACAAGCTGACAGGCATGATGTGATTGCCTGACAGTGTTGGAAACCAGGAAATTCCTCTGGCTGCCCTGGAGGGCTCGAGCCCCTGCCCAGGGGGCTCAGAGACCTTCACACAGAGCCCAAGACCCCTGTGCCTTTGATTTAGCCCTTGGAAAAAACAATTGCCAACCTTTATATTAAGAATTACAAGCCACGAAAGTTTAAGTAGAATGATAGTAAATTTATCACGGGGTGAAAAAATAGATTTTTGAAGTTTTTAGAATGGGGGTTCAGGGGGCAAGATGGAGGAATCTGGGCGTGTCCAGCCTTTCTCCTCCTTCTTAGCCTCCATCTTCTGGGTGATGTTGGCACTTTTAGATTGGTTTAGAATAGAAGCTCACTGTCTAACATAGGTGATAGGTATTGGAAAGTAATTGTAAATATTGTACACGTAGTTTTTAGTATAAAAAGATAACACCGCCCTGGGGGAGGCAGAGTGCCTTGGACTGTCTTGCTGAGCGGACCTCGGCTGGACAGGAGAAAAAATTTTATAGATAAGGTACAATAAACAACCTTGAGACTGAGAACTGAAGAGCTCTGACTCTTTCTTCGAGTGCTGGGCTGGGAAAAGAGACTTTCTAATGTTTCTCGGGGTCACTCTGACCAGCTAAAGAACCCGAGATGACAGGTGGTCCAAGATTTGCAAGATAAGGTGGCAAAATATGGCCTTGGCTCTGCACAAGTTATGCAAGTTCTCAGAGTGCTAAACACAGACCTGCTTGCTCCATTTGATATTAAACATATAGCTCAAATATTGTTTCAGCCTGTGCAATTTAGGGTTTTTCTGGACAAGTGGAGGCAGGTCGCTGAAAGGATTGCAGCAGACAACAGGCAATTGCCTCAGGGAGATCCTAGGTTTTACATGGGAATAGACATTCTCCTCGGAGAACAGGCCTTTTCCAATCCTGATCTTCAGGCTACCTGTGACCCTGCTGTTCTTGAGCAGAGTCAAAGGATAGGATTTAATGCATTGCTAAGAACTATAGAAATGGCCTCTCTCAAGCCATGATATGCGACAATAACTCAAGGGGCAGATGAACCCTTTCTGCCATTTGTTGAGAAACTTGCAGCAGCCCTGGAGAAACAGGTTGAGGATGATATCTTGAGGCAGGTTTTATGCAAGCAGTTAGCTCGGAACAATGCAAATAGTGATTGTCAGAGATCATACGTGCTCTTCCAGGCGACCGGACGCTAACAGACGTGGTCCACGCATGTGCCAAACTAGGTGCTGTAGACCACAAAGTGTCTGCTTTGACAGTTGCTTTACATCCAGGCCAGAAATCCTTAGGGGGTGGACAACAGAAAAAAAGGCAAAAATAAGGGCAAGAAGAAGCAGGGAACACACAGGCAAACAGGACCAAATGCCAATTTCTTGTGCTCTAAGTGCCTAAGGGCAGGTCATTATGCAAACCAATGTAAGTCTAAATATCATGCCAATGGCCAGCCTTTGGCAGGCCTGGGAAATGGGAGGATGAGCACACAGGGGAACTGCGCTCTGACACAAGTGATTCCTCAGGGCACGGCACCGGCACAGGCCTGCTCAGCCAGTTTGGGGGCAGCACCCACGGCTCCGCCAGGGTGGATGTACATACCGCAACTGCAGTCATCTTAGAATCCTGTCATGAACATAAGGTTCCTTTGGATGTGTTCAGACCTTTAGGACAAGGACTCAGCGCACTGCTTGTGAGAAGATCTAGTGTCACCCACCAAGGAATCTTTGTTCATCCAGGTGTCATTGACTCTGGTTTTTCAGGTCAAATTTGTGCTACGGTTTCCACCCCCCACCCACCCCCCCATCACTATTCTGGCAGGGACTTGGATTGCTCAACTTGTGCCTTTTCAGTCATGTCCGCAGGACTGGCCAGCGGACTTGTGGGAATGGTGGCTTCGAATCCACAGGACTGCCACAAGTCTTCTGGTCTGCAGATATTTCTGCTCAGCAATCACAGATGATGTGTACTCTGACCCTACCAGGTGCCTGCCTGCCGAAGACCTGGCTTTGAGGTTTGATCAACACAAGGGTGGATGTGACAGTCATCTCCTTCTCTGCATGGCCTCCTACATGGCCTTTGGCTTCCGTAAGGTCGGCCATCCAAGGGTTGGGGGGTACAGCATACACCTTTGTAAGCCAACAGTCTGTGCTGATCAGAAACATGGATGGGCAGACAGCTGCAGTTCAGCCCTATGTCACTGCAGCTCCAATCAACCTCTGGGGGCAGGATGTATTGGCAGCCTGGGGGGGTACAAATTGGGATGGATTTTTAATTGGGGCCACTGCGCTAAAGGGCAGAAAATATCCCACACTGCCTTTATGGTGGCTGGTGGACAAACCCATTGGGGTACACCAGTGGACCCTGACAAAGGAAAAATTGGTTGCCCTTCGTGAATTGGTTCAGGAACAACTTCAACAGGGACACATTGAGCCTTCCACTAGTCCCTGGAATACTCCTGTCTTTGTGATAAAGAAAAAATCTGGGAAATGGAGGCTGTTACAGGACCTCCGAAAAATTAATGCAGTGATGGAAAGCATGGGGGCATTGCAGCCTGGTATGCCCTCACCAACTATGCTCCCCGTGGGATGGGAAATCTTGATCATTGATTTGAAAGATTGTTTTTTCACAATTCCTTTGCATCCTGATGACAAGCCAAAGTTTGCCTTCACAGTGCCTTCAATCAGCAATGCCGAACCCGTGCAGAGATATCAATGGAAACTTTTGCCCCAGGGCTGTTGCAATAGCCCAACTATTTGTCAATGGTATGTGGCTCAAGCCTTGTCCGGCGTCCGCGAGCAGTTTCCCGACGCATGTTGTTATCATTACATGGACGACATCCTGGTGGCAGCACCCAGCCAGGATGAGCTGCTGAGGATTCGGCCTCAGCTGTTCGCTGTTCTGCATTCTTATGGGCTGCAGGTGGCTCCGGAGAAGATTCAACAGCACCCTCCTTGGAAATATCTGGGAGTCAAAATTCTTGACCGAACTATTCAGCATCAGGAGGTGCAATTCTCAGATTCTATTAAGACCTTGAACAATGCCCAGAAATTGATGGGTGTCATCAGTTGGTTGCATCCTTACTTGGGACTAACCGAAAAACAACTGTCCCCGCTGTATGATACTCAAAAGGGGGACCCTGACCTGAGATCACCTTGGAAATTGACTCCTGAGGCGCGACGAGAGCTGGGGGAGGTCCAAAAGGCTGTTTCTGCTTGTCAGGTTCATCAAGTAGACCTTTCCATTGATATCACTGTCTTCATTACCAATCCAGATTTTCATCCTACGGGTATCATTGGCCAATGGAGTGACAAATGGTCTGATCCTTTGCACATTTTGGAATGGGTCTTCTTGCCCCATCAACTGAAAAAGACAGCACCCACATTATTTGAACTGATCGCTCATTTGATAATCAAATGCCGTCAACGGTGTTTGCAATGAATGGCAGCTGATCCTTCAACAATCATTCTTCCAGTAGAACGGGTAGACTTTGAATGGAGCTTTGCTAGCAATGCTCCTTTGCAAAGTGCGCTGCAAAACTTTTCAGGGAAGATTGCCTATCATCTGCCCAGTCACAAGTTATTGCAGTTGGCAAAAACAACCAATGTTATTGTGGCCAAAAAGCAGCTGGGTGCCAGTGCAAGGACCCACTGTCTCCACTGACGGTTCTGGAAAAACAGGGAAAGCCATTGTCACTTGGAAGGCTGAATCTGGATGGCAAATGTTGGAGGGCCATGAGTCAGGCTTGGCCCAACTGGTTGAGTTAAAGGCTGTTGCCATGGCATTCCAGGAATTTTCTCAGGTGCCTCTGAACTTGGTCACTGATTCTGCCTATGTTGCAGACATAACTAAGCATTTGGATTGTTCACCTCTGAAGGAAGTCAATAACTCAGTTTTGTTTCAGTTATTGAGAACCTTGTGGAGTGCAATTCAGTCCCGAGTTCATTCGTATTACATCTTGCACGTTTGGAGTCACACCAAGTTGCCAGGTTTCATAACAGAAGGTGACTGACAGGTTGGCTAACCCTGCGTGGGTAGAGCCTCAGCCTGACAAGATTGCGCAAGCCAAAGTGTTGCATGATTTTTTTTCCATCAAAGTGCACGTACCCTGCAGAAACTATTTCGCTTGATGCCAACTGAGGCTCATGACATTGTCAGTTCTTGCTCTGATGGTCATGGACTTGCTGCACCTTTACCAGCAGGGGTGAACCCCAGAGGCCTAAAGGCCTTGCAGCTTTGGCAATCAGATGTTACTCACATCACTGAATTTGGCCGACTTAAGTATGTGCACGTGTCTATTGACACATTCTCCTCTGCCATGTGGGCATCTGCTCACACTGGAGAAAATGGTCGTGACATGATTGCCCATTGGAGGATGGCTTTTGCAGTCTTGGGTATACCTTCTTCTGTGAAAACTGATAATGGCCCTGCCTATGTCTCGCAGTAGATGCGGCACTTTTTGTGCTTATGGGGAGTGTCACACAAACTTGGTATGCCGCACTCTCCAATGGGCCAGGCCATTGTTGAACATGCTCATGGTACCTTAAAGCGTGTTCTGGACAAACAAAAAAGGAGAATGCCTGGAGAAACCCCACACAGTCGATTGGAAAAAGCTCTATATACAATCAATCATCTTACAGTGCCATAGAATTCAGAGAATCCTGTAGTTCTAAATAATTTTCTCTCGTTGCACTCTTCAGGTGAGACGCATCTGCCTCGAGTGAAAGTCTGGATACGGGACCTAGCCACTAATAAGTGGGTAGGCCCGTAAAACCTTATCACTTGGGGCCTCGGGTATGCATGTGTTCCCACAGATACTGGAGTATCTGCAGATACTGGGTACCTGCAAGGTGTGTCGGCCCTGATTTGTGATACCAAAACCAGAATGTGGCCAACAGGCAACCTCCGAACAATGATCAAGATGACGACCATCAATCAGATGGCCCCTTCATGAGTGGGGAATGAACATTCTATCCTTTCCTTGTTTCTAGAAAAAGACTGTTGACAAGTTAAGACTGTCAGTTCTGATTTGTGGGAAAAAAAACCTAACTCCACAACTTGTAAAAGTTGTAAAGCCAGTATGTTTATTACAGTGCTGGACGCATGTGGGGATCGTTCCCCCTAAAGGACATGTGCACCCCTGAGAATTCCGAACCATTTTTTATCCCCCTTACTTGTACATATGCATAGAGTTTCACAATAGGTTCATGCATATTCATTTTACTGATTTCGCGTTACACTTGCAGCTAGTTTTTTTTATCAGTCCTTGTACAGAAAGAGCTCCTGGGTCATCCTATCCGTCTCCTGCAGCCTCAGCTTTGGCTCTCATCTTTGTTTCAAAGTTCAAGGCCCCCCCCCCCCTTATCTTTCTTTCCAGCTTGGAAGTTTGCATTCTTTTTCCTAGGCTGAGACAGTTTTGTGAGCACAGGCTTTTTTGCGAGAACAGGCAGTCTTAAGCACAGCACAGAGTTAACAGACTAAACAACATATTTCATCTATGCAAGCAAGCTACAGACTAAATAATTCAAAATGGCACATTTCACCTAAATCCAAAATGGATTTTTACCCGGTTAAATTTTCACTCTGTTTCAGTTCTTTGAACAAACTAATGATAAGTTGCTACTATATTAGACTTGATGTTGTATTAGAATAAGTAACTGATTTTTAAGATAAATAGTGTATTTCTTGTAAGAGGGAATCACAAGATTTGATCTCTCAGACCATTTCAAAATGGCGTCGGATTGAGGTTCTGATTGATAACTAGCAACTTCTAGAGGAACCTCTGGAGCTGTGTTTGTTCTCCTTTCTGCAAGGGGCCCCACAGAGGATTACAAATACCACCTCCTCCTTTAAACAAAAAGGGGGACCTGTGGATGTGACAGCCTGGTCAGAGAGTGAGAAAACTAGATAAGTTTTCCCAGAATCGGCCTGAGAGACTTTAGGGAGTTGAAGATAAACAATGATAGCTTATTATCATAAACAACCTGCAGGTGTTGTTTTCCTACTCTCTGTTTTCTTGTTTTTCTCAAAGATTGTTTATAAGTAGGGCATCTTGTTAATTAGCCAATCAGGTGAAATGTATTAACTGAATGACCAACCAAATCTACCTGGATCGGAACAGCTTATAAAAAGGAGCAGTTCCAAATATATGGCACGCACGTTATGCCAATCAGCCTTCTGATGAGTCTGTGCCATTTCTTACTCAATAGTGACAGATATGGGATAAAAAAAAAAATCCCTAAGACACCAACCCTCTGAACTCCAGTGATTTATGAGCATGAGGCAGGGTGAAAATTCCTTCTTTCTCCATTGCAGATCTGGTGGCCTGTTTGAGCAGGAATGGTTACAACAGAATGCCTCAGTGCCCACCCACTCTGGGTCTGGGGCTTCACGGGTAGCTCTGGCAGGCTGGAGGTCATGGATGCGTAAGTTGTGTATCCTAAGGTACTAGACTAATAACGGAAATGTGAAAGATTATACTTCCCCTCCACCCCCAAACAGCTTCCTATATATACAGAAACATCAAATCCTCAAATTCTCTGTGGCCAAGATGTTCCTGCTTAGTTGCAATCCCTCCATAAGCCACCTTAAAGAAGTTTTAGCTCCATACTTCTCCAGAGAGCTTTTCAGATGCTCCCTCCTGGTACTTAGCAATTATTTTGTAACTGGTGGCTAGTCTTTGTTGTGACCAAGGTAAAAGCATTGGATAGCACACTGGTATTTGCCTTTAGAGCACTGAGAAACTATATACCAGCACATGATGCGCATTTAAACCCTCTCATACAACCATGTGGCTGTAGGCATAGAATAAATCCATATCAAAAAGCTAAAGCTGGCCCAAAATGTCTCAGTCTGAGCACCTCTGTGCTGCCCCAGGGGCTGAAAGATGGCCCCATGTCAGACTCCTGCCCATGCTGTTACTATTTGCATGTCCATGGGGGTACTGGAGTAACCCAAGGGACACAAGGCTGGGTTTGCCACAGGGTGATGGCTATGCACCAGGGGGTTCTGTAGCTGCCTTGGGGCATCTGGGGTAGGTGCCACTAGATGTCCACTAGTGCTCCATCTTCTAATCTTCTATGTCTGAAAACATGGTGGGGGGGCGGGGAGGGCAGCTTTGGGAGCATCCCACAGATGGTATGGGTCATGTCTCCTTTTGGTCATGTTCTTCATAGATATAGGATGGCAGCAGAAGATGGGGACACCCTGGGGCAGACTGGCAATTTGGGTTGATTTTGTTGATTTCTTGAGTCAGGGTGAAGCATTGTCTTGAAGTCAATGCAGCCAAAGCAGTGCAAAGCAGCATGGCCATGCTCAGAGAAGGGAAGCTGCATGATGTGGGTGCTGCAGTGAAGCTGCCTCTGGGTGTAGTGACATGACCAAGGGCACATAGTATGGTGATAGCAGAGGTGGGAATGGCTGCTGTGGGTAGGGATCCATGGGGACACCTGGGCAGCTGGTGTCAGCAGCAGGAAGAAGGGATGCACCACTGACATGCCACTCAGGTTAGCACAGGTTGAGGGAGCAGACCCCAAGTGGGGAGCAGGCATGGAGCATCCCAAGTAACAAGCAGTAGGATGAGTGTCATGTTGTGCCAGGGCAGTTTAAATTGGAGATTAGAAAAAATTTCTTCCCTGAAAGGGTGGTCAGGCATTGGAACAGGTTCCTCAGAGTAGTAATGGAGTCACCATCCCTGGAAGGATTTAAAAAGCATGTAGCTGTGACACTTGGAGACATGGCTTAGGGGTAGACTTGGCAGTGCTGAGTTAACAATTGGACTGATTTTAAAGGTCTTTTCCAACCTATGTGACTATATGGTCCATATTTCTTTTCCCCCTTGACTTATGGACAGAGAATGGTTTAGATTGGAAAAGACCTTTAAGACCATTGAGTCAAACCATTGACCCAGCCGTGCCAAGTCCACCACTAAACAATGTCACACCCTGGGGCAGGTACCTGCCAGCCTCAATATTTTAGATTTCCTACAGTTCCTGGTGCAGCTCATTTGCCCAAAACCCATTTGTTTTCTTAGCAACAATCTGCACCCTCCCCTCAGCTACTTCAGCTCATTTTGCATGGATTTATTTTAAACTTTAACCCAGCAGCTCCTGGAAACTCTTCTATGCAACTTTGGGAAAAATTGGGCCAAGGGTATTTTGGGATAAAAAACCCACCAAAAAAAAAAAAAAAAAAAACAAACCATAAAACCCCTCAATTTTTGTTTATACCAGTTAAACTTCTTTCAGGAGTGGAGCTCTGCAGCACTGGAATGGGATCCCACCAGCCTGAGCCCTGCACATGAAATACTAAGCACCAGGAATGCCCCTGCTTGCGTGGGGGACATCAGCCAGCCCCAGCCTGCCTAAGCTGCTCCAAGTAACAACTATGAAGAGAGCAAAACATTCAAGTTAATGGAAACAAGTCTTTATTAAGTAACTTTTAATATCAGAAAAATAAAACTCTTATAATTCTCTTTACAACAAATATATAATATCAGTGCTTTGGCCATCATAATTTAAAGGCCCTTTATCATAAAATATATAGTTTTTAAACTTTACCAAAATTGAATTTATAATCCCTATGACCTCCCTATATACATAACAAAGAGTGTAGTAAAATTAGCAAATACTAAGCTAGATCAATAGTTTATCAGTTTATTCTTAGTTTGTGGTTTATAGAAGTGGTACACATACGTTATGTCTATTGATTCCTTGGCTTATTAGTTGCAGTGTACAATGCAATAAAACAAAATACACACTCGGTGAACATTTGTTCGCATCTACAAGACTGTAGCTAGAGATCAGATTTTAATACTGACATGTAACTATCCTACAAGCAATTATAGTATTAAAGTTATGCAGTACATAATATGCCTTCAAGGCAAATCCTAGTTGTAAACTTTTATACGAAATGTAACTCTTCAAGTGGAAATAAAAATAAAATTTTCTGCATATTTACTAGTTTAATACATAATTTCTTTTTTGTTGTTACACTGAGAAAAAGATTGTCTTGGGAAAATAATGCTTTAAAAAAGAGGAAAAAATACATCAGAACTCTACTTTTGTGTCTTTTTTTTTGGTTTTGCTGTTTTAATATATGTCAGCACAGATTTGGGAATGTACTGAGGATGAAAATGCTAGAAACATCCACAGGTTGAAATGTAAGAAGCTCATTCAAGAGACTTTTTTTTTTTTTTTTGGAAAGACAGTTTTGAAATGAAGTAAACTGATTACAGGGCCACTGTCACAGCTGCTGTCATGAATAATACAAGGACATTTACACAACTCCCCCTTTTTCCTTTTTCTTACTAAAAATATATATTTATGTGTAAGACATGAATTTAACATAAAAATGCAACACATTTTGAACTATATACTCTCTAAAAAAGGTCAAGAACAGCTTGATCAGACTAATGAACAGAATGTCAGCATCATCACTCTTAGTCAAAGTATGTGCATCCCAAAGCCCTAACTGTAACTGGATGAAGCCAGACAGATTTTTTCCACATTACACTAACAAAAGCAGCGGGTAGGAATTCACAAATTGAGACATTCCTGATCCTCTGGACATACTGCCCTTATCAAGGACAAAATGGAGGTGCATCTGGCAGTTTCTCTCTTCCCACCTGTCATTTATTATCTGAACCTGCCAAATAACACAATCCGTTTCAATAAATCAAACTATACTTTAAAAGATGTTTGCAATGCTGAAGAATTAGGCATAAGTTGTCACATAAAGAAAAAAATATTTCCTCAAAGCTGGTAGAAGATAGCATTGGAAGTGTTGTTTGATATATAGATAATACTACACATCCTCCATAGCAGACAAGTACTTTTGCATTTAGGGAACAAGGTTCATTGCTGCCAACTCACAGAAGCCAAACAATTAACAGAGATCCTTTAGAAAAGCCTGGAAAATTTTAGGGTTTTTTTCAGTTGTGTAATTTATGAAAACTTGCCCTCACTGTGCCATAATATTATACCAGATGTATCTCTGCTAAACATGCCATCTGCTTACACTGTACCAGACAGAGACCCCTTAAGTTTAGTGTTACCATAGCAGCCTTTTGAGAAAGTAAAAATTTATTAATAATTTCAGTCTAATCCCAAGGAAGTCAAACAGTCAGAATTCATTAGAAAGTTTACTAGAGGGTACCATTACATCTATGCCTTCAAGTTTTTAAAAGTCCACATATAATAATATCCCTATAATATCTCTATTTAAGAGTGAATTTGAATTGCCTGAGTAACAGCTGTCTGGCAAACAGGACACGATGGGACTTCCTTTTCACAGATTTTGTTGGCACACTCCAGGCAGAAGAGATTGTGACCACAGGGGACCAGAGCCGCAACAACTTGGTTCTCGAAGCACATCACGCAGTCGAGCTTCTGTCTTGACTCAGGGGGCGAGCTGGACGTGGAGCCACCATTGGAAGATGAATAGCTGTTGGTGCCATTGGAGAATGCAGGGATGTAGATAGGAAGGCCTACTTGGTGGCCAGTGCTAGGTGGGTCATTATTCGTTCTCCCAGCCAGCGGGTGATCCAGGCTTTCTGGAAATGTGGGTGACAGGCAACGAGTAGATGGCTGTCTCCCTCGGCATTGAGGCTTAGTATTAATAGCAGGGTCACTACCAAAGCCAGGGAGAGGGTTTACAGGTTCAAAAGGAGTCCAAATGGTTTGGGAAGGCATTGATAAGGAGTCATACACAGGAGAGTCAACCGCGAGGTCTTCCATGCCCACTGAAGGCAACGTTTCTCCAAACCAAAAGTTGCTTGTGCTGAATGGACTTGTTGGGCTGAAATCAGCCAATCTATTGCTTCCAAAACAGGAATCTGTGGAACTACTTCCCAAGGAGCTGGAGCTGTCATTCCTATAATTAGAAATCATTCTGGTGCAACTAAGAGGGACAGGATTAGAAGCAAGCCATGCAGACCTGAGAGTGCCTCCTTCAAAACTCAGATCTGTACCATTGTAGTGGAAATCATTCTCTTTATTCAGCTTGATGTAGTTCCCAGTACGCATGGCTATATGCATCTTTATCTCCTCACGTGCACAGTTGACATTTTCAGGCATTCCTGTGACTTTGAAGACTGGCTCCTTGTCCCTGCTGGGGGTGACTATGTAGGTATGGGTCTGCTGCTGAATTCTTTTGATTGTAGCTCCTTTTGGTCCAACCACCAGCCCAACTACACGGTAAGGCACCCTGACTTGGACTGTCATCTGACCTGGCAGATTAGGGGTACATGGCAGGCCTCCCAGAGCAGGACCACTCTTGTTGCGTGATGCTCTGATCATGGAGAAGTGTTCAGCAGCTGAGAGAATTTCCATTTTAGCCATGGCTACGTCCTCCTTTCGCCCAGTGACAACAAAGACTGGTTCTTCTCCCCGAACAGGGGTCTTAATGTAAGTATTTGTCTTGGCCCTTAGTGCTTTTATTTTGCAACCTGTTTAAAGGAAACATATACAAGTTTGGCAAGACATCCAAGTTTGGAAAGCCACAAGAAAGCCATCTAAGCTGTTTGAGAGTTTCAAGAAACCATAGGGTGAAACCAGAAGCAGCTGTTTGCATCTCTGCAAGCCACATCAGCAAAACCAGTAACAACTTATACCTATTATTTCCAAACAGGCCTCTGATACTTATAGCCACAAACTATTTTAGCAATGTTTCTTGGGCTGGTTTAGCCCAGCAACTCCTCAATTGCTATTAGATGGTGAATAAACATGAATGACTTTTTCCTCCATCAGCCACCTTTGTGATTATCCCATACATACTAGTAGGTTTAAATCTTTTCCATTGATTGGGTACACTTCAGTTATTTCTAAGATCCTGCAAAAGGAGTAAAGGTTCACGCACAAGTTTGCTGATATATTAGTCTTCCACCAACAAGCATGACCTAAAAGCAAATTAAGCATTTACAAGTGAGAGAAGTGTCTGTATTGCAACCTGTATAGGGTATAGATAAAATTGATTAACTGAGAACTCTTCATTTGCTTCCTTTTATCAGTAAGTGTTATTTAAAACTTTATTCTTCCCTGGGAGATGAAGGAGCCACTGCCTGAACTGTCAAGCAGGAGTTCAAGCAGTTTGTTGCATGCAAATAAGGCTTACTATGTAATAGTATGTGCCTACGTGGAATTTCTCTCATTCATTAACTGAGTAAATACAGTCTGAAATAAAAGCAAAAAGTTAATGAAATATTTGTCTTTGATTTTTGGGGACTGAATTATAAAGTTTGCCATGACACAGCGACAACAGGTCCTTTCCCAAGATGCTCAAGGCATTTTGAAATACATACAGAAGCCCCTTTTACCCATGACAGGACCAGAAAAGCAGGCATTGCAAAATGAAAAGACACAAGCAGGTCCATGACATGCAAGACAGTCTACTGGATTCAGTCTTAATTGAATTTATCCTATTGTAAACAAATTCAAAAGCATGTAACAGTAAATGTTATTTTATAGTGAACCTCATCTTGAAAAAATTATAACTAACATTTTCAGATCAAGTGTTTTAAGCATCATTCCACTTGCAGCAATTTATTCACCTTTTCCTTATTTACTTTAAGCATCTCATAACCATTTGGGTACTCAAAATAGTGGTTTGTTAGTCCTTTGCACCCAAGGTATCACAAGCAATAAATTGTACAGTTAGAAAACCACACAAATATGCACTTTATTCAGTACTATCTACTAATAAAAAGAAAGCAGCAAACATGCAGATGCTGGTTGGAATAGAGGGGAGGAAGAGTTGCTTCTTGAAGGGTCCCTGCACGTAGCAAGGACAAAAGCTGAACACAACAGTCCTTTGTTTTCATGACACAGCTGGAAAGAAAGTTCATTAATCTTCAATAGCTAGTGAGGGATCTGAGAGGCCCTACCTCCCCCAGAAAGCACATGGAGGAGCACAGGAGGGCTCCCGGAAGCGAGTGTGTGAGGCACAGACATACCTGTGCAAAGGAGGGGATACAGACCAGAGAGCCAAACATGTTGATCAGCAAGTGTCAGCAGGAGACAACAAACCCATAAGCCTCAACCTCCCACTACAGCCCACTGAGAAGGCATTAGTGCTCTACTAGATTAAAAAAAAGGGAAAACAGATATGAGATGCCTTACAGAGGTGGCAAAGCACACATCCTTTGAAGCCATGCCATTTCCCTACATGTACCAGAGAGCAGCACCTCACTGGCAACTTACCTTTATTCCTTCCATCTCTTTGCATTTTTCCCTGTAGTAAATCTGCTTGCCCACTCCATTCCCATTCTGAGAAACAACTGCTCACTTTAAAAATTGCAAATGTTTATTCAACCTTAACAACAATACAACAAAAGGACTAAATAAGGAAGAACAGGCCTGGAAACCTCCCTCATGGCTGCCTACCACGTAGCAGGCTCATCTTCAAGATGGATGCTTTGCCTTTTCATATCTCTAGCGCCTCCTAGAGCCTTTGTCAGTCAACTCCTTCCTTGCTGTCCAGTGGTAGAAGTCACTTTCTTACATTCTGATTGGAGGTCAGGTGCTGCCATAGTAACAAGCCAACCTTCCCAAATGCCCAGATTACCAAGACCATCCCATGATAACACATACTGGGGGGAGCACATTGCAGTAACATAACTATACATTTATAAAACTTCTTTTAACATACATATAATGTTTACCCCTTAATTGTGAGAGCCAACCATTTACTCATCTATAACAATTCCTTCCCAGTTACTCAGAAAATATAGTGGGCTCAAACATTAAACCCAAAGGATCTGTAAAATGGTGTCACTGACGTTTTCACACTCTTTTTACTGAAACACCTAAACACAAAGTTAGTCTCCTGCTGTGTATCAATTATTCTCCAATATATACAGATTACTTTCATTTACTCCATTCCACCCAAGTATATATCCTTATTTCCCAAAAAATTACAGAGGCAACATTTAAAGAATACTAGAGGCATTTAGACATAGGCATCTATATAGCAATATAATTCTATATTATATATCACAGTTCAGAGCCCACTTAATTCCAGATTCCAAACAGCCTTACCAAGTCTTACAGCTTACATTTTTAAACAAGATTTTCCTGATATTTTAGAAATTCAAATTAAGTTAGAATTATGCACCTTCAACTCCATTCCCTGCAAATTCCCAGAGATGGCTTTGCCAGTGTCACATTTCCAAACCACTCCAGTATAAAGAAAAACCTTCTTGCCTTTCTTCCTCAGGCTGCAGAACAGCACAGACCAAGATGGGTACAGCTTTGCTTTTAAGGTATGAGTCACATACCTAGAAAGCAGAGGCCAAACACTGCCTCAAAACCTTGTAGCAACAGAATAAGACTTTTAAACATCAGAAAGTTTTGCTTCAGTGGAAAGCTGACTCCCCAGACCATCAAGACCAACTCCCAATCTGTATCTGAAAAGTTAGGAAGAACTGAAGAAAGTCACCACATACAAAACCCAATATTTCTGAATGAGTCAGTCAATACTCACTGGATTTTGCCTACAAGGAGTGCTGGAAATCCCCACAAAAGACACTCATGTCAAAATACAAGGTCAGTAGCCCATAATACCACTCTAGCCAAATGACCTTTCTATTTGCTTTTACTCAGCTGCTCTGGTTTCCCACCCTCTTCCATTAGTCACTACTGAGGCAATGCTGCAAAGCACAGCTGATCCCATCCCCTCTCCAACAATGCTGCAGCCACAATGACAAGTTCTGCCAGCTATGAAATCACAGGGCCAAAGGATAAATCAAGAAGTTTCTAAGCTCAGGAGACTGGGAAAGACAAAGGGGAAGAAAAAATATATCACCCACACTTTTGCAATTTTGTATCCAAGATTTTGAAGTACATAGAAAAAAAAGCCTGAAAAGGGGACTTGTAGACCAGAAATTTCATCTAATCAAACCTTTTCAAGTGATTTTAGTTTGGTGTGATAACAGAAGTCTATTCAATACCAGTTACCATCCTTGGTTCAACAGCATAAGCATTCCTAAGCAGCACATTCAGCCATAAGTACATACAGACACAGTTAAAACAATAATCTTTTGGTTTGTTTTCATTTAGGCAAAGATTTAGTGCTTGCTTGCCCAGGCACCTGACGAGGAGCCAAGCCTGAGCCAAGTTTTGTAGGCAGTGTTCACCCTGTGCTGGCTGATTTGTATCATTCTTCTCAAGCCTTCTCCTCATTTTTTTTTTTCCCTTAAGAGGATTATTTGACTGTACATTTTAACCACACAATGAACATTATACTCCTCAAGAAACTTAAGGGTAGTTCTAAAGGAATAGTTTACCTCATACACTGCCAATTTGAAATGATCAAATACTTCCTAATTAAAAAGAGATTATAAGAAGACAGAATAATTTTTTCCCTTGAAATGAGAGTTAAGTTTAGCAGCCATAGCACCTGCAGTCCTCACCCATCACACAGCAACAACTAGCTCAGCCCTCACTCCCCTTTTCACCTTTCATCATCACTAACAGGATGAGAGACATCAAACCCAGTCTCAGGCCATTGAATCCATGAAGGAAACTCCCCAATGAAGCCAGCAGAGCCAAGTAACCACAGTGGGAACCCTGTGCACACCTGCTTCACACCACACCAACTGAGCTGCTGCCATGAGCCAAGAACCACCCCAAAAAAGCATTCCAGACTCCTGTTCTGCACAGCCATGGAGAAATGTAACCTTTCCCCAGTTTCTTTCTTCTGCTGAATTCACCTCCATGTCACACAGTGGGAATGGGACAAGGATCAATTTATAGATGAGGTTCCCTTTGTTGTGTGCTATCCCCTCTCTCACCACAGGACAGAAGTCCTTAATCCTTCCAATTATCAACAGTAGCAAAATGCAACCTGTCACAGCAGGGACACACACCTTATACCACATTCCTCTTGCCAAGTGCTGCAAAACTGGGGTTCAGGCACACACAGGAACTTAAACCTTCTTACCATCATGTCTATTTAATTTTGCCTCCCCAATTACAGAGGGATCTAGGAAAAAAAAGCTGAAAGAAATTTATCCAAATAGAAGTAAAAAGGCAGCAGCAGAATAATTACTCACATCAACCCCAAACAATGAGCTGCTAGCAGAGCCATAGCTAATTTCTTGCCTAGAAAGCAAGGGCAAGGTCTGGGAAGTCCCTCCAGACCAGCAGGGGATGGCATAGCATTGCCAAGTGTGTTGACAGGAACATGCAGGGATTTGTTTTCTATGAGCCTGTGTCGTGGTTTGAGAGGAAATGAGTTTTTTGGGATGCTGTGGTCAAACCAATAGGTGCTCAGATTTGAATATTGGCACCTGGTGTGGCCACTGGGGACATGGATACACCTCTGAGAACACGGGGGGTTAAAAGCAGAGAACTCCCAGGAAAATTTCCTCTTGGGTTCCGGCAGGGAAACAGGTCAGACCTCTCCCCTGCCCAGCTGCTGTGGGGAGGGGGAAGCCATGTGGCCAGGTGAGGTAGGGCCTTGGACAGAGAGGGGAGGTGAAGAGGCCCTTGCAGGATGGAAGGGTGGAGGAACATTGGAGAGTCATCAGGCAGCCCCCCCCCTTCCCCAGGGGAGAGAGGGAGAGACGGTGTCTGTGCCTGTGCCACCTTGAAATTTGATAGCAGGCCGGCTGAGAAGGAGAAGGGGGGGTGCGGCGAGAAGGTGCTCGGCAAGGCAGCCGTGGGAGTTCTGGACAGGCAGAGCCTGAGATTTTTAACCCTTTTCTTGGATGATGGAAACCTTACAAATGCTGATCCTCCTGGAGCTGAATGAGAAGAGAGATAGGGATGAATAGCAGGAAATGAGCAAGTATGATGCAGGATTGTGCAAGTGAAAGATGTCCAAGAGAAGTTGAGAAGAATCCTAGGTGGCAGGAGATGATAGAGTGGCCTTTGGCTGGACTTTTCTTGTATAGCCATGGACAGAACCATTTTTTTTCCTGTGACACAGAGACTGCATTTAGGGGGAGGCAATGGCTTGGAGACAAGAGAGTGCAGTGATGTTATGGGAGTGCATGAACAGAGACAACGGATGAGGAGGGTGGTGGTTGGTGCCCTCGATCTTCAGTGGAGGAGAGGATCTCTGTTCATGAGACCCCTCGGCCCCAGGAGGTGAAATTTGGGGGGGACTGGTGTCCCAAAAGTGAGAGACTGTGCTCTTTTTGGAACTGGACAAAGCACCCTTAAAAGGAAAACCCTAGAAGCAGCCATGGTCCATGCGCAGTGGTGAGAGCACTGGGCATGGAAGGAAGAGGTCACGATGGCAAATGATCTCCAGGCGGTGCCACGTGTGACAGGAAACACAAGAGGTCTCAACTGTGTTTCCAGGGGAAGCCT
Source organism: Diglossa brunneiventris (assembly GCA_019023105.1). Taxonomy (NCBI): domain Eukaryota; kingdom Metazoa; phylum Chordata; class Aves; order Passeriformes; family Thraupidae; genus Diglossa; species Diglossa brunneiventris. The sequence continues at coordinate 35,650,063 of CM032356.1, read as the reverse complement.
ATGGCACAAGAGAGACTCCTCACTCCTTGATAAACTGAGAATTGATTATCTAAAGGGTGGTGATGGACCGAGAGTTGGTGATCTGAGGGATGGATGTATTGGAAATTTGGTGGGGGGAGAAGGAAATGTTTTTGGAAGGTTTTCATTCTTTCTGTGTGTTTCTTTTTACATATAGTTGTAGGTTAATAAAGTTTTCTCTTCTTTATTTCTAAGTGGGAGCCTGCTTTGCTTATTCCTGGTCACATCTCACAGCAGACACCAGGGAGAATGTATTTTCATGGGGGCACTGGCATTGTGCCAGCGTCAAACAGCCTGCAACAGCTGTATATGGACACAGCTTTAAAGGGAGAATCTGTTAAGCTGGCACAGCCCTTATTTCATTGCTAGGTTGCCACAAATTTTTAATCAGAAAGCAAGAACCCCTGCGACTATGTGCAAATCCTTTGTTACCTGACTGAAACATTGGATGGTAGTACCACAAGGCCAACAGCTGCTGGTCTGCAAAGCATAACACTGCACACCTGATTAACAAAGAAGGAAAAAATAATCTACTTCATTAAAAATGACTGCTTGACATATTTCAGAAGAGCTGTTCATTCCCAAGCTGCATTCTTTTGTTTAAACAGAACGCTTCCTCTCAGTTGTGAAATAACTAAAAGTATTTCTACAGTTTGTGATTATGCAGTACAAAAAAGATAAATGCCCCATTTATTAAGCAGAGATGAAGCTGCATTGGGAGAGAAAATGAAAACCTATTCTAAATTGTTTAATGGCTAAACTTCCTTAAGCAGGCTGGCTACACAAGAAAATTAAAACCAGAACATTTGTGGCATTTCGCTGGGTTATTAAAGCCATTTTAAATACTACCTGTTGTCTAGTCAGTTGATAGACTGACTAGTTACTATCACCTTTCAACTAAGATCAATTAATTTCATCTCACATCTTGTTTTAATTAATGGAGTAGAAAATTTTAACTCTTGACAATTTAATTTTTTTAAACTGGCTGTTGAATATAATTAGTTGATTTAAGGAAGATGGTCATTTCTCTATACTTGCAAAAGATGCTGATCTACATTATACTGAGTTTGTGTGGCCAGGTTTTGGTAGCCAGGGGGCTGCAGGGGTGGCTTCTGTAAAAAACTGCCAGAAACTTCCCCTCTGCCAGACAGAACCAATGCCAGCCAGCTCCAAGATTGACCCACATGGGAGCAGGTAGATGCTCAAAAAAAGGCTGTGACCCTGTAGGAAGCCTGCACTAGAACAGGATTCTGGCAGGGACCTGTGGAGAGAGGAGCCCACACTAGAGCAGGTTTCCTGGTAGGACTTGTGACCCTGTAGGGGACCAACATTGGAGTAGGTTGTGCCTGAAGGACTGCACCCCATGAAAAGGGGGCCACATTGGAACAGTTCATTGAGAACTGTTGCTTGTGGGATGGACTTATATTATGAAGTCCATCATCATCGTTATAAACGATCAACAAGAAAGCCAAATTAATAAATGCGAAAGATTTTATTTTCACGACCAAAATACAGTCCTCAAAAACCACAGTCAAAGAGACAGCGTCGAGCACGGGATCGGCGCTGGGTGAACCTAGATCCGGCCTCTATCGCACCAGATCTCCCTCTGTTCACGAATGCCTCCAGCAGGGCTGTTTTATACAGTTTTTTATGCCTGAGGCAGAGGTGCCCTGATTTCTTTTGTAACCCCGCATATGTATGAAGTTTTCTTTCACTGTGCAGGGTTGGACAATTGCTGCTTCCTGAGTAGTGGCAGGCGCTGATCATGTCAGGGGAAGTCATGTATTCAGATGTATGTTTCTAGACGACTTTGGTTATCTTGATTGATGATATCTATCAAGTGCTGATTGTCCTTGGGTGTTCCCTGATGGTTCCGGAGGAAGGAGGAAGCCCATCTCTGCGCCAGCCATGTTCTTTTATTAGTTAATGAGGCATTCTTCTCCTGCTGCCACCAGGAGTTTAATAATTCCAATGTGGTAATCTGTCTCCAGGTTGTTTGTGGTCAGAGGCTCATTGGATGTTAAATTCATTTTACAATTTTTATTTTATACATTTCCCCTTAAGCATGAATAATTTTACATTATATATTACAAGCATGAAGGACTGTCTCCCACGGAAAGGATCCCATGCTGGAATAGGGGAAGGACTCTTCTCCCTGAGCAGCAGCAGGAACAACATGTGATTGTTGGAAATTATATAACTTTCCTAATGATTTTTTCTAATTAATGGCTTTAATTAACTTTTAAACTGTTTTAATTAATCATAAGAAGTTAAGCAGTGTAGTTTTCCACTCTGGCCAGCATATAGCTAACTTTCTTTTATTGTTAGAGTGTGATTATTAGATTACTGAAACTTTTAAGTTTTGCTAAACTAACCCTGATAAGTTTCAGGGGTGTTTTCTGTGCAGGGCTGCAGGGCCACCTCTGTTCTCAGCCGCATGATTTTCTGCGGTACCATCAGGATGGCTCGGCAGCCAAAGCGGGGCCCGGCTCAGCTCCACCCGAAGCCAAGCAGAGGTGGCCTGGCCTGCTGGCTGTGGTTGGAATGCAGCGGCGGCAGAATCTCAGCCGCGCTGCGGGCTGAGCCAGCCATGCAGAAAGCAGCCCCACAGCTGGAATTAAATGCGGCAGGGGTTGGAAAATAGCCAGGAAACAAGAGCAGCCGCCACCCGCAGAGATCACATGACCATTCGCAGGCCTGAGCGAGATATTAACTCTCTTAGTGCACAGATGAAATTTGCAGCCATCAATCCACTCTCGAGTGAGAGAAAAAGGAAAGGGTGAAGACACGCAAAGAAAACAACATGGGGTCAGTGAAGGAGTCAAATACCAGATGGGAGGAGAATGAGGAGATGCCTTAGTTTTGGGCTGAAATTCTCTTGTAAGGCTATGGTGAAAATATAATTGATACATCAGACTCTTTTTTTTCCCCTTGTAATTCATGGAATACATTGAGGGGATGTAGCGTTCTAGCCATAGTCGTGAGCAGAAGCACCAGTGTTGAAGTAGCTGTGATCTAATGAAAAGCTTGAACAGAGAGAGATGAGAAACCTGGCCCCAGGGATGGGAGAAGAAAATCTCTGTTCCCAGAGATAAAAGAGAACATTTGTTTCTATACTAGAACAGCTCATCCTTAAAATTGCACCCAATAAGCTGAGATGACCCATGGTGGTAGTTGTGGGAAGACTACCAAACCATGGGAGGGACTTCACGATTGCAGATTTCCAGGTGGCTGCTATTCATGACAATTAAAACCATGAGAGAACTGTTTCTTGTGGAAAAGTCTCCATGGCATGGTGGGAGAGATGCCTTTCCCTAAGTGAACTGAAGAAAGATTATTTTAAAAGTGGTAAACTGACTGAAAATACCAAATTTGTCTCTTTACATTGTCAGTAGGAAAAGAAAGAAGAGCTGGGGGGAGGAGAAGTGACCTGAAGGTTTATTCTGATTTCTTACTATTTTTTTTTAGTTCTGTTAATAAAGTTTTCTTTATACCCTTTAAAGTTTTGAGCCTGCTTTGCTCTCCTAATCCTTATCTCGCAGCAGAAAATGAGAAAATAATTCTAGTGGGTGCACTGGCATTTGGCCAGTGCTAGACCCAGTACATTAATTGGTGCATTGGCCGGGAAACTCGGATTGGCTAACCAAAACCACTACACTTAATTGGTGTTCCTGCCCAGTTCAACCAAAACCGCCACACCTGACATTTTTGGTGACATGATGAAGTGACCATAACCCCCATTCCATGTCTCCCTGCAATGGTGGGGGAGGAGGTAAGAACCCAGGAAGGAGGGGGGGTGGGGGGAAGGTGTTTTAAGGTCTTATTTTACTTCTCATTATCCTGCTCTGATACTGTTAGCAATAAATTCAATTAATATCCACAACTTGAGTCTGTTTTGCCAGTGATAGCTATCTGTGAGTGATCTTTCCTGGCCCTTAACTCTTGAACCTTTCACTACAAAATAAAAAAAATCAGAGCATTTTATACTAAAGATATTTTTCCTTGCCTCCTGACCCATCAACAACTCACCCCTGCAATCACAAGCTTTTAGATACACTGCAGTGTCCTAGGGTGACTTTATGATGCTTGTATCCCCAATCATCTGTTTTGTTTATGCTGGATATTGAGTTCTGCGCCTTTAAAACTAGATCCGAGAGCGAAGGGGGGGAGAAGAAGAGAGCGCAGTTTGTCTGCAGAAACTGCACTTGCTCCCCCACATTCTCTCACTGACTGTTGCCTGCAGCACAGACAGCAGAAGAGAGCTCTCCTTTGCTGTTAGTTTTTTAGCTAGCTAAGGCAGAGAAGTTCCCCAGACTGTGGCTATTCTTTTTCTTGGAACCGATCAGCCCTGCTCTGGACTGAAAACCCAGAAAAGCACCATGAGCTCACACCTGTGGCCCACTGGGGCCCAGGATGCGGCATTTTCCAGTGCAGGAGGGACTGATAAGAGACTGAGTGAGCCGAGCTACACCCCATGAGAAGGACTCTCTCTGAATTTGCCATCTCGTCAGAACAACAAGAGGTTCCATTGTTTAATATTATTCACTTTTTCATGTTTGTGAGTACTTAGCTTGTTAAATAAACAGTTTTTTCCACTTTTCTTGAAGGAGGTTTACCTCCCAAACTGGTTGGGGGAGGGGCCGCTTGAATTTGCTTTCTAGAGGAGACCTCTTCAGGAAGTTCCTTCCCAAATCTGTCCCAAACCAGGACTTGCAGTTACCAAACCCCTGTGCCTGCCTGTGGAACATATCAAGATGGTTCTGTATTTGGTCTGGCTGAGCCAGAGTTCATTTCCCCAAAGCAGTCCTCACAGTGCTATGCTTTGCATTGTGTGGGAACTCAGCACATCACTCCAGATGTTCAGTTACTGAAGACCCCTCCGGGGGGCTCGAAACTCCTGGCATGGTGCCCGGAACACCTGGTGGCTTGATTTTGATCCTTCTAGTGAATTGCCAGCTTGGTATGAGGACTGGAGAATCACACACGTTTGAATGGTGTAGTTACAGGGTGTTCACAGGGTGAAAATATAGTTTTTGGGATTTTTGGTATAAGGGTTATAGGGACAAGATGGAGGAATCAGGGCGTGTCTCGTCCTTCTTCTTCTTCTTCTTGTTCTCCATCTGCTGCGTGATGTTGGCACTTGGGGATTGGTTTAGGATAGAAGTGCACTGTCTAGTATAGGTGATAGGTATTGGGGATTTAAAGTAAATATGATATATGTAGTTTGTAGTATAAAACTACGACACCGCCTCGGGGCAGGGGAGAGTGCCTGGAACTGTCTTGCTGAGCTGACCTCGGCAGGGCAGGAGAAAATTTTTTATAGATAAGATAAAATAAACAACCTTGAGACCGAGAAATGAAGAGCCCTGACTCCTTCAAGCGCCGGGCTGGGGAAAGAGACTTTCGAACTTTTCTCGGGGTCACTCTGACCAGCTAGAGATCCCAACAGCATTGGTAGCTAGAAATGTGTTGAAAACACACCAGTGTTTTGGGTACTGCTGAGCAGCTCTGGCACAGCATCAGTGCTGTCTCTCAAAATTCCCCCCATTAGGGGCTGGGAGTGGGCAAGATCCTGGGAGGGGACACAACTAGGCCAGCTGACCCAAATTAACCAAAGGGATATTCCATAAGGGATATAAAAGCTAAGAAAAGAATGAGGAAGAGGGGTATTCCTTACTTATGATGTTTGCCTTCTGGAGCAACTGCTACACATGCTGAAGCCCTGCTAGACATCACTTGCTGATGGGAAGTAGAAGATAAAAAATTTTTCTTCCTCTTTGCTTGTGCACACACAAGCTTTCACTTTTGCCTTGGTAAACTGCCTTATCTCAGCCAACAAGTTGTTTTCCATCTAATTTTCTCTCCCCTGTCCAGCTGGGAAGCAGGAGTGATAGAGTGGCTTGATGGGCACCTTGTGTCCAGCCAAGGTCAACCCACCACAGACTCACCTCAAGTTTTGTGCACAGTTTTGGGCACCTCAATATAAGAAAGCTATAAAGCTATTGGAGAGTATCCAAAGGAGGGCAACAAAGATGGTGAAGAATCTGGAGGGGAAGCTATACAACGAGCAGTTGAGGTCACTTGACTTGTTCAGCCTAGAAGATACTAAGGGGAGACCTCATCACAGTCTACAACTTCCAGGGAAGTGGAGGGGCAGGCACAAATCTCCACTCTGGTGACCAGTGGCAGGACCCAAGGGAATGGTCTGAAGTTGTTAGAGGAGGTTTAGGTTGGACATTAAGATAAGGTTCTTCACTCAGGGTGGCTGGGCACTGGAACAGGCTTCCTAGGGAAGTGGTCACAGCACCAAGCCTGACAATTCATGAAGTGTTTTGACAATACTCTCAGGCACATGGTGCAATTTTTCCGGTTGTCCCATGCAGGGCCAGGAGTTGGACTTTGATGACCCTTGTGGGTCACTTTCAACTCAGGATATTCTATGTTTCTATGCTATACATAGGGATCAAGACTGCTCCCATTATAATTCCATCACACCCATTTCTGAGGAGCAACTGACCACTTACTTAGCATTAGCACATGTAAAAAAATACAAAGCGAAGATGATACATGACTTACCTACTTGTCATTATCCAGCTGGAGCCGTAGAAGTGTTTTATATGAGATACTTTCCAGACCAGCACTTCAAGCTCAAGTGCACCAGGTGCTGCAGCCACACAGGCTTTGCCTAGGTACCAGGACAGAGGAGTCAGGAGATCTCAAGTGCTTTAACCAAGAGCCAAGGAATTGAGGTCGACCACTTGGCTGTGCCAGATCAAAGGAAGCAGGACTAGCAGGACTTTGTTTGATCCTATTTGTGCCAAGCTAAGAGATGGGAAATGTGGGCAGCTTTAAGAGTCTCTGATGATGTTGAGAAAGATTTCCAAGAGAAGGCTACTCAAAAGCTCCAATGAATATTTCCCTCTTCTAAAAAAGAAAAAGCTGTGGTTCAAGAACCACATAGAAACTCTTTATTAAAGATTTCTTTGGCATCTATTAATTTATCAATTTATATATATATATATATATATATCTAGTACAGAATGAAGTAGTCAGTCCAGAACACTATCAAATAAATCAGCAATCTCACAGGCAGAAGAATACTCCAATTCCCAAAACAGATGGCAACTTTGTAAACAAGTTCCATGGAGCAAAAAAGCCAGAGGGCAGCAATTGTATAATTAGTTACTTGCACTGCTGTAGCACCAGGACTAAGGTAGCAGCTGTTGAGCCAAATTAGGAAGGTACAATAGCGGAAAAGCAATAGTTATAAGAGAGGGAGTAGATCCAACAAATAACTACAGGAAAAAGTTGTTTTGATTAGGAACACTGATCTAGTGAATGAAACAGATTTGTGTGAGCAACAGCATTGGGAAAGCTGACCTGCATGACAATATTAAAAAGAAACTATTAATGCCATGCAGTAAATGGTCAATGTAGGAAAGACATTCTGTGCTGTTCTTGTGAGCCAGCAAAGGCTTCCTGAAGATAAGGAAAGCCCCGTATCTCTCCTGAGGAAGACACCAAGGTTGTCACCATGGAGACATGATGAAGGAGAGAAAGTTAAAAGATATGGACTCTAGCTGGCTCACAGAATGACGTGGCTCCTTGATCACCTACTGAGAACTTTGTTTCTTTCTTATAACCAATGGACAGTGAATGTGTATGTTAAGTAAATGTAAATATCTTGAAAAAGTATAAAAGCAACATGTTGCTATAATAAATCTCTCTTGCACCCTTCTGATGGAGTCGTGGTACTTTGTGCTGTGTCGCGCTCTATAACGACATGTCAATAAAGGAAGGTTGCAAAAGACTATGCAAATCTTCACCTACACCAAAACCTTGATTCAAAAATGCTGCTAGACCTGTGTTTTTATAGACGAAATCCCACAATATACTGTCAATGGTTAAATGATCTAGAAGGTAAAAAGTAGCAGATAACGTGTCTGTTCAAAAGAGAAACAGAGAACCTGATGCAGACCTGAGAACTACTGACTCACACCAGTAAAGGAAACAGATCTCAGACACTGACAAAATCTCATGCTCTTAAAAGAATACATGAAAGAGAAAATGAAGACATTAAGGAGTAACTGAAATTGGAAATAAATGCTTGATTTAGAGCTCTTTGACCTTTTCTTTTGATTAAATAAAAGTGTACTAGGGCTCAGCAACATTTTTTTTTGTTACAGGAAGTTTGCAACCTTATCCCTGCTAAATTTTTTGCCTGCAATGAGAAATTGGCTGTATGGGATGGAAGCATTGCATGAAAACAAAATTTAAGATCTTTGAGATATCCAACACCTTGTTTAGAAAAAAGTTTCTTTTCCAGAAATTCAGACCACAGTGTACTAGAAGAGAGGGTAACAGGCTGAGAACAGGGAAACACACAACATCTGCCGACTTTACTAACAGCTTAAAAGAATTCATCCATTTTCTCATGCCAGACAGGTTAATCCAGTGCAGTTCAGAAGCACATTAATCAGAATTTCTTTTTTATGTGTATGTTATAAACATAAAAAAGAAAACCATACTCTTTTATAACACAGCAATTTTCCAAGAAAATCAAAAGGACCAGACAATTAGAAATTGGTATTTTACCTTCCAAGATTTTTAATTTCAGCTTCATTAAAAAAATAATCTTATGATGCATTCAAGCATTAAAATCTACAGAATTTCTGGCAGACTAGACAAAGTCTCCTGAGTGTGCACTGTGTTTGGTGTCCTTCCCACCCAAGAAGCCAGACAAGAACAGCATTTATGAGCAAGGATTTACAATCCCAACTGGAAAACTTGCACCTTTCTAACACACTCCACAACTTGAGTTGGATCTTTGCATAGCAGAAATGACAAATAACATAACTGAAATCACATTTGTTACATGGTATCAGAGCAATAGGCCACTGAAAATTCAGCAGTAATTTCAGATTATGCCAGGCCACAGTATGCTCACATGTTTCAGATCCTGAAGTTCCAGGCTCTAAAAATGACAAGACTTCAACTACCTAGAAAAATAGCTTTCCAACAAATACCTCAAGTTTTATTTCAGTCTTTAGAACAAGGCATTTAATATAACATTTAATAACCGGCTTGTTATAGAAGATGCAAAAAAATAATATGAAGTGTAATTGCCTTTTTCACTTAAATTAGTTGAACCTGTGGTCTTTGTTGTCTGTGGCAATCAGTTGGCACCGAGATACATGACAACTTCTGTCATACAAATTAAACTTATCCATGAAAGTAGAAATCTTAAGAATCCAGTTTTAAAAAATCCCCAAAAACAACAAACATGCAATTCAGGTTAGTTAGCTATGCTTATGCTGACTACTCCTTACAGGTAATTAATAACCAGTCAAGGCTATATAAGTACCATCAATAATTCAGTAATACTATTATCACAACACATTGAGAGATAAAACCAGATATTCAGTATTTTTGAAAGGACTATAATTAATCCCCCAATAGCTAAATACAGTACATAGATATCCTAACATAAGGTCTAGGATTATATTACTATTATTATATTTTATTATAATATATATAACTCTAGGGTTGCTTTAGCACTTTTCCACTACCTGAGTGATAGCTATTGCTTTTATTTGGCTGTTCAGCTATGTTAGATAGTTATCAGCTACCAACTTATCAGAATTATGGTTTTGTTTCAATTTCCAGGATTATTTTAAGCAAAGTAATATTTTGCTCAAGAGCCCACATTCAAAAACAAAGAACAAAAAAGTGTCCTGGATCATTAAATCTGCATAGAAGTGTTGCTTTAGAGTTAAGCAGCTCCCAACTCTAGTGATGTTTTAGGGAGAAAATCCACTATTGTCAGTTTTATCGAGGATATAAACACTTGAAAAAATCACATTACTTGGATAGTCAAAACACTGGAATGTATTAAATATATTGCAGCAATCACTATCTGAAGACAGTCAGTATACTCAGGGATGCAGCATGTCTACAGGAGAGACTTTGTCCCTTCCAGCATCTTTCAGGTTTTCTGTTTGTCTTTAGACACTACCCCTCTTTTTGCATTATTCAAAAGAGATTTTAGTGTTTAAATGTGTCTTACTTCAAGTGCAAAGTGCAGGAGGCACTGAAGACTTAGCATCACCAACTATACACGAGGGAAACAGTTTTCAGGTGATCCACAGAAGACTTTCACAAATCCTTCACATGATTTAGAGATTAAAACAAAACCTTCTAAATTAGACCTCTGAAAGCTTTTTAAGTCTGGATACCTGCTAATTTAATTCCAGCTTTTCTCATGCAAACAAGGTCACCTCCTCAGCAACACAGCTTTCTTGCTACCACTTCTCAAGAGCACTTTCTCTAACTTGATTTTAGTTTTTTAAACCAATGCAACTTTGTGCATGCAGGATTTTTAGCTGCTGACAGCAAAGGAAGTAGCTTTTCTGCTCAGCATGATGACTGGCCAAGTTAGCAAAGGGTGGATTCAACAGCTAGTTCAAATTCACACAGGAAGCCTATACACTGCCAGGAATGGAATCTAGTTTTCTTGGCTCCCAGTCGCATGCCTTTAAAAGAATAAAAGGATACAAAAATCTTTTCCTTTGTTGTTCACCTTTGAGATTTTGCTACCTCAAAGACTACAAAGAAATATATTACACTACCTCAAAAAGTGTCTGTCAACTTCATTTCTCAAGGGGGCAAGGGGAATAAGAAAAGGCTGAGAACATTTAAGATTAATAAAAATAACATTAAAAAAAAAGAAAACAAAGGCACAAAAATCTACCAGGTTTTAGAAATAATACACAACTTTTAAGGAGCACTTAACTCATTCATTAAAGTCTTAATCCTTTTCCAGTGATGTAAATGCTTCCAGCAGCAACACATTGACCTACTGTCACAGTAACCCAGCAACCTCTAACATAGTTTCAACTATCAACCACAAAGTACATTTCAAGCACTCCACACCTTCTATAGCTGTGGCATCCCACATCTGTGCACAGCTGCCAGCAAAAATGCCCACACGAGACCCTGGGCTGCAGCAAAAGACATGACCAGCAGGTCAAGGGAGGTGATTCTCCCCCTCTACTCTGCCCTTCTGAGACCCCACCTGGAGTATCACATCCAGGGGTCTGAGGTCCTCAGCACAAGAAAGATGTGGACCTGTTAGAGTGGGTCCAGAGGTGGCCACAAAGATGATCAGAGGATTGGTGCACCTCTCTCCTATGAAGAAAGGCATGGGATTGTCCAGCATGGAGAGGAGAAGGCTTCGGAGAGACCTCATTGCAGCCTTCCAGTATCTTAAGGGGCTTATTAAAAGGAGAGAGAGGGGCTCTTTATACAAGCAGATAGTGACAGGAAAAGGGGCAATGGTTTTAAACTGAAAGAGGGCAGGTTTAGAGGAGATGTTAGGAAGAAATTCTTTACTCAAACGGTGGTGAAGCACTGGAACAAATTGTCCAGAGAAGTTGTGGATGCCCCATTCCTGCAAGTGTTCAGGGCCAGGTTGGATAGAACCCTGAGCAACCTGATCTAGTGAAAGGCACCCCCGCCCATGGCAGGGGAGGGTTGGAACTAGATGATCTTGAAGGTCCCTTCCAACCCAAACCATTCTATGATTCTAATCTGGAATCCAGAAACCTAGAGCAGGGCTGTGGGAACACCACTGCCTTAAGTGCTGTATTTATTTCTGAAACTCACACACAATGGAAAAAATGTTAAATGCATGCACCATAAGGTCTTTGCTTGTTTACAGCTTGCTTAGGACTCAGAAGCTCCTTTGGTCTGATAAAGTGTCTAGAGATTCTCTTCCACTGTGCAAAAAAAATTAAATTTGGATAAAGAATACTGTGGAATTCTGGTTATCATTACTTTTTCAGTTAGGACTTACAAAAAACATGCTCTCAGACACAGCAATGAGGCCTCAAGCAAAGCCTAGATCAAACTCAGCATTCCTGGTATTTCAGAGCTGATGTTTTTAGACTGCAGACATTCAAGTTCTTTTTATACCTCAGACAGCAACAGAAAGAATATAAACCTAATCTTTGTGGAAATCTATCAGAAGTAGCATTTTAATCTCATCACCTATACATAATTATAAGTACTGCAGTACAGAGCAGTCTGGCATAAAATTTATCTGAATTCATTCAAGATAATCCTGGGAAGATCATGGAACAGATCCTCCTAGAAGCTATGCTAAGGCACATGGAAGACAAGGAGGTGATTCAGGACAGCCAGCATGGCTTTACCAAGGGCAAGTCCTGCCTGACCAACTTAGTGGCCTTCTATGATGGAGTGACTACATCAGTGCACAAGGGAAGGGCTACAGGTGTCATCTATCTGGACTTCTGTAAGGCCTGTGACAGAGTCCCACACAACATCCTTCTCTCTAAATTGGAAAGAGATGGATTCAATGAGTGGACTGTTAAATGGATAAGAAATTGGTTGGACAGTTGCATCCAGAAGGAAGCAGTCAACAGCTCAGAGTCCCGATGGACATCAGTGAAAAGTGGTGTCCCTCAGGAGTCTGTACAGGGACCAGTGTTATTTAATATCTTCATTAATGACATAGACAAAGGGATTGAGTGCACCCTCAGCAAATTTGCAAATGACACCAAGCTGAGTGGTGCTTTTAACACACCTGAGGGATGGGATGCCATCCACAGGGACCCGGACAAGCTTGAGAAGTGGGCCCATGAGAATCTCATGAGGTTTCAACAGGACTGAGTGCAAGGTTCTGCACCTGAGTCAGGGCAATCCAGGCTGGGAGATGAAGAGATCAAGAGCAGCCCTGCCAAGAAGGACTTGGTGGTGTTGGAGGATGAGAGGCTGGACATGAGCCAGCAATGTGCACTTACAGCCCAGAAAGCTAATTGTATCCTGGGCTGCATCAAAAGCAGCCTGGGCAGCAAGGCAAGAGAGGTGATTCTGTCCCTCTGCTCTCATGAAACCCCACCTGCAGTGCTACATACAGCTCTGGGGTCCCCAGCACAGGAAGGACATTGACCTGTTGGAGTCCAGAGTAGGCCATCAAGATTACAGGGATGAAGCACCTCTACTATGAGGAAAGGCTAAGAGAATTGGGATTGTTGAGCCTGGAAAAGAGAAGGCTTTGGGGTGACCGACCTAATTGTGGCCTTTCAGTACCTGAAGGGAGCCTACAAGAAAGATGGAAAGAGACTATTTACAAGAGCATGTAGTGACAGAACAAGGGGGAATGGATCCAAACTGAGAGTAGGTTTAGATTAGATATTTGGAAGAAATTCTTTCCTGTGAGGGTGGTGAGGTACTGGAACAGGTTGCTCAGAGTAGCTGTGGATGCCCCATCCCTGGAAGTGTTCAAGGCCAGGTTGGATGGGGCTTTGCACAACCTGGTCTAGTGGAAAGTATGATAATGTAACCAGCTGGTTAGGATGTCTGCTAGGAAGAGAATATGCATCTTCATTTTTACAGAGAGCAGAACGATCTGTGAAGGATGCAGCTCTGACCAGCCTTGCTCAAGGCAGACCAAGCTGCACTACAACTGACAACACTTTGTGGGCTAGGGCACAGACACATGCAAAGCAAGTGGATGAGAAAGCAAGAGCCTCGAACCCATGCAATGAGTCAGCACAGTTCTGTACCATAAAAAGGGATGCAAGGACTAGTATGTCTTAAGACATTTGACAAATATTTAGTGGAACTAATACAACTTACATGAGGCAGTCTTTAAGCATAAGTCTCCCATGAATGAGAATTTTGAAGGGCCTCCTTGCACAAAGTTTTCATGCAAGTATATTTGGTAACAATTTAGTGCTCTCTCCACTCCTGCTCCTCCCTCTTTTGTAGCCCTAATTCTTGGTATTATAAAATCCCTCCCCATCAAGGCTAAATATTTTATCACAAGCCAAACAGCATGACACCAGAAGAAAAATAAAAGCAGAAGCAGCAAATGAACCCTCAGGAACAATGATCCTATTTTTATGCAAACTCCATTATCTTGTCTTTAAGTGACTCAAAGTATGGAAAAATATACTACAGAGAACAACCCTGATCTGGTGGAGAATAAACATGGCAGCCTAATCAGTCCTTGAAGCCCAGTAGTTTCTATTTCTTTAGAGAACTGTAGCAATCGTGGTTTTCAGTTCTGTTTTCCACCCACCCCCCTCTCCTCTGCCTACCATCCCCAGTGACACATGAATAGTCTTAAGACATTGAAACACCATTTCTTGAAAAATAAATTTTCTGCTTGAACAGAACAGACTTGTCTGCATCAGAGGAAGCTACCTGAAAATTTCTGCTGCACAGCCTTCTATTCTCCTTTGACACATACAGCAAAAACCCCACCCTTAACTGCTAAAAACCTAAAATAAATGTAGAAAGAGAAAACAAGTTCGCCTAAGCATTGGTGCTCAGTGGGCCTTTCTTTAGTACCACATTGGTTTAGACCAATCTTACTATTTCTTCCATACTCAAGGGAAAAAAACAATCCACACTGGTGTAGAGAGACTAGGCAGCATAACTGCTCATTATCAAAGCTCATTAGCAAATGAGACACACCACCCCCAAAACAATAAAAAATAACACAGGGAAGAGAGAGTGGCAACTTCATTGTCTGAGTTTCCACACCTACACTTGACACTGCTCAGTGCTTCTTCCAATATATAAAAAGGGCTTTTAAAATTAAGTTCACCACTAGAAAGATGGTGCAAAACATCTAACTCCTCCAAGCACCACTCCTACAAGACCATATAAAAGGCACAGAATGATGGTGACATCACTGATGACCTCATCCTAATGACATAATAGAGACCCACCGAGTGTAGCAACTGCAATCAACAGGAAGCCATAACCCAAACAGAAAGACAAGGGCTTTCACACAGAAGAGGGTAAACATGGGCTCCTTTCTCCATCTCGTTGACTCTTCAGGTCTTTGCAATCGGTGAGCACCATGAAAAGCTGTAGGAACAGTGTCAGCCCATACCTTGCTCTCCAAGGCAAATTAAAGCCCTTCACTCAAAAATCTTTGTAAAACATAATACTAAGTTCCTACAGTGAAAGTCAGCTTCTCACTAAAGACCACGAGCCAAGTGTCACTGAAAAGCAAAGCCTATGCCAACACTTACCTGTATGTTGCCAGGCTATCCACTGCATTTTACAGCTCAGATGAACAAAAAATGGAAGGTTTGAGCTAATCCAGTCCTTGCTCTCGCCTTCTCAAGCAGGGCTGGCCTGGTGCCAGCATCCTATACCCCATGGGGAAGCTAGAGGCTGGGAGGGAGAGGTCGTCCCCAGGGGGCATAATGCTACTACCGAGGCAAGGGGCTCCTGCAGCTAGCCTCGAAGGAGCATGCCCCAGGGGCGTGCGGGGAGAGGCCTGCCACGAACCCCGGAGAAGGGCAGCAGGCCCAGGCCGCCCCACAACCCATCCAGTCCTCCACTCACCCTGGCGGCCCACGATCTCAGCCACATGGTCAGAGCTGGGCACGGGTACGCACTCAGTGGTGTTGACGCTCTTTCCGCAGAGCAACGCCGTCTGCTCGCCGCTGAGGCCCACCGAACCGCCGCCACTCAGGCCACCGCCGTAAGCGTGGGACAGCATTGCCGCCATCATGCCCTCAGGATCGTGCGCCCCGGCCACTACCTCCTGCTCATCGAAAGCGGGCGAGAGCAGGACGGATCCCAACGCCGGCAGAAGCGGGAGCGGCTGGGAGGGCGAGGAAGACGTGGAGAGCAGCAGCAGCGCGGCCAGGTGGTCCTCTTCGTCCTCTTCCTCCAGCTCCAGATCTCCCTCGCCCCTCGCCGCCGCCTCCCCCGCTCCGCCAAGCCTCGGCTCCCCGAGGGAGTCGGGCGGCGGCGCCAAGCCCGCCCGCTGCCGGGTCACCCCCATCACTCCGCTGCCTCCGGCGGGCAGGCCGTGGTCGCGGAAGCCGAGGCCGGAGATGTGCTGCTGGAGCAGAGGCAGCGGGGGGGGGGGGAGGCGCGGCAGCTCGGCGGCACAGGAGGCCGCGGCGGCGCTGCTGCTCGGCATGGCGAGGGAGGCACGGCAGGCCGGACAGGGTCTAGAGGCGCGGAGCCGCCATGCCGTGAGGAGCACGCCCCGGACCCCAGGGGCCGCGCTCTCAGCACACCTTCTGCCCCATAACCCTCCCCGCAGCAGGCCTACAGACAGCGCTGGAATAGAGGGATCAGCGGGGAAGAGGTGATCCCGCCCCGCGCTCGCCGAATCGCCATTGGGCGGCAAAGCCGGTTCCTGGGCGGTGCCAGGGATGGATGGGGCCTGCGGGGTGTGGGGAGGCCCCGCCCTCGACCCCGCCGCCTCAGCGCTTCGGTGAGCCCTGGGACGGTGGGGTGCTGTGAATTAAGGTCCGGTGAGACGGGGTGAGCCCCAAAACAGACAGAAATGACAGACACCGTCTGATGGACGTGGTGCCCTCTTTCCCCTCATACCTTGTTGTGTGGTTCCCCGCTGAGGTAAAGGCTCTGTGATTTGACAGTTACCATCCCCAACAGAGCCCATCTCCCTTCTCTGTGGTAAAAGCAAAGGCAATTGGCTGTGGACATCTTAATACAACCATAATAAAGTGCTTGAAAGTGATCTCTCACGGAGTTAGCTGCTTTATTAAACAGAGCATCTTCAAGGGCAGCCCAATGTGTCAGGGACATTGGTATGAGCACTGTGGCTTGAACAATGTATAGCCCATACTACAAATTAGAATCCAATAAAGCCTTTATAAAGTCTGTTTTAGGAATATCAAGTTCTTTCTACCGTGCTCATATTTGAGGTGATAGAATTGTATCATGACTTTGCAGTCAATAAAAAATATGTAATTCTCCAAACTTCTGTCCATATTGGTTGTAAAATAGTTACATGAATCTATTGTCTGAAGGAGTAGGCAGTACGGAAGGATTATGGGGTATATCAAATGTAGATGCAGGTGGAAGCCAGTTGATGTAGCTGAAGTTCTGCCTTTTGGTTCACTTCAATTTGCTCTTTTGAATGGCAAAATGAGCTCACAGCTTCAGGGCCATCCCTGCTGTGGCAGCAACATGACTTCACACACAACAAATGCTCCCCATAAATCCTACATGGCGACTCCTACCAAGGCCAGGTTGGATGAGGCTTTGAACAACCTGGTCTAGTGGAAGATGTCCCTGCCCCTGGCAGGGATCTTTACAATTCCTTCCAACCCAAACCATTCCATGATTCTATGATTCTATGGTCCTGGGGACTCTCTGGGGGACACATCCTGCTGCTCACCCATAAATGACCAGCTCATTTTTGAAACAGATTAGAAGTGTCTGGTTTCCAGCACTATCTTGTAAATTCCAGTCATTTCCAAGGCATTTATAACCCCCAGGAGGACTATATTTCTAACGTGCAGGTAAAGTGAAGTCCCAGTTTCCTCAGCATTCTCCAAAATTATGTCTCACCAAAAATTGTTGGGATTCATTTATTCAGCTAGACTGTCATACAGGGTCAGGGAAGTAAGTCCTGTACCTGGATCTATTTAACACCATCCCAAGCCCTGCCATGACACCAGAAGTTGACCTTCTCTCAGAAGAGAAGAGGGACCTATAAGGTTCACACACATCTGAATCTCTCAGCCTAGTCTTACTCTTTTTTTTCCTGTTTTTGGTGGAACAAAGAGAAGATGTAGAGTGAGGTATAAATATCAAAGCAAGAAGGATTATGTGCTTAACTGTAAACTGAAATGAAAGATTAAGTCTGAAAAAAGAATTACTTACCTGGTGGCTTGTTGGGACCTGTTCCTCACAGCTCACTTCACACCAGGGAAGCTATTTTAACCCTCTGTCTTCCCCCATTGCTTCACTCACCCCCATCATGGCTGAAGGAATTTATTAAAGAACATCATTAAAAGCTGAACTACATTTTGATTGACCCAAGAGGGGCTGTTCAGGCTTGTCACATTTTATTTCATAAAACACTACTTCATAAAATCATAGAATGGTTTGGGTTGGAAGGGACCTTCAAGATCATCTAGTTCCAACCCTCCCCTGCCTTGGGCAGATATGCCATTCACTAGATCAGGTTGCTCAGGGCCCCATCCAACCATGCTCTGAACACTTGCAGGAATGGGGCATCCACAACTTCTCTGGACAATTTGTTCCAGTGCTTCACCACCGTTTGAGTAAAGAATTTCTTCCTAACATCTCCTCTAAACCTGCCCTCTTTCAGTTTAAAACCATTGCCCCTTTTCCTGTCACTATCTGCTTGTATAAAGAGCCCCTCTCTCTCCTTTTAATAAGCCCCTTAAGATACTGGAAGGCTGCAATGAGGTCTCTCCGAAGCCTTCTCCTCTCCATGCTGGGCAATCCCATGCCTTTCTTCATAGGAGAGAGGTGCACCAATCCTCTGATCATCTTTGTGGCCACCTCTGGACCCACTCTAACAGGTCCACATCTTTCTTGTGCTGAGGACCTGGACACCATACTCCAGTTGGGGTCTCAGAAAGGCATACAGCGGGAGAATCACCTCCCTCGACCTGCTTGGCATGCATCTTTTGCTGCAGCCCAGGATGTGGTTGGTCTTCTGGGCTGTGAACATACACTTGGCTCATGTCCAGCCTCTCATCCACCAGAACTCCCAAGTCCTTTTCCACAGGGCTGTTCTCAATGACTTCTTCTCCCAATCTATACTCATATCTGGAATTGCCACAAATGACTTTCAGAATTCAAATAATATGTGCACTCCCCAATCAAGGGACTTGAGAAGGGATGACATGAGCATGCGGACAGGTGTCTTGGATTGAAAGACAGGTGTCTGCTAAGGAAGGCAGGAGCCTCCCTTGGAATGGAGAATATGACCCCCTTCCCTCCAAATTATTTAAATTTTGAAATTAAGGGGCTTTCAGGCAGAGATATGAGAATAGGAGTAACAGTTCTTTACTAGTATATATAACAAAGCAAACAAACAACAATAAATATGGTAGCAACAACAAACAGAACCAGAAACCCAGTAACAGCCTTCTCTGCCGCAGGCACTTTCCCCTTTGGTGTAGTGATGGTCACAGCTGGCAGGGGCGCTGGCGGGCTCTCGGTGGGCAGGGCAAGTGCGATAATTCCTCGCGGCGGTAGGGGGCGCTCCGGTACGAGCTCAGACACTACGTGGTAATGGCGGACTTGACTGAGACGGGAAGGGATGGAAGAAAGGCGTTTGCTTTACAACCCCCCAGGGGCAGCTGATCCCAGTGCCCCAGCAGGACTCTCAGGAGCAGCAAGCTAGGCCGGCAGGAATGAGCAACAATCCCAGGTGATAGACAAGATGTATCAAACTCCACAGCTGTAGCGAGAACCACGGGATGTCTCGGCAGGCTGGGGTGCGGGACTACAGTGTAGCGAAGACTCAGAGCAGTGGCAAAAAAGTGGCAGGGACGGGGCAGCGACAGCCCGGCTCCGAGCAGGGGAAAGGTGGACTCGGAATCCCGGGGTTTTCCCCCGTCCCCCTGAGGCACACAAGCAGATGGTGAAAAGTCCCTCTTTTAGTGAGGTAAGGTCCCAGTGTGTGAAAAAACAAAGTTCACTTTCCTGTAAAGATTTAAAAAGTTTAATAAAGGACAATAGTAGACAAAGACAATAAAGCAAAGATTTAAGGCCAGATGCCTCTTGGCATTCAGCCAAGAGCACACTGGCTGTTTTGGAAGCACCCTTTATATACCCTTTCTGTTGCATCAGCCTGTTACATATTAATAAACAATTATGCATATTAAACTTTTCCCCAAATTCGTTTACACATTTCAAGAACTGTTTAGCATGGCTTATCTTTGGGTCCACATTGTTAGAGCATGTGTATTTTCTTGGTTGTGGTTTTAGTCCATTCTTATCACCGCCAGTTATGGGCTTTAGTCCATACTTTCTACTGATGGTAAGTGTTGATAGTCATATCAGTAGCAGGGGTCTTCATCACATGTTCCTTGAATATTATCCCAACCAAGCAGGCATTTTAACACAAGCATATCTATATCAGCTATTTCAGTACTATGTCTAAGCATAATTAACAAGAGAATTAAAAACTATATAGCAAAGTTACTTTAACATTACATATATAGCATCTGTCTTGGTTTGAAAAGACAGGTGTCTGCTAAGGAAGGCAGGAGCCTCCCCTGAAATGGAAAATGTAAACCCCCTCCCTCTGAACTGTTATAAAGTTGAAATTAAGGGGGGCTCTCACGCAAAGATATGGGAGCAGGAATAACAGTTCTTTATTAGGGAAGAAAATAAAAAAAAAAATGCAGTAATACAAAACAACACTGATAGAGTCAGAATACAACCTGACACCCTGTGAGTTGGTAGCAGTCCA
Source organism: Diglossa brunneiventris (assembly GCA_019023105.1). NCBI lineage: Eukaryota > Metazoa > Chordata > Aves > Passeriformes > Thraupidae > Diglossa > Diglossa brunneiventris. The sequence continues at coordinate 35,629,782 of CM032356.1, read as the reverse complement.
ATTAAATGGTGGCTGCAGTCCTCCTGGAGTGACAGATGTGGTTCTGTTGAAGAAGTGATCCTGTAGAAGGGTGTAGTCTTCCTCTCTTCATCTACACCCAGTGGTGGTGTAGATGGGCCTGGTCTTCCTCTGGGAATCCACTGAAGAAGAAAGCTGCTCTTCTTGGAATCCAGTGGAAAAGGCTGCCTATGGTCTTCCAAATCTTTGATTATATCCCGTTAGGAATGCTTGGCTCCTCCCTCTGGGTGGAGCTTCTCACAATGGGATGATGTAATTTTATCAGTCATGCAGTGAGACTCAATGGTCCATTTAACAGAAGGTATCTCCCTGGAGGGAGGATTGGTTTGTGGAAGAGATAGAGAAAACTGCCCAATTAACAGAAGATAACTGCTCCACAGATAGGAATAGAATACACACGCTTATTTCCAACCTAAGACAGCATCCATTTTAATATTTGCAAAAAGCCAATATTATAATATATATCTATATCAACCCTCCCTTCTTTTTTATAAATAATTTGTCTTGAGCAAAAATTCTTGTTTTCTAACCTCCATTATTTGTTCATTTTTTTCACAAATCAATTTTGCATCTTCAAAGGGTCTTCCATATTATTTTTTTTCTTTAACACCATGATCTTTTGTGCCATTCCAGATGTAGCCAATTTTGGGTCTATAGGCATTGTTACCACTTGCATGCCTTGGACTACGCTGGTGATTAGCCAAATAAAACAGGGGATCAAGCAAGGAAGAAATATCAAACCAGCTGTAGCACATAAAAGGAAGAAGCCTAATTTCTTCCACTATTCGATCCCCAATACATTATCCCACCAGCTAGTTTTTACCATTGGTTCACAATTTTGACCCGGTACATGGGCTATTTTTCTGATATTCTTGGCTATATATCCAAGATGGCATTTCCATAGTCATCTATTTTCAAACAACAATGTGATGTATTAAATTTTCCACAAAAACCCCCTTCTTCAGCTAATAGTCTAAAGCCAACCTATTTTGATACACTGCAGCTCTTGTCTGGCTTTTTTGACTTGATATTAATTCCAATGCCTGACCAGGTCTGTTATTATTGTTGCAACTGCTTGGAGTCTTGTAATACAGTTTAATACATAAATTGGGGTTCAATATCCCCAACTCCCCTCTTGTGCCCAGGTGGCTGGCCCATATGTTTCCAATATGCATTCAGGAGGGCATTCCTCATCTCCCCATTTTTGAAATCCTCTGATCAATTCTCTTTTATTTCCTTTTACGTCCCCATAAATTGGTATTGGAATATGATCCCAATATTACCGGGTGGAACATGCCTGGGCTTGTTTGACCCTTGCTGCTTGACCAAAGGCAGCAGCTGTGGTGTTTCACCTCAGAGATACCTTTGGCTAGCTGTATGTTGCAGCTAGGCACTTGGAACAAGTCCAGGCATACAGGAACTCAGGTTTTACCTCTGATGGAAAGGCTTTAGGTGAGGTGAAGAGGAAAAGGAGACGGATTCTGCTGGAGGGTTAATCCAGAGTTTTATTCCAGGGTCACAGATCTCTGTATCCTGGTAACAGTTCCAACAGAATCACAACCACATGGTCTCAGTGTCCTTTTAAGCTCGGGGGGAGGGGGAGGAAAGGGGCAGGTATGGCACCAACCAGGTGGGAGGGGCGGTGTTGTAGTGTGCTTTTATTTTGCAGGTTATTGTTTGATTTGTTGTTTGGTAGTTATTTGGGCTTTTTCGCCCCTGCTTTTGGAGTGACACAGACTTGTCTTTGGTATTCAGTTGAGCCAGGTGTCGGTTTATCTCTTTGCTACTTAGCTACTTAGCTACTTTTCTGCCAAGTTTCAAACCCTTTCCTCCCACATGCAGTTGTTAACCCCTCCTGTCCCAGGCAGTTTTCCTCCCTTGTATCCCTTGCCCTTGTGTTCCACCCCCAGTTCTCCTGATTAGTTGAACATTGTATCCTCCCTTGAGACCCGCCCCCTGTTTATAAGCTGTTGTTTGCCCCCAGCTCATTGCCTGGGACCCCGAGACTCGGGGAGTGTAACATCAAATAAAGTAACCCAGTGCCACCCCAGGCCCGTGCTGCTGCTGTGGCCTTTTTGTTCTGTGTTGTGCCTCGGCTGGTAGCTGGGATTCTGCGGAGCCCCGAAAGGGGGACTGTCGCCCCCCCACTGTCACTATCTAGCCGGGACCTGCGACAGGGGGGAGTCTCAGGGGACAAGTGACACTTGGCTAGGCCAATGACCCCAGGGCTGAGAAGCATCTTTTGAACTTCAACCAGACGATGCCCTTGCTGGAATGTTAAGATTGACGGACAGCACTTAGCAAGGGGGCAGGGGAAAGGAGAGGTTGGCACACCTGAGGGACTGGGATAGGTGAAGCAGGATATTGCTTCACACCACAACATCTCCCCCTAGTTTTGTTTAAAAAGAGGACTGGGTTTATGGTGCAGAATGCTTGTCAAACCATGGTTGGTAAATCAGTTCCTCCTCTGCAGGAAGGTCAGTGTTTTCCACTGAGGCTTCCATGTCATCCATTGGAGCACTAAGGGCTTCCAAATGGTAAATTTCAGGAGGGGGAGATGAGCTTGAAATCAACTTGAGAACCATGCATTTGATTAGTCCAAAAACAATGCTAACAACTACAATAACAATAGCTAAAATAAACAATACTAAAAACACAGTTTTCAGAAATAGATCCCAACCAGCCCGAGAGTCCCCAGCCTTTGAACAGTCCACTCAGCCAGTCGTCAGTTTCTCGCTTGATGGCCAAGGGCTTTTGCCAAGGTAGTCCATACGTGCTTTTGGCTGAGGGACTATCCAGGAGATCACTGGTGGGATGATCGCGAGTAGGACGAGGAGCAGGCTTGGTCTCATTGGCGTCTTGAGAGTACACACGAACAGAGGGATCTAAACTGGTACAAGGAACTTAAGACAAACATATATTACAAACCATTCCAGATAGGAGGCTTAAATGGAATTTCCTCCAGAGAACACGTGCGGCATTTCCTTCTCCAGGCAGCATTAGCAACCTGGGGCACTTCTGTAGATTTCTCTGAGACCTTGGGGGACATAGGGCCTTACCCATTTGGAAGGAACCCACTTTAAACCAGAGGGGGTGGACACACAGGCGTATCCACGTCCCCAAGTAACCAATTTGTAAGGTCCCACTGTCTTCCAAGTCTCAGGGTCCTTTACTAAGACCGGAGGCTTTTCTTTCATCAACATATGACTGCTCCCCCCAAAGTGGCGTAGGATGGGCTGATTCAGGCTGTCAAAGGAACAATTCAGAAAATTGATTGTGAACAGCGCCCTGGACAACCGGATGTGGGGGAGGTTCCACCTTCAGAACCTGATGTTGCTGGTCCAGGACTCTTTTGATATCACGGTGAGTCCTTTCTACTATGGCTTGACCTGTAGGGGAGTAGGGGATGCCAGTTTTGTGCTCTACTCCCCATTGCTGCAGGAAGCTCCCGAATTCCATGGATTTGTAGGCAGGCCCATTATCAGTTTTCAACTCCTTGGGGATGCCCATGAAAGAAAAAGCCTGTAAGAGGTGCTTAATGACATCGATAGATGATTCTCCTGTGTGGGCAGAAGCATAGACCGCTCCAGAAAAGGTATCTACACTAACGTGAATGTATTTCTGCCGTCCAAATGACTGTATGTGTGTTACATCTGTTTGCCACAGTTCACAACTGTTCAACCCCCTTGGGTTTGCTCCCGCACTCACTGTAGGGAGTGCATGTTGTTGGCAATTTGGGCATGTGGCCACAATCGCTTTGGCCTGTTCTCAAGTGATGTGAAACTGACGAACTAGGCCAGGTGCATTTTGGTGGAAAAGCTGGTGGCTGATTTTTGCGTGTTCAAAAACATTTGGGAGAGTGGCCATCACTGCAGGTGCAGCAAGAGCATCTGCTTTTCTGTTGCCTTCAGCGATAAACCCTGGCAAGTCAGTGTGTGACCTGAGGTGCATCACATAAAATGGTTGCTCTCGGTGGGTGACTAACTTTACAAGTTTTGAGAGCAGTTTGAAAAGTGCGATGTTAGACACTTCTTGCAGTATTGCTTGATCTGCCCTGGATACTACTCCTGCCACGTATGCAGAATCTGTAATCAGATGGAATGGTTCTGAGAACTTTTCAAAAGCCCTAACAACTGCAGCCAACTCAGCAACCTGAGGTGAGCCTTCCACCTCAGCAATGTCCATCTCCCACTGCTGGGTTTGAGGATCCTTCCAAGTAATAACGGACTTGTGGGACCTCCCGGACGCATCTGTAAAGACAGTCAGAGCCTTTTTTAAAGGTCTCCTACTTTGAGCACTTCTCAATTTCAGAGTAAATTGAACATCTTGTTCGAACATCTTGTGGGCAGGCCATTGGACAGAAATTTGTCCTGAGTAGGAATCCAGAGCAAACTGCAACACTTCATTTTCTCGAAACAATTGTTCCAATATTTGCATAGTATTTTGGCCCGATTTTAACTCAATTGGAATGTGAATGCACTCAAAGTCACATCCTGCTAGCTCCCTGATCCGGGTCCTTGCTTTCCGGATCAGTTCTGCTACCAGCTCTTGAGGCTTTGTCATTCTCTTGGACCTTTTGTGACTGAGGAAAACCCATTCTATGATCAAGAGAGGGTCCCCTCTGGTCCTGGCCCTTTTTTGGTGTTTCCTTTGCCTTAGGTGTTTGTTTTTCCTCCCACTGGAAAATGATTCCATGGAGGTGTGGCAACTTACCTAAGATGATAAATTTGAATGGCAGGTCAGGCTGACATCGATTAGCCTGTCTTGTGGACATTGCCATCTGAACCTTTTCTAGAGCCTTCTGTGCCTCTGGGGTAATAGACCTAGGAGCACCCGAGTCCTCTCCCCCTTTCAATAAATTGAAAAGAGGGGCAAGGTCTTCGTTAGTCAGACCGAGCCATGGCCTTACCCAATTTAAAGACCCACACAACTTGTGGACATCCGCAAGGGTCTTGATCTTTGGATTGATTTCTAGTTTTTGAGGAACAAAGGTCCTATTTCCAATTTCTAAGCCCAAATATTTCCAAGGTGGCATCTTTTGAATTTTCTTTTCCTGGAGCTCGAACCCTGCAACAATCAATGCATCGATCGTTAGGTCAAGCGCATGTGTGAGTAAATCATCATTGGGGGCACACACAAGGATGTCATCCATATAATGATAGATGATGGCCTTTTCTGTGGCTGCACGCACTGGGGAAAGCAGGGAAGAGACATACCACTGGCAGATAGCTGGCGAGACCTTTAGTCCCTGAGGAAGAACTGTCCAATGGTACCTTTTCATAGGGGGTTTCCATGTTGATGGTGGGGACCGAGAATGCAAAATGCAGTGCATCGTCAGGGTGTAGGAGAATTTGGAAAAAACAATCTTTTACATCAATAACAGCCAATTTCCAATCCTGGGGAAGCATCGTTGGGGATGGCATACCAGGTTGGGGAGAGCCCATATCTTCAATGACATTATTAATTTGTCGGAGGTCGTGGAGGAGCCGCCATCTCTTTTTGTCAGCCTTCTGGATGACAAACACTGGAGAGTTCCATGGGGACGTGGTCTCCACAATGTGACCCTTTTTTAGTTGCTCTTCCACTAGCTCCTCGAGCACCTTTATTTTTTGTTTACTGAGCGGCCACTGTTTCACCTCAACTGGTGTGTCTGTCTTCCAATTCAGCTTTTGGGTGGGGTGCTGTTCAATGACTGCTGTACAAAAAATGCTGTGGAGAGTCTGGAATATCAATTGTGACACCCCACTGGGCCATTAAATCTCTCCCTAACAATGGTTCTGAGTAATCTAACACAAATGGACGGATATTTGCCAATTGTCCATTTGGTCCCTCGATTTGGATGACGCTCTTGGATTGTCTCACCAATTGCAGGCCTCCTACACCTCGAACGTGACCGGCAACATTTTGCAAAGGCCAATGTGCTGGCCAGTCTTGTACTGGGATCACTGTGCAGTCTGCACCCGTGTCTATGAGCATCTCAGTGCGTTTTGATTCCCCACCCACACTGACAATACACCATAATTTGGGTTTGTCTTTCCCAATACCTTGGACCCAGGTGACTGTGGGCCCTTGTTTTTCAGTGCTTTCAGGTAAGAACGGCACAGGGATAGCTTGTGCAACAATTTGTCCCTTGGGAAGAAACAGGGGTGAGTGGAAACAGTGCAGCCCAAGAACGAATTGCTCAGGATCTGATGTTGTCATTCCTGGAGCAATTTCGATCTCTTGTGGTGTGTGTTTGGTGTCCCCAATGACGATGTACTTACAACAAATTCGGTGCCAAGTACCCTTCTGTTCTGGATTGACAGAGACAAAATGCCAGTCAGTGTCTTTCAGGTGGAGTGATTCTGTCAGCTGCAACCTGTAAGGCTCATTGACAGAAGATGTGGTTAACATAGGTTCACCTAAATCATAACAAAGGTTATTTTGTTTCACTTTCAACAGTGGACCAGCAGACATGGTCTTTGAAGCATCTGCTTCACTTACAGAAATAGTAATATTACCGCGCGCTTTGTCTATTTTGCCTCTATTATTCCCTTGGCCTGCTCTTTTTGTGTCTGCACGCCTGGCAGGCCGGCGCTCCCCATTTAGTTTTTTTGTTGTTGTTGACCCCCAGGGAGTGCTTGTAGTTCTCCCCCCCTGCCATTTCTAAATTCATCAAATTGCTTTTTCAGGGGGCACTGGCTACTCCAATGCCCAAGGTTATTGCAAAGCAGGCATGGCTTTGTGGGGTCAACCATTGCTGGTCTTCGCTGCTGCCCAAGGTGCTGCTGTGCTGAGGGAATGGGCGCAGGGCTGGCAACGGCGACATGCTGAGGTAGTCTTGGCAACAGCCTTGGTCTGGTGTCTTCAGCAACACTCATCAGAGGCACTTTCCTGTTGCAAACTAGAAGCATATCTTTTAGTGTAGGGGGAAATTCTAAAGGAAGGCTCAAAATTGACGCTCGACACTGTTAATTTGCATTTGTAAATGCCATTTCTTCTAAAACCTCTTCCCTTGCATTTTCTTTTTTAACTTGTATTGCAATGGCTCTAGTTAACCTTTCTACAAATTTCAGAAAAGGCTCTGATGGTAGCTGCTTGATCTTACTATAGGGCTCAAATGGGCCCTCAGCTTGAAGGGAAAAGAAGGCCTTTTCAGCTGCTTCTTTGACTTTCTTGAGGGTTTCTACAGGAATTATGGTAGCTTGGATTGAGGGTAAAGACCATTGGCCCTCCCCAGAGAGATGCTCAATGGTAATTGGCATGCCATTGGTATCTTTTGCTGTGTTTGGATCAGCATGCAAGCCTGGGAGAGCTTCTTTTAGCAGTTGTTTCCATGCTAATTCCCATAATTTGAATTCTGTAGAGGTCATGAGGCATGAGAAAAGCTGTTTTAAACCATGTGGGACTACTACAGTCCTACTCAGTTCAGAATTTTAAAGGCCACGGAAGTATGGGCTGTGTGGGCCATACTCCTTATAGGATTTGCAGACCTCTTTAATCAATTGTCGTCCAAAAAGAGCTCCAATTAGCAGTTGGGGCTGCTCCCCCTTGTGCTGCAGGCTGATATGTAACAGGAGCGAATGACAAAGTGGGACCCTGTATTGGGTCTGCAGTTTCCTGCTCCGTATCCTTAGAATCGGAAGCATTGGGATCACAGATACAGCTGTGGGGATAAGCAGTGGGTGTGCCCCCACCGTAGGAACCCGGGGAGGGGGCGGGGACACAATGGGAACAGGGGGCGGGGACAGGGTGTTGGCAAGGGGTGGGGATACCGTGGGAACAGAGGGCGGGGACAGGGGGCAGGCAGGGGGCGGGGACACCTGGTGACATCACACCAGCAGACGCCCCCTGGGAGGAATAGAAGGTACAGCAGGTAAGGGGTGGGGAGGGAAGGTGTCGCGAGGATCAGGAGGAGAGGGGGATGGGGAAGGGGTTTTGGGATGCTTAGAGGAATCATGGGAAGAAGGAGACCAGGTATGGGATGGTGCCACGTGGCATCCTCCATCTTGTTGACTCCCTAGGGACTGGGGGCCATTTTGGGAATCACTGCTCTCTGAAAAGCTAACGCGTGCTCTGGGTTTCAGAGCGGGGAACGCAGGGTTTGGGGAAAGGTTCCACGTGGTCTGGCCAGGACTTTGTGGACAGGGGGAACTCGGGCATTTTAAAGTGCTCAGGGAGCCGGCTTCCCAGGGCATGAGCAGAGTGTGCTCTCTTTAAAATACCAAGTTTTGGGATACAGGGTATGGGGGGGGGGGGGGGGGGGGGAGAAACAGGGAGAGCAGAGGTACATTCCTTAATATTTGGCTTTTTCTCCAATTCCCTTTGTTTGAGCTAGGCTGCTCGAACTTGTAAACTCCAGAACACAAATTTAGCTGAAGATGTGTTCCCAGACTGTCCCAAGGTTATCAATTCATTCCCTACTTTATCCCAAAATTGAATATTATGGACTTCTTCAGGGGAAATTTGTGGGAAGTGTAGAAAAAGCCACCTTATAAACTGTTTCAATTTGCCTTTAGAGAACTTTACATTTCCACTAACTGAAATTCCAACGATATGATAATACCCTCCTTTTTGTGCTGTGCTTAACTTAGAGCCCATTTTAGATGTAAAAGGCACAATACAAACTCCTGCCGACCGAAAACAAAGCCAAATCAGCTACTGATTTCTAAAAAAAAAACCACGGTTAAGAAGCGAAAACGAGCAGACGATAGCACTTCACAATGCAGCTGTTTATACTTCTTTAAAAATGCCGCCGGCAGCAGCACGGAATCGGGACCCGCCCCGCCGCGCCGAGAGAGAGCAGCCCCCCCGCAGCGTGTGTAGAGAGCCGAGCACGCCGCCTCCGAGCCGGCGCCGCGAATTAGAAAAGTAGCAAAACCACGCCGCAGTGAGCTAAAGCCTAATAGGGTATCGCTCCCGCTCCGCAGGGCTGCGCAGCCTATTATGCAAGAGCGAAAAAGAACAGAACTCACGGCAGAGACTGTTTTTCGAGCTTCTACCCCTCCCAAGGAGCAGAAATACTCACCGAAATCGAAGCCGTTGCTGGCAAGGTCAAGCAGGGTGGTCTCTTCACCGGAATAGGACCCCACGGGCAGGAGGGGCTCCCCTATTCTCCTCTGGAAAATTTGCTCACTGGAAAGGAGCAGCACTTTCCAAAGGCGCAGAGCGTTCCGCGAGGCTTCTTGTGGGTTCAGTCCCAAAGTCTCTCTGGAGAGCGATGCAGCCAAAGCTCTTCCAGTGGATGCTCAGCTGCCTTAAAGCTTTTCCGAGGTTCTGAGATTCCCTCTTGGGGCTGCAGGTTCAATCAGCCAGACGTTGGGCACCAAATATTGGAATAAAAAATCCCAATATTACCGGGTGGAACGTGCCTGGGCTCGTCTGACCCTTGCTGCTTGACCAAAGGCGGCAGCTGCGGTGCTTCACCTCAGAGACACCTTTGGCTAGCTGGAAATTGCAGCTGGCACTTGGAACAAGTCCAGGCTGGCAGGAACTCAGGCTTTACCTCTGATGGAACGGCTTTAGGCGAGGTGAAGAGGAAAAGGAGACGGATTCTGCCGGAGGGTTAATCCAGAGTTTTATTCCACGGTCACAGATCTCTGAATCTTGGTAACAGCTCCAACAGAATAGCCACCGCATGGTCTCAGTGTCCTTTTAAGCTCGGGGGAAGGGGGAGGAAAGGGGCAGATATGGCACCAACCAGGTGGGAGGGGGGGGAGTCTCAGGGGACAAGTGACACTTGGCTAGGCCAATGACCCCAGGGCTGAGAAGCATCTTTTGAACTTCACCAACCAGACGATGCCCTTGCTGGAATGTTAAGATTGACGGACAGCACTTAGCAAGGGGGCAGGGGGGAGGGGAAAGGAGAGGTTGGCACACCTGAGGGACTGGGATAGGTGAAGCAGGATATTGCAACACACTGCAACATTAGACATAGAGCTTCTCCAAATTACTTTGAAGCAACTGGGACAAGTGGTGCCTAAAAAAGCAACACCATATTTCAAGGGAAAGAAGGAAGGGGTTACAACCTGTCATTGAGTGCCTGCTAAAGGCAGGTCGTTTGGAGGCATGTATGTCTCCCTATAACACTCCTATCCTGCTGGTTAAGAAACCAGATGGAACCTACAGGATGGTGCAGGACCAGATGCTTTCTAGGGGGTGTCCGATTACAGTGGTCAGTAAACACTATTTTCCCTTTGAGTGGGAACAACAGGAACGAGGGAGAAACGTAAAAGAACAATTGACATGGACAGTCCTTCCACAGGGATATTCAGAATCACCAGGTTTGTTTGGGCAAGCCTTGCAAGAAAATATTAAGAGAGTTTACTACACCCTCGGGAGTTAGGTTGTTGCAGTATGTGACTTGCTTTTATCAAGGGAACAGGAAAAGGTGGTTGAAAAGGCTTATGAAAACCTGCTTAATTTTCTTGCTAAAAAGGGACTTGGAGTGTCTCAAAAGAAGGCACAGTTGGTAGCGAAAAAGGTCAAATATTTGGGACACATTCTGACTGGAGGGTTACAGTGTATTGATCCAGAAAGAATACAAGGAATATTTCAAGTAACATTACCCCAGACAAAGAAGGAGTTACAGCAGGCTTTGGGGTTGGTGGGCTACTGCAGAGCATGGATTGAGGATTTTTCTGTTGTGGCCAGACCTTTATATGACTTTTTAACCCAAAACCATCCTAACGTTGTGCTATGGACACCAGAAAGAGAGCAAAGCTTTAGCAAATTAAAAGACAAATTGATTAATGCCCCAGTCTTAGCTCTTCCAGACTCAGGAAAGGAATTTGAGCTATATGTGGATTTTAAACAGGGCCATGATAAAGGAATTTTGGTACAAGAACATGGAGGGACAGGGCAGCTTTTTCTAAGCTGTTAGACCCAGTGGCCAGAGGCAGGCCTCATTGTCTGCAGAACTGTGCAGCCACAGCTTTGCTGGTAATTGAGGCCCAAAAACTGACAATGGGAGGATATTTGATTGTTAAGGTTTCACATCAAGTTATTTTTGTTAACTGAAAGAGCCTCTAAGTGGATGACCAGTGCTCCATAATTACAGTATGAATCTTTTTTTAATGGAATAGGAGGACTTTGAATTGAAAAGTGGGGAAGGATTTTTCCTGGGTTGGCTATATGATGCTTGTATCCCCAATCTGTATCCCCAATCTGTTCTGCTTGTGCTGGATAATAAGTTTTGCACCTTTAAGACATGTTCCAAGAGCGAAGGGAGGAGAGAAGAAGCACAGAGTTTGTTTTCAGAAACTGCACTCACTCCTCCACATTCCTGCTCCTGTACTGTGTTTTCTGCAGATGGACAGACAGCAGGACAGAGCTACCCTTTGCTTTTAGTTAGTTTTAGCTAGCTGAGGCAAAGAAGTTCCCTGGACTGTGTTTTTTTTCCTTGTCTTTGGACCTGTTTAAACCTGCTCTGGACTGAACACCCAGAAGAGCACTGGCAGCTCTCACCTGTGGCCCACTGGGCCTGGCCTGGGCCGCGGCATTTCCAGCGCTGGAGGGACTGATTAGAGACTGAGTGAGCCGAACTACAACCCAGGAAGGAGACTTTCTGAGTTTGTCTCTCTTTTGGAGCGGAAAGAGGTTTTATTGTTGTCCTGGGTTGACTATATGATGCTTTTATCCCCAAATCGTCTCATTTGTTTATGCTGAATAATAATAAGTTTTGCACCTTTAAGACTTGTTGCAGAGAGTGAAGGGGGGGAGAGAAGAAGTGCACAGTTTTTTTTCTTTCCCTCAGACACTGCACTTACTCCCCCGCATTCCTCCTGGACTGTGTTTGTCTGTTGATGAACAGACAGCAGGACAGAGAGCTCTCCTTTTGCTTTTAGTTAGTTTTAGCTGGCTGAGGCAAAGAAGAGTCCCTGGACTGTGGGTTTTTTTTCCTTCTCTTTGGACCTCTTGGAACCTGCTCTGGACTGAACACCCAGGGGAGCACCGGCAGCTGCACCTGTGGCCACCGGGCCGGGCCGGGCCTGGCCTGCGACAAATTCCAGCACCAGGAGAGCTGATCAGAGACTGAGTGAGCCGGGGTGCAACCCGGGGACAGGGGGGTTTCTCAGTTTGTCATCTCTTTTAGAGCGGCAAGGGGTTTTATTGTTTAATATTGTTTAGGTTCTATTGTTTAATAAACAGTTTTTTTCCACTTTTCTCCAAAGAAGTATTTTCTCCCAGACCGGTTGGGGGAGGGAGGAGCCGATTAAATTTATCTTCCTACCAGAGCCCCTCTGAAGACTCTCTCCCAAATTTTGCTCTAAACCAAGACATATACAAATCTTGGCGCCCAACGTCGGGCTCGAGAAAGTGGAAAAAAGCTTATTGTGTGTGTTGGTTGTGCTCACTAGCTAGTGAGTTAAAGCGGTCAGTAGCCATGCTGCTGGAATTCGTAACATCTCTTGGGGTGGAGGCCTTCATGTAGTTCTGGTCTCTAGACCTTTTTTGAGATTTCAATACCTTTCTGGTCTCTAGGATTATTGTTCATAATACGTAATTTTTACGGTAGAGGGGCACGGATTGGAATAGCTCTTGTGCTGGCCTTGGTGATAATGATTTATAGGGCGTTTATAAAGATGCTGGCGTCTGTTTACGATATGTTTCGTCCTACCCTGCATCCCAGTTCCGGTAGTATGTTTTGGGAATTTATTAGTAATTGCACCCAGTTTGTTAGAGGAGGAGCCGAGAATAAGGCTTTCCAGCCTTTCTTTTCCTTCTTCTCCTTTGAAGCTGTTATGTCACTGTTTGAGAATGTTCAGTTTCCCCTGACTGTTAAAGAGACCATCTTTCTGGTATTGAATCTGGTAGGCTTCCTCTATATAGTCTGCAGCTTCTCTAGAATGAAAGCTGAGATATCCAGAAGAGTTGGTGAGACCCCTGACCCAGAAGCAGATGCAGGCGTGAAAAATCCTGAGTGGTGTGGAGAATAAGAAAATATAGGCCAAACCCTGAAAGAATTTTCTGATCCTGTAAGCTGGGATTTTCCACGGGAGCAAATTCAGAACCCAGCTGAGGTGGGGAAATACCTAAAGGAGAAGTGCCATGACGATTCAAACGAGAAAAGGCTCATTGCAATAAGCTGGGCCCTGGCCTATGCTTATCGCACTCTGTTAGATACTGTAGGGCAGCAGACAGCAGCAGGGGGGCAGGGAGATAAAATCAGCTATCCCAGTCACTCAGGCTGCAGCCAGCACCCCAGGCTCGAAGCCAGCAGCCAAACCAGATAGTGAGCCTAAGCCAGCAGCTAAACCAATGGCTGTTGCTACCAGTACCAGAAATGAGAAATGCATGGACAAAACCAACCGACCAGCAGATGATGAGGATGATAATACAGGAGAAGGAACCTCAATACCTCCTGACATAAAATCAGGAGTCAAAGCAGCAGGTGCAAGATCCGATGCAAATATTGAGTCCTTTTCCCTGAAAAACCTTCGTGGACTACGGAAGGATTACACCCGACGAGCTGATGAATCCATAATTAGTTGGCTAGTCCGTCTCTGAGATACTGCAGGTGAAGCCACAATTCTAGACGGCACTGAAGCGAGGCATTTGAGATCCTTGTCACAAGATCCTGTCATTGACCAAGGAATGATGAGGGGGGCTAATCTGCACAGCCTCTGGTCACAGGTCTTGGAAAGTGTTGCACAAAGATACCTGTGTGCAGATGATCTTTATATGCAGCAGATACAGTAGAAGACCATAGAGCAAGGGATCCAACGCCTAAGAGAAATGGCAGTGGCAGAGATTATCTTCTCAGATGATGTAACAACTAAGAACCCAGACTTAGTACCATGCACGTCTGTGATGTGGCGAAAACTTGTACGACTTGGGCCACATGAATACGCTTCTGCCTTAGCCATAATGAAGAGAGATGAGAGAGATGAGACTGTGCTAGATATAGCAAAGAAGCTCCGAGCATATGCAGATGCTGTGCATGGCCCAACACATGCCAGAATCGCAGCAGTAGAAACACGTCTGCAGAAATTAGAGGACAATATAGAGGAGAACCACAAGAAACTCAGAGAAGAGATTGAAGAAGACCTTCTCCAAATCTCAGCAGTACAGATCAGAGGTTCTGGTATGCAAGGCAGACGTTTCCCAGATGGCGAGAGAAGGTACACCCCACGAGCTGAGCTGTGGTTCTACCTGCGTGATTGTAGAGAAAACATGAAGAGGTGAGATAGACAACCTACTGCTGTTCTGGCACGACGGGTGCGTGAATTGAAAGAAGACAAAGCTGAGAGAAAGAATTCCACCAAAAAGAAAGCAGCTCCAGTTACCCGTAGCCAAACTGCCAAGTATGAGGATGATGACATGTCCGATCCCCTTGAAAGAACATCCAAGACATATGCCCAGGGAAAGAAGGATAACCAAGCTTAGAGGGGCCCTGCCTCTAGCCAGGTAGAGGCTAGAGAAAATCGTGTTTTCTAGTCTGTGTAGATTCGTTAACCTGGCACATCGGAACCACAAGAGTATAAAGCTTTAGTTGATACTGGTGCTCAATGTACATTAATTCCGTCGAGACGTGGAAACAGAGTCTGTTTCTATTGCTGGTGTGACAAAGAAATCACAAGATTTCACTTTAGTAGAAGCTGAAGTGAGCCTGACTGGAAACGAGTGGAAGAAACACCCTATTGTGACTGGCCCAGAGGCCCCATGCATTTTAGGCATAGACTTTCTCAGAAGTGGGTATTTCAAAGACCCAAAGGGACTCAGATAAGCATTTAGAATAGCTGCTATAAAGACAGAGAGTGTCAAGCAGTTGAACACCTTGCCTGGACTGTCAGAAAACCCATCTGCAGTAAGACTCCTAAAAAATAGAAGAGCAACGAGTGCCGATTGCTACCTCAACAGTACACCGTCGACAGTACCAAACGAATCGAGATACTATGATCCCCATCCACAAAATGATCCGTGAGCTAGAGAGCCAAAAAGTAGTCAGCGAGACCCACTCACCCTTCAACAGCCCCATTTGGCCTGTGCGTAAATCTGAAAGAGAATAGAGATTGACTGTAGACTACCGTACATTAAATGAAGTGACTCCACCACTGAGCGCTGCTGTGCCAGACATACTAGAACTCCAGTATGAGCTAGAGTCCAAGGCAGCAAAGTGGTATGCCACTATAGACATTGCCAATACATTTTTCTCCATTCCTCTGGCAGCAGAATGCAGGCCTCAGTTTGCTTTCACCTGGAGAGGCGTGCAGTACACCTAGAATCGACTGCCCCAGGGGTGGAAGCACAGCCCCACCATCTGCCATAGACTGATCCAGGCTGCACTAGAAAAGGGTGAAGCTCCAGAACATCTGCAATATATTAATGACATCATTGTGTAGGGGAAGACAGCAGCAGAAGTGTTCGAGAAAAGAGAGAAAATCATCCAAATTCTCCTAAAAGCTGGCTTCGCCATCAAGAAGAACAAAGTCAAGAGACCTGCTCAAGAGATCCAGTTTCTGGGAGTGAAGTGGCAAGACGGCCGGCGTCAGATCCCCACCGATGTCATCAACAAGATCACAGCAATGTCTCCACCATCCAACAAGAAAGAAACACAAGCATTCCTAGGCGCCATAAGTTTTTAGAAGATGCACATTCCCGAATACAGTCACATCGTGAGCCCTCTCTACCTAGTCACCCGTAAGAAGAACCCTTTCCACTGAAGCCCTGAGCAGCAACATACCTTTACACAAATCAAGCAAGAGATTGCCCATGCAGTAGCCCTTGGCCCAGTCAGGACAAGACCAGAAGTGAAGAACGTGCTCTACTCTGCAGCCGGGAACCATGGCTTGTCCTAGAGCCTTTGGCAGAAGGTGCCTGAGAAGACTCGAAGCCGACCGCTAAGATTTTAGAGTCGAAGCTACAGAGAGTCTGAAGCCAACTACACTCCAACAGAGAAAGAAATCTTAGCTGCCTATAAAAGAGTCCAAGCTGCCTCAGAGGTGATTTGCACTGAAACACAACTCCTCCTAGCACCCCGACTACCAGTACTGAAGTAGATGTTCAAAGCAAAAGTTCCCTCTACACACCATGCCACCAGTACTACATAGAGCAAATAGATTGCTGTTATCACACAGCGCGCCCGTATTGGAAAACTAAATCGCCCTGAGATTCTAGAAATAATTACAAACTAGCCAGAAAGTGAAAACTTTAGTCTTGCTGATAAAAGTGAACAAAAAGTGACACGAGCTGAAAAAGCTCCACCATACAACCAGCTGCCAACAGAAAATACACAATACGCTCTTTTTACTGATAGTTCTTGCCGCATTGTGAAAATGAACCAGAAGTAAAAAGCAGCCGTATAAAACCCCACACAACAAGTCGCACAAGCTACCGAAAGAGAAAGTAGATCGAGTCAACTTGCTGAACTCAAAGCTATTCAACTAGCCCTAAACATTGATGAAAGAGAGAAATAGCCAAAGCTCTACCTCTACACTGATTCATAAATAGTAGCCAATACTCTGTAGAAATGACTAAAAAAATAAAAAAAAGCCAACTAGCAGCGTAGAAGAAAACCAATTTGAGCTACTGATGAGTAAAAAAACATAGCTACCAAAGTAAAAAAACTGCCTGTGAAAGTCCACCATGTAGATGCCCATGTCCCCAAAAGTAGAACTAATGAAAAGCACCAAAACAATGAACAAGTAGACCAGGCTGCAAAAATAAAAGTGTCAAAGATAGACTTAAATTAGCAACATAAAAGAGAGTTATTCCTAGCTCGATAAGCCCATGATACCTCAAGCCACCAGGGCAGAGATGCCACCTATAAGTGAGCACGAGACCGAAAAATAAATTTAACTATAGACAGTGTTTCTCAAGTTATCCATGACTGTGAGACGTGTGCTGCCATCAAACAGGCCAAGCGAGTAAAACCCTTGTAGTATAATGAGCAGTAATCCAAGTACAACTATAAAGAAACCTGACAGATTAACTACATCACACTGCCTCAGACACGCCAGGACAAGCGCTACATACTAACCATAATAAAAGCCACCACTAAATAGTTAAAAACCTACCCTGTACCTCATGCCACTGCCCATAACACCATCCTGAACCTAGAAAAGCAAATTCTATAAAGACATAGTACCCCTGAAAAAATTGAGTCAGACAACAAAACTCATTTCAAAAACAACCTTATCAACACCTGGGCCAGGGAACATAACATTAAGTAAGTGTACCATATCCCCTACCATACACCAGCTACAAACAAAGTAAAAAAATACAACAAACTGTTAAAAACCACATTAAAAACATTAAGTGAAAAATCTTTCAAAAACTAAAAACAACATCTGACAAAAGCCACCTAATTAGTTAATACCCGAAACTCTA
The DNA here is from genome assembly GCA_019023105.1 of Diglossa brunneiventris. Taxonomy (NCBI): domain Eukaryota; kingdom Metazoa; phylum Chordata; class Aves; order Passeriformes; family Thraupidae; genus Diglossa; species Diglossa brunneiventris. The sequence continues at coordinate 35,612,454 of CM032356.1, read as the reverse complement.
CTAACCGAGTGAGCCCTGCCCAATCTAAGCCTTTGCATAAAGTAGATAGAGACAAAGTCCCAGTAATACATATTAGAAGTTTGTTAAAAAAGACAGTTTAAATTAATTCTGCCTCAAATACAAACAAATCCATTCGTAAAGTTGTTTTTGCTCAGAAACCAAATTACACATAGTAAATAATACAAAAAGATGAGAGAACACAATATATACCTCAGAGAAATCTAATTATTAAGTGAGACCTATGTATAAATAACACTGTTTACTAAATACTGTTACCATTGTCTGTATATAACTGTGTAATAGACGTATAATATATGTATTTGTAGAGTTAAAATTTATATTAGTTTTAATAGTAAGCAAACAATATAAAGATAAAGAGTAAAATGTCCTGAGTTGACTATATAATACTTTTATCCCCAAATCGTCTCATTTGTTTATACTAAATAATAATAAGTTTTACACCTTTAGAACTTGTTGCAGAGAGTGAAAAAAGAAAAAGAAGAAGTACACAGTTTTTTTCTCTCTGAAACACTGCACTTACTCCCCCGCATTCCTCCTAAACTGTGTTTGTCTGTTGATGAACAGACAGCAAGACAAAAAGCTCTCCTTTTGCTTCTAGTTAGTTTTAACTAACTGAGACAAAGAAGAGTCCCTAGACTGTAGTTTTTTTTCCTTCTCTTTAGACCTCTTAAAACCTGCTCTAGACTAAACACCCAAGAGAACACCAGCAACTGCACCTGTAACCACCGAGCCGGGCCGGGCCTGGCCTGCGACAAATTCCAACACCAAAAAAGCTGATCAGAGACTAAGTAAACCGAACTACAACCCGAAAACAAAAAGTTTCTCAGTTTGTCATCCCTTTTAAAACAACAAGAAATTTTATTGTTTAATATTGTTTAAGTTCTATTGTTTAATAAACAATTTTTTTCCACTTTTCTCCAAAAAAGTATTTTCTCCCAAACTGATTAAGAAAAAAAAAAAACGATTAAATTTATCTTCCTACCAGAACCCCTCTAAAAACTCTCTCCCAAATTTTTCTCTAAACCAAAACAATTGTTTAATATTGTTTAGGTTTTATTGTTTAATAAACAGTTTTTTCCACTTTTCTCCAAGGAGGTTTTTTTTCCTAAACCGGTTGGGGGGAGGGCCGATTGAATCTGCTTTCTAGAGTGTGGTTGTTTCAGTTTGAAACCAGGTGGAAACACAAATTTCGTGTTGTGGTTATGGTTCACCAATTTCAGATTTCCCAAATTTTGAGATTTCCCAACCAATACGCTGATGAGTGTGGTGGGCTTCAGTGCTGGCCAATCACCAAGGCACTCACTTCCTGCTGTGAGATAGGATTAGGAGAAAGGCAAAGTAGGCTCAAAACTTTAAAAGGGTATAAAGAAAATTTTATCAAAAGTAACTAAAAGGAAAAAAAAAAGTAGTAAGAATCAAAACAAACCCTTCAAAACGCTTCTTCTCCCCCCACAACCTTTTCTTTCCCACTGACAATGTAAAGAAACAAAACCTAAAATTTCCAGTCAGTTTGCCATCTCTAAAATAGTCTTTCTTCAGCTCACTTAGGGAGAGAAGTTCCGCTTGTTAAGGTTATGGAGACTTCTCCACAAGAGGAAAAAAGCAGTTCTCTCATGGTTCTCAATTTCGTCACAAATAACAGCCACCCAGGGAACCCTGCCATCGTGAAGTCCTTCCCATTTTCCACAAGCCTTCCCACAGCTTGTCGGTGGGCCATGTTGACTTATGGGTTATTGTTTTAAAGATGAGCTGTTCAAAGGCAAAAGTTCTCATTATCTATTTCTAAAATCATCTTCATTCCTGGGAACAGAGTTCTTCTTCTTCTCCTAGAAGCACAGGACTACTCTTCTCACTTTCTCTGTTCAAACTTCTCATGGGATCACAGCTATTTACAATCTGCTTACTTTAACATGGAGGCCTTTGCTCAATATGAATTTGAACACTTTCATCTCCCCATAGTTTCATGTGTTATAAGGAAAAAGAGTCCTTCCTCCATAGCTTATGTGAAAAATGCCAATCACTTGTTTTTAAAATTTTAAAAGTTTAATAGTAATAAAATGGTTATAAAAATAGTAATACAATTAGAGTAATAATAATTTGGACAATTTGAATTAGGACAATATGAGACAATAGAAACAGAGTTACGGACGTCCAGGTACCTTTTTCTGGGCAGCACAAGCCCGTAAAAGGACATCCGTTAACAAAGGATTAAACCTTAAAAACAATAGCCTGTTGCATATTCATACATCTCATACATGATGCATAAATTCCACTCAAATACAGGATTCTGTCTGATCATCGTCAACTTCTTCCTCCTAATGCTAAGGAGCCTTTGATCCTTGGCCAGGCAGGAAGAAGTCCATTTCTTCTGATAAGAGGGCAATAAATTCTTTTTCTCTGAAAGATTTAGGTGTCCTGTGGCTGCTATCTCGCTGTGAGTCCTTTCTTTAAAAAAAGTGTGACAGTGTTCACAGGGGTCCCAGGATGAGGGAAGAGAAGAGGATTTGACTCCATGTTTCAGAAGGCTTGATTTATTATTTTATGATATATATTACATTAAAACTATACTAAAAGAATAGAAGAAAAGGTTTCCTCAGAAGGCTAGCTAAGCTAAGAATAGAAAGGAATGATAACAAAGGCAGCTGTCTCGGACTACTAGCTCTCCGAGCCAGCTGGGCTGTGATTGGCCATTGGCCAGCCTGGACTCCGCAGCCTCCTCTGCCTTCCTGCCTGGCAGCTGCTGGAGCCCAGCCCGGCCAGAACGGGGCTGATGGTGGGGCCGGCGGGCGGCCCGGGTAGGAGGGAAAGGGCCCGGCCTGCAGCAGGACCTCCCGGCCTGGCTTGGCAGAGATGGGGAGCCGGGGCCTGCCACGTCCTCGCCGACCGGAAAGTTCCCGGGGTTTTTTCATCTTTAACATGTGTGTTTCACAGAAGCATGTCCAGCTTCTCAGTGATTTAACAGACTGTCAGTTACACAAAAAGCTTTGCATCACTTCCTTGAATTTCCTCCCATTCCAAACCATGACATATAGGAACCCCTTTGGGGGTTGTCTCCCAAATTTGCCCTGAACCAGGACAGATAATATTTTCGTGCCAAATGCATGGCTTGAGAAAGTGGGAAAAAATGTGTACCGATTGCATTTTGGTGGTACTTAGTCTGTATTAGGATAAAGCAGTCAGTAGCCATGTTGCTTGAATTCATAATATCTCTTGGCGTAGAAGCCTTCATGTGGTTCTGGGCTCTAGGCTTTTTTGAGGTTCTAATACATTTCTGATCACCAGGATTATTTTCTTATCCAGAAATAGCTCCTGTATTGTCCCTAACATGTAGTTTTTACAGTGGAGGGGCACAGATTAGAATAGCTATTGTACTGGGCTCTGTGACAATGATTTATAGGGATTTTACAAAGGTACTGGAGTCTCTTTACGATATGTATGGTTGTCACAGACATTTCTTTTATGAAAAATCCTCTTTTTCAGGATTTTTCCTGCTGAAGCTGAGAAGTTCAGCAACAATACATAAACAACAGGTTATCTGCTGCTGTGGAATGCAACAGGTCTGCCTGGATTGGCCCAGCTTGGATGTTTAGAGATAATGGCCAATCCAGGACTAAGCTCTCTGGGAGACAGTCAGAGAGAGCTCCTTTGTTATCATTCTTTTACTTTCTATTCTTAGGTAGCTAGCAGCTTGTGGAACCTTTTCTTTCTTTTCTTTTTAGTATAGTATAGTATATGTATATAACATAAAATAATAAATCTAGCCTTCTGTAATGGAGTCAAGGATCTCGTCTCTTCCTTCACCCAAGAACCCCTGTGACCAACAGTCACAATTGGTGACCCCAAGTGACTGAAGAGGACATTCATCACTTGGTGAGACCCCAGAGGAGCACTGCTACATTTGGGTAAACCCCGAGTATGTGGCATTGATGGTCATCTCACAGGTGACCACAGAAGTGGAATCTAGCTGGGAGCTGAAGAACCAAAGATCCAGATTTGGACAGAGTTCACAGCCAAGGTTGACCACAAAGAGACCTTTTGAGAGCCTCCAGGAAGATGCCCGGAAAGCCCTTCAGCCTCGAGCAGCAGCTGGCCAGAGCATGCTGGACTCTCTCAGAAGGTACTGTTGGGTTTTCCCTTCCTGAAAATGCGGCCCTGTGTAGACTGTGGTTGCAATGGTGGATGGATTTTCCCACTGAGGCCAAGGTCCGTTTCTCTCCCTCAGAGGAGAGACTTATCGCCCTCTGGCAAAAATGGGTTGAAGAGGACAATGTTTCTCTAGAGAAGAGACATTTATATGAGTTTTTTCGATGGGGCAAAGTTCTTTGGATTTTTCACTAATGTGCTCTATGCCCTTGATATGTTCGTGTGGGAATGCATGGAATCCATTTTCCAAGCCGTTTGGAACCGGGGACTGGGGTACCCTCGCATTTATCTGGTGTTCAGGGTACTCTTCCCGATTTTAAAGCGAAGAGCAGCTGCTTTTCCCTGGATTGCTGAAGCAAGGGGGCAGGCACCATTCCCCCCGACTCCCATGGGAGAAGACCCTTTGGAAGAAGACGAGGTGCTCTTTCCCAGCTCCCCCCCATCCCAGCGGGGGGGCGAAATTTCGCCTGCTGCTGAAGTTTTTTTTCCTGCGTCTTCGGAGCATGCTCAGATGGAGCCGCCTTCTTCCCCCCCTCGCCACTCTCAGGGGGGATGGGAGTCGGCGCCGCCGCCCCGGCCAGCGCCGCGAGCACCGCCCCGGTCGCCGCCCAGGCCGGTCCCGCGGCTGCGGGCGGCATCGGTCCACGGGGCTCCGCCTGCCGAGCGTGCGGGGCCGCCCCAGCCCGCCCCGCGGGTGCGGCCGACTTCTCCCGGGGCTGCCCCGCCCGCGGGCCCGCCGGCGCCTGCACAGCCGATCTGCGAAACGCCGCTTCCCGCGGCTGCGTTGCTAGGCAACTGCGATTCGGAGCTCCCTCCGCCGCTTCCTGCTTCCGCCCCGGCGTTGCTAGGTGACGACGGAGCCGCGGCTGCTGCTTCCGGCCCGGCGGGAGACGTGTTCGCGCCGGCCCCGCTGCTCCCGCCGGCGCCACTGCCTCCACCGGTCCCTCCAGCGGCTCTGCCACCCTCCGCCGACCCAGTTCCGGTTCCAGATGATGCTGAGAACGGCGCTCAGCCCGCGGGATTGTCTCCGGAGCTGGCCGCGGTTCCGCCGCCCCCAGCGGTGGCGGCTGCGGCGCCTCCTGCAACCAGTGTGACTTCCCCCCCGGGTTTTTCGGGTTGTCCCAAGGCTGCCCCTGCGGGGGGAGCTGGGACAGGGGAAGAGGGCGCCAGCCTCTCCTTCCGTGGAGGAGGCATGGCCCGACAGCTGGCTGCAGTCACAGCTCGGCTGCCTGCTTTCAAGATCAGCCTTCTTGGCGGGTTGGGGGTTCCTCCTTGGAGGGTGCCGATCTCTCTGCCGCCCCTCGCTCGCTCCAGCGGCGCGGGGACGGTGGGTCCCGAAAGTTCTGCCTCTGGTCCCCAGGCCGGAGAAGGTTGGCGTGGTGCCAAGAGAAAAATGGGAGCACCTTCTGCCTCTGCATGGCAGTAGAAGCAGAGGGAACAGCGGAAAGCCGTCCTGGCTCGTCTGCTGTGGGGAACAAACGTTCCCAGACCCGAGATGGAATTTCTCGGGGGGGCTTCTGTCCCCTCGTTGCTGGCATGCGTTGGTGGTGTTGGGAAAAGGAAGCACTTGGTCACCCGTTCTGCCATTGTACTGGCAGCAGGGTGCAGGTCTGTGACAATGCAGGGCCTGCCTGGTGGGCCAGGTCTGGGGTTCCTGATCCTTCCCCATGGGCCCGGGCCCCCAGGCTCTCTCAGGCCCCTCTGCTGCTGCTGCTGTTCTTTTCAAAAAAAAAAAAAAAAAAAAAAAAAAAAAAAAAAATTAAATAAAAACAGTTGAAATAGCTGGCAGCAGCTCAAAGCATGGATGGGCCAAAAATTAGCTTCAGCCCAAGTTGTTCAAAAAAGGGCTGTGGCCAAGACATTTCAGAAATCTTTTAAAATTTTTTAAAACTGTTTGATGCAGCAAGCCTGTTTCAGGACCAAAAGAGACTTTCAGAGATGGCAAAGAAGAACATCTTCAGTCCATGGACTTTTCCTGAAACTCAGCTGTTGGGACTTGGACTTTGTTTTGCATTGTTTTTGCATTTTCTTATGTTGTAAAATTGTTTTAGTGATATTATAGAATTTTATATTTTACAGGTGAAGAAATTCCCTGTTCATTCCACAGGAGCACATGATTGAATTTGATTGGCAACAGATAACCTGTCAGGTGTTTGTTCTTTCCTCTGCATGGGCCCAGCAGAGAAAATTACAAACATTTTTCTTTTTAATTTAATTAAATAAAAAAGGGTCAGATGTCACAGACATTTCTTTTATGCAAAATCCTCTTTCAGGATTTTTCCTGCTGAAGCTGAGAAGTTCAGCAACAATACATAAACAACAGGTTATCTGCTGCTGTGGAATGCAACAGGTCTGCCTGGATTGGCCCAGCTTGGATGTTTAGAGATAATGGCCAATCCAGGACTAAGCTCTCTGGGAGACAGTCAGAGAGAGCTCCTTTGTTATCATTCTTTTACTTTCTATTCTTAGGTAGCTAGCAGCTTGTGGAACCTTTTTCTTTCTTTTCTTTTTAGTATAGTATAGTATATGTATATAACATAAAATAATAAATCTAGCCTTCTGTAATGGAGTCAAGGATCTCGTCTCTTCCTTCACCCAAGAACCCCTGTGACCAACAGTCACATATGGTTTATGGTTTCTTTGTCCTACCCTGTGTCCCAGTTCCAGTAGCATGTTTTGGGGGTTTATTAGTAATTGCATCCAGTTTATTAGAGGAGGAGCAGGGGGATGAGGCTTTCCAGCCTTTCCTTTCCTTCTTCTCCTCTGAATCTGTTACATCACTTTTTGAGAATATTCAGTTTCCCCTGAATGTTAGAGACCACTTTCCTAGTATTTAATCTGGTAAGCTTCCTCTCTACAGTCTGCAGCTTCTCTAGAATGAGGGCTAAGATGGCCAGAGGAGCTGATGAGACCCCTGACCCAGAAGTAGACCCAGGCGTGGAAAATCCTGAGTGGTCTGGAGAATGGGAAGATATGGGCCAAACCCTGAAGGAATTTTCTGACCCTGTAGACTGGGATTTTCCACGTGAACAAATTCAGAACTCAGCTGAGGTGGGGAAATATCTGAAAGAGAAGTGCCATGATGACTCTAAGGAGAAAAAGATCATTACAATAAGCTGGACCCTGGCCTATGTTTATCACACACTGCTAGATACTGTAGGGAGGCAGATAGAGGCAGGGGGGCAGGGAGATAAATCACCAGCTGCCCCAATCACTCAGGCTACAGCCAACACCCCAGCTACTCAGGCTGTAGCTAAATCAGACAGTGAGCCTAAGCCAGCAACTAAACCAAACAGTGAACCTAAGCCACTGGCAGTCGCCCCGGGAAAGAAGCACAAAAGCAAAACCAATCGGCCAGTGACCGACGATGATGATGCAGGAGAAGGACCCTCAACACCAACTGCAAACACAAAAGCTGGAGTTAAAACAACTAACACAAGATCAGAAGCCAATATTGAGTCCTATTCCCTGAAGAAGCTTCGTGGTCTATGAAAGGATTACACTCGACGACCTGATGAATCTATAATTGGTTAATCCGTCTTTGTGATGCTGCAGGTGAGGCTACAATTCTAAACAGTAGGGAAGCAAAGCATTTGGGATCCCTGTCACACGATCCCATCATTGACCAATGAATGATGAGGGGGACTGACAGAGTCTCTGGGCACGGGTCCTGGGAAGTATGGCATAAAGATACCTATGTACAAATGATCTCTATATGCAGCAAACTCAGTGGAAGACCATAGAACAAGGAATTCAGCACTTGAGGGAAATGGCAGTGGCAGACTCCAGTACGAGATGGAGTCCAAGGCAACGAAATGGTACACCACTACTGACATTGCTAACGCATTTTTCTCCATTCCTCTGGCAACAGAATGCAGACCTCAGTTTGCTTTCACCTGGAGGGGCGTGCAGTACACCTGGAACTGACTGCCCCAGGAGTGGAAGCACAGCCCCACCATCTGCTACGGACTGATCCAGGCTGCACTAGAAAAAGGTAAGACTCCACAACATCTGCAGTATATCAATAACATCATTGTGTGGGGGAACACGGCAATGGAAATATTTGAGAAAGGAAAGAAAATCATCCAGATTCTCCTGAGAGCCAGCTTCACCATCAAGAAGAACAAAGTCAAAGGACCTACCTGAGAGATCCAACTCCTGGGAGTAAGGTGACAATGCGGACGTCATCAGATTCCCACTGACATCATCAACAAGATCACAGCAATGTCTCCACCAACCAGCAAGAAGGAAACACAAGCTTTCCTAGGCACCATAGGTTTTGGAGAATACACGTTCCTGAGTACAACCAGACTGTAAGCCCTCTCTACCTAATCGCCCGCTAGAAGAACACTTTCCAGTGGTGCCCTAAACAGCAACAAGCCTTTACCCAGATCAAGCAGGAGATTGTTCATGCAGTAACCCATAGCCCAGTCAGGACAGAACCAGATGTAGAGAATGTGCTCTACTCTGCAACCAGGAGCCATAGTCTGTCCTGGAGCCTTTGGCAGAGGGTGCCTGGTGAAACTCAAGGCCAACCACTAGGATTTTGGAGTCGAAACTACAGAGGATCTGAAGCCAACTATACTCCAACAGAGAAGGAAATTTTAGCAGCCTATGAAGGAGTCTTAGCCACCTCAGAGGTAATAGGCACTGAAGTACAACTCCTCCTGGCACCCCAACTGCCAGTGCTGGGGTGGATATTCAAAGCTAAGGTTCCCTCTACCCACCATACCACCAATACCACATGAAGCAAGTAGATTACCCTCATCACACAGTGCACCTGTTTTAGAAAACTGAATCATCCTAGAATTTTGAAGATAATTACAAGCTAGCCGAAAGGTGAAAACTTTAATCCCACTGACAAAAAGAACAAGTGACAGATGCTGAAGAAACTCTAGCATATAACCAACTACCAACAGAAAAAACACGCTACGCTCTTTTTACTAATGATTCTTACCACATTGTAGAGATGAACCGGAAGTGGAAAGCAGCCGTATAGAGCCCCACACAACAAGTTACACAAACTACCGAAGAAGAAGGTAGATCAAGTCAACTTGCTGAACTAAAAGCCATAAAACTGACCCTGGACATTGCTGAAAGAGAGAAGTGGCCAAAACTCTACCTCTACACTGATTCATAGATAGTAACCAATGCTCTGTGGGGTTAGCTGGAAAAGTGGAAAAAGACTAATTGACAGCATAGAGAAAAACCAGTTTGGGCTACTGGTGAGTGAAAAGACATCACTACCAGGGTAGAAAAACTACCTGTGAAAGTTCACCATGTAGATACCCATATCCCCAAGAGTAGAGCCAATGAGGAACACCAAAACAATCAACAAGTAGATCAGACTGCAACGATAGAGGTATCAAAGATAGATTGGGAACACAAGGGAGAGTTGTTCCTAGCTCAATGGCCCCATGATGCCTCAGGTCATCAGGGTAGAGATGCCACCTATAAGTATGTCGTCGCAGGCACGCAGCCGGGTAATAATTAGCATCGACTCCATGATTCTGGAAGGCTGAACAATCGCTTTATTATACTATACTTATTAAGAAGCTCATCACCCTACAGCCAGTCCGATACAGCTTTGACCTAATTGGTCAATCAATTCAAACACCATCCAGTGTCCAATTAAGAAATCACTCTTTGGTAAACAAATGTCCATAACACAATCCACATGTGCACAACAACAGGTGCAGCAAGTGGAGATAAGAATTGTTTCTCATTCTTTTCTCTGAGTTTTCTCACAGCTTCTCACAGCTTCCCAGGAAAATCCTGGGAGAGCTATGTCTCTCTCTGTTCAGAGGATATGTGATTACCACACACCCTAACTGAAAAAGAGATACTGGCAGCTTATGAAGGGGTTTGAGCTGCTTCAGAAGTGATTGGCACCAAAGCACAGTTCCTCCTGGCACCCTGACTGCCAGTGCTAGGCTGGATGTTCAAAGGGAAAGTCCCTTCCACACATCATGCCATTGATGCTACGTGGAGTAAGTGAGTCACGCTGATCACACAGGGAGCTTGCATAGGAAACCCCAATCGCCCAGGGATCTTGAAAGTCATCCCAAATTGGCCCAAAGGTGAAAATCACTTCTCCACCCAACCTGTAGGTGTGTCTGGGATCGCCGTGACCCAGGCGCAGGACCTTTCACTTTGCTTTGTTGAACTTCATGAGGTTTGCATCAGCCCACCTCTCAAGCCTGTCACAGTCCTTCTGGATGGCATCCCCTCCCTCCAGTATGTCGACTACACCACACAGCTATCCATTAGCTCCCAAGAAGCTACTGTTCCTCTCCAAAATAAATGCTCTCCTTCCTTCTCCTGTGGTCGTAAGTTCACTATGCTGTTCAGGAAAGCCCTGGAAAACCCTAATGGATTGCTTTGAACTAGAACAGCTTTTAAAGGTGTATGATAACTTCAGGAATCAAAGAAAGGTCACAATGTACACATTCAGCATTCCAAATCAGCATCAAAAGTCATGAATCATATGCCAGAAGAACTTGACATTTCTCACCAAGTGGTTTTGTGTTGTTTCCTCTTTGGGAGCTTTTGGGTCACGTTTTCTGGTTTTCCATTCAAGTCACAAAAGTGCAAAAAACATACTTCTAGAACTCCAAATTCTTATGGTTTTGTTATGAATCTACTGTGATCTGGCTGTTTTCTGTAGCTTCACCTCCTGGAGTCTGGGGATACTGGACAAGAATAGAAAAATCAGCAAGTGAACTGTGGCTCAATGAAAGACTGATGAACATGATACACTGGACACTGTATCCATGTACTTTGGGTCCCCAGGGAAGTGGGACAGCTGAGTGTTATATATGGATAATTAGATGATTGGCTCTTGCAATTAAGGGATGAATATTGTGTGAATATTAAGAGAAGATTTATTGATGTATAGTTATGTTATTGTAGTTTAAATGTCCTCTGTACTACCCATAGGTCCCTTCCCCCTTCCCCCCCCCCCCCCCCCGTATTGTTGCTGAGAGGAATAGCAGATTTGTCTTTACAAACAAGCTGTGGGTCTGCTGGTAGATAAAACTACCACTGGGAGATAAACAATGGGAAGGATTTCACTGACTGGTGAATGGAAAAAGATATTTGTCTTTACAAATAAACCTTAGGTTTGCTGATAAATGAAATTAGACATTGAAAGATGAAAGAAACATTGGGGAAGAAAAACCCCTACATTCTGTAAGAATTAAAAATTAAAAGGGAGGGTTACACATTCGAGGGAAATCTTCGGTATCAGGCGTATCGGGAAGTCTGTACCTCTCAAGTACCTCAGCCAATGGGGAAAGAGAGAAGGGAAATGCAGCTGGGAAATTAGGATAAAAAGGAGGCTGCATCCTCCAAAACTATGAGTGACTCCAGGGGAATGCGCCATGGCCTCTCCCTTTATTAGAATAAAGTAAAAGGACTCCTCTGTCTCCTTTTTGGACATAAACCTCTGATGTTAATTTTCCTAGCAACTGTGGGCTTGTCTGGGATCTTTCCACCATCCGGGGCAGCGGGCAGCAAGAGGAGCTGAAGGCGCGCCTGTGAAAGATGGTCTGAAGTTCCCCTCATTTGCCTCACGACTGTCCCAAGGACAGACATCGGGACCCTGAGGACCCTGATCGGAATTCTGGCCTGCCGGTGGTGGATGAACGCCAAAAATCCTGAGGCCCCTGAGCAGAATTCTGGCCTGCCAAGTGATTGTTTGCAGCTGTGTCTACAGTGACTCCTTCTAGCAGGGCCTACCAAGGGGCCACGCGCCCTATATGCTTGCACCTGCTTTGCGACAATAGCCCAGGAATTTTCCCACCTCTTGGCCAGATGAACTTGCTGGAGCAACTTTGGAGCCCCCTCACAGAAAATACTTCATCTGCTCTACTACTCCCATGATGGACGGAGATTGAAGCCCTCTCCCAAGGACTGAGACTGAGACCCCTATAATTGTGATTCCCGGGGGTGCTGGCCTGACTGAAGCGGGATGCCTGCTAAGTGTTGCCTGCAGACGTGTTCACTGGACCTATGTTGCAGTGTGACCGCTTTTCAGTTCAAAGTATGTTTTATTATTCAAATTGTAATTTTAATGTTTTAAGTTGGTATGTTCCGTTTCCCCCCATGTTATGTTACATGGTTCTGCCTTGGGCTCCCTTTCCCGCCATTGTCCCTGTCAATCCTTTGTCCCCTCCCCAGTTGCTAGGAGACTGCCCCAACCCTCCCAGTCAATCATTTGTCCCCTCCCTTGTATCCATGGTTTCTCCCTTGGCCCCTCCTTGGTTTCCCTGGTAACCATCCTGTCCATCACTCTCTGCCAACACCCCTTTCCTGGAACCTTCCACACTGGACGGGGAGTTATTGGAGCAGGGGTTGCTGTTCCTCCCCAACACGTCTCCCATTTGTTACTTTGTTATGTCAATCATTATGTTCTGTTCTGTGACTGGCCAGGGGGTGGGTTGCTCCTCCCTTCTGGGGTCCTTTATAACCCTTTGTCTGTCCCCGCCCCCTGGGCAGTTCCCTGCAGCCGTCCTCCCCTTCCAATAAACCTTCTCCCAGCTGCGAAAAACTGTCTGCCTCCTTTGCCTTCCTCGTGCCTGCGCCTCGTTCCTGCTGCTGTCTGCCCTGCCTCTCAAGGTGCTGCATTCCCCACCCTGCCGTGAGGGGAGAGCACCTTAGGCAGCCGTATGCCTCGCCTGCTTCCTGCCTGGAGCTGAGGCTGGGTGGCCACGCGGCTGTCCCACACAGGCTGTTGGCATGCTTTCTGTGGGCATAGCCGGGCTCAGACTCCTGCACGGCAACAGACCTAGACTGGTTTCCCATAGAAACCAGTCCTGAAACAATGGGTCCCACTCACTGCTGATGTTGACTTATCCTGCTGAGAACATGGACTGTCTGTGCCCATCTTTAATATTGTATCTGTTCCCCCTCAGCGATTTCAAGATATGTTCCCCCCCCCAGCAATGGACTATAATAGAACCTTGAGTTAATCAGGACTTTGAGTTCTCTCCAACGTGACTAGGCGAACTCCATCAACACCACATGAAGACTTCATCTCTCTAGGTTTGGTAGCTATATCCCCTCTCTCTTTATCATTTTCTCTCTCTTAATCCTTCTAACGCATTTGCCGTGGTCATTCAATAAAGGTGCATTTGTTTTGATTAATACTGAAATCCCCACTGTGTTGTGTTTTGCACTCTGAGATCAGTAAAATGAACCATCACGACCCTGGCTTGTATGAGCTGATCGTGACAGCACCTTACCTCACTGGTGGCAGCCGGCTACAGGCGACTGATTGGGTTCCCGAGACCGTCCAGGAGACAGATGAGTGGCGGACCAGGGGGGTCTGTGAAGAGCCCACAGGGAAGGACCACGGAAAATCTCACTGGTGAGTAAAATGGGATCTTTGGTGAGCAAACCTGAGAGGGCATCCATAGAGGGTAGCACAGATAAACCTGGGAGGGCATCCATAGAGGGTAGCACAGATAAACCTGGGAGGGCATCCATGGACGCTAGCAGAGGTAAACCTGAGAGGGCACCCATGGAGGGTAGCACAGGTAAAACAAGGCACCCATGGAGGGTTGCAAGGGTAAAGCTGGGAAGGGGCCCCGGCAAAAGGGATGACGATCCCATAATACCCCCAGAGAGTCCCTTGGAGAGTATGCTGAGGTCTTGGAACAGATTATACATTCACCCAGAGGGAACTATGGAAATCATGGTAAAATATTGCTATTTTGTGTGGCCAGAGTATGAGTTGCCAAGGGGGCATATATGGCCACCTTATGGAACAGATAGAATTCATTTGTGTCGAACTTTGTGGAGGTATTTAGAGGAGAATTGGAAAGGATGGATTGAAAGGGAATGTGGATTGATATGGATTAGACAAGCAACAGGAGAAATCTATGTATTAAGAAAAATGGGAGAAGAGGAAAAAGGGGAGGAAGAGGAAAATGGTGAGGATTGGGATGTTTTTCAGCACCTTCCCCTGTCTTGTCCTGCAGTGTTGCCAGCTGACCCAGGGCCAGCTGCAGGTCCCCTGTATCCTCAACTCCCGGTGCAAGGGGAGCAGGGAAATGCTGTTATTCGGGCCCCACCTGAGAATAATGATGGTGTGGGGGGAGGGGAGCAGCATATCATATCTCTCCCTAGAACTAGAAGAGGAACTCAATTTAGGACATCAGAAGCCCCCCGGACCCAAGACACAGGGGTACACCAGATGCCACTCTGCCAAGTTGCTTTGGGGGCGGAAGGGGGAGGGTTTGGGTTTGTAATTGTACCACTTACTACCCAGGACACAAGAGGGTTCAAAAAAAGTATTACCCCCATATTTGGATGATCCCATAGGGGTGGGGGAAAAGACAGAGGAATATTTGGGAAATGGGGATTATACATGGAAGGACTGGGATTTTCTTTTGGGGATTTTTTTTGGGTCATCAGAGAAACTAATGATTTTGCAGAAAGCTCGGCAGCTGTGGGAGGGTGAACATCCACAAGCAGCGGGGGGTGCTGGACCTAATGTACCTACAGTGGATGATGCCATCCCCCAGGCTGACCCTCAGTGGGACCCAAATAACCAGGCTAGTCTAGCTCGCCTCCGTGATTACGGTGCTTATTTGATTAGAGCAATTAAATCAGCTGCTCCCAGAACTAGCAACATAGCTAAGGCTATGTCGTTAGAACATGAGAAACATGAAAGCCCTTCTCATTGATTGGAAAGGATTAGGGATGCCCTGCAAAAGCATGGGGGGATGGATCCTGAGGGGCCAGCCTTTGACGCATTGCTGAAGGTACAATTTGTTACTAAGGCCTGTCCCGATATAAGGAAAAGAGTACAGAAAGGTGAAGAGTGGCAAAAAAGGCCTCTGGAGGAATTGGTTAGAAAAACACAACAGATATATGTAAGAAGAGATGAGGAAAAGATTAAAGCTAAGGCAAAGATGATGGCAGAATTTTTGCAGCCCCAGAGAAATAAACCACAGGGTCCAAGGGGTCCCCCGGGACAGAGGGGATGGGGTCGGCCACAAGGAAGTGGCAGAGGCATTCCCTCCCCAGCAGGGGAGGGCCAACCCAAACAGCGGTTGGGGAGAAACCAGTGCTCTATCTGCCGGGCAGAAGGGCATTGGAAAAGGGAGTGTCTGCAGAGACAGCTGGACCCTCAGGAGAAGGAAGTCCAGAGGATAATGGAAATGGATGGTTAGGGGTGTCAGGGGCTCCCATTATATCAAGGACCCACCATTCTGGAGCCCTTGATAACTTTTAAGGTGGGTCCGGATCGAGAGGAGGTGTGTTTTCTGGTAGACACGGGGACCTCTCGATCCACCTTGAATTTTATACCTAAGGCAGGGAAATTGTCAAAAAGATAATTGGTTATTCAAGGAGTGAGTGGGAAGAATGAACGAGTGCATTTTATTCAACCCCTATTAATAGATGTGGGAGAAAGGTTTGAAATGCATGAATTCCTGTTTGTTCCTAATTGTGATTGTAATTTACTGGGAAGGGATTTGATGGCTAAAGTGGGAATGCAAATTACTATTGTAAAAAATGACACAGAGTCCAACACTGTCATATCTTTGTGTAAAATGTCTGAGAAGGCTTATGCTGAAATAAATCTGGAAGTGTGGGAAATATGGAAAACTAGACATAGAGCCTCTCCAAATTACTTTGAAACAACCAGGACAAGTGGTGTCTAAAAAGCAATACCCTCTTTCAAGGGAGGCAAAGAATGGGTTACAGCCTGTCATTGAGTCCCTGCTAAAGGCAGGTCTCTTGGAGCTACGTATGTCTCCCTATAACACCCCTATCCTGCCGGTTAATAAACCAGATGGAACCTACAGAATGGTGCAGGACTTAAGAATAATGAATGAAATTGTCAAACCAAGGCATCCCACAGTTCTGGATCCCTATACAATCCTGAATCAGATCCCTTCTTCACATCAGTATTATTCAGAACTGGATTTGAAGGATGCTTTCTGGGGGTGTCCGATTACAGAAGATAGTAAACTGTATTTTGCCTTTGAGTGGGAACAGGAGGAAGCAGGGAAAATGGTAAAACAACAATTGACATGGACAGTCCTTCCACAGGGATATGCCGAGTTGTCAGTTTTGTTTGGGCAAGCTTCGCAGAAAATATTAAAAGAGTTTACTCCACCCTCAGGAGTTAGGTTGTTGCAGTATGTGGATGACTTGCTTTTATCAGGGGAACAGGAAAAGGTGGTTGAGGAGGCTACGGTAAAGCTGCTTAATTTTCTTCCTAAAAAAGGACTTAGAGTGTCTGAAAAGAAGGCACAGTTGGTAGAGATAAAGGTCAAATATTTGGGACACATTCTGACTGGAGGGTTACAGTGTATTGATCCAGAAAGAATACAAGGAATATTTCAAGTACCATTACCCCAGACAAAAAAGGAGTTATGGCAGTTTTTAGGGTTGGTGGGATACTGCCGAGCGTGGATTGAGGATTTTTCTGTTGTGGCCAGACCTTTATATGACTTTTTAACCCAAGATAGTCCTAATGTCATGCTATGGACACCAGAAGGAGAGCAAAGCTTTAAAAACTTAAATTGATTAAGGCCCCAGTCTTAGCTCTTCCAGACTCAGAAAAAGAATTTGAACTATATGCGGATGTTAAAGAAGCTCATGCTAAAGGAATTTTGGTGCTAGAGCATGGCAGAACAAGGTGGCCTGTTGCTTATTTTTCAAAATTGTTAGACCCGGTGGCCAGAGGCTGGCCTCACTGTCTGCAGAACTGTGCAGCCACAGCTCTTATGGTGGCTGAGGCCCAAAAGCTGTCAAGGGGAGGGTGTCTGATTGTTAAAGTTTCACATCAGATTAAAGCTTTGTTAGTTGAAAGAGCCTCTAAGTGGATGACCAGCACTCAGTTTTTACAGAATGAATCTTGTTTAATGGAACAGGAGGATTTAGAATTTAAAAGTGGGGAAGGGTTCCACCCAACCTCCGCTTTGAACAGCTATGGAGAGAGGGGCCAGGAAGAAACTCATTACTGTATTCAGGTGATCTGTGAGAAATAGCTACTCACTTTTCATAGTTTAGGAAGTTTTATTGAACCTTATCAAAAATACAACAGAAGAATGAATAGAGAAAAAAGGTTACGTGGCCAGGAGCAAAAGATTTTCCCCGCCATGTACTCAGCCCCCTCACAATGGAGGTTTCCCCTTTTTAACCCTTTAACCCCTCCCAAAGTTCTGTCCATCAACCCCTTCTTTGCTGTCCAGTGGTGGAGATATCTTCCTCAAATCCTAAATGGAGGTCAGATGTTGCCATAGTAACAAGCCGACCCTCCCGGATGTCTCAACTCCAGCTGTCCCTTGATAACCACGCGAGGAAGTAAAACATAACTATAAATCTATAAAACTTTTCTTAACCTATATACATGATATTTGTCTATTAATTGTGAGAGTCAATCATCGAATTACTCATCTATCACAATCGATCTCCAGACAGGGGCTAGGGAAGATTTGCAAGATGCTCCCTGGCCTGAGGGAGAAAATGTGGTTATTGATGGGTCTTCCAGCGTGATAGAAGGGAAACAATTTACAGGATACTCTATCGTGAATGGAAAGCAATTAAAGGAAGGGCGGAGGATACCCCCCCACCTGGTCAGCTCAGACAGCAGAGCTGTATGCCCTTGTGAGAGCCTGTGAAATATACCGGGACAAGAGAGTGAATGTTTTTACTGATTCTAAGTATGCATATGGGGTGATACATGCATTTGGGAAATTATGGGAAGAAAGAGGTTTATTAACCTGCAGGGAAAAGACGTTAGCTCATGAGAGCTTAATCACTCACCAAATGGAGGTGGTGAACTTACCAAAAAAGTTAGCAATAATACACATCAAGGGGCACCAGGCAGGGTGCTCAGAGGAAGTAATAGGAAACCGACTGGCTGATGAAGAAGCTCAGAAAGCTGCATTGTGTCCAGAAATCTCCAAGATCCTCCCCTTGTTCCGAGTAACCCCACCACTGCCAGAGAAACTGTCTTTTCCACCAGAGGAACTTGAGACAATTAAAAAGAGTGAGGCAGAGGAAAGAGGGGATAATTGGTTTACAAGGGATGATAAGCAGTGGATACCAAAAGCTCTGGCCTTGCAATTGTTAAAACAACTTCATGAAGGGAGTCATTGGGGCTCCCGAGGACTGGCAGAAGCCTTCCTAAAAACGCATGCTGCTGTGGGTCTTTATATTCTGGCTAAGTGAGCTATTGAGGTGTAGCAGGCCCAGAGCCTGCAAGGGCTCCCTGGCAGTCAGAAGCCTAAGATAGGAAATGCCGAGTCATGATGACTGGACCTTAGAAGCCCCTCTCTTCTGCCTTCAGACCCTTGCTTATCTCTCTGTATAGGTCACTTTCCTTTGACCCTTAATATTGGACAATTTCCAAAACCCCTGTACCCTATATAAAAAGCTGCTTTTGCCCAGCTCAGCAGAAGAGCTGTCCCTGAGACCTTCGCAGAAGACTTCAATAAAGACATCACTGTGGAACCTCACACAGCCTTCTCCTCTCTCTCCCTGCGTCTGCCTGCCTGCGGCACCTAGCAAGCTACAGAGCTGAAATCATGAGCTGATAATCACTAAAAGAGCTGATATCACTTAAGCTTTCTAAGTTTACCTGCAGCTAAGAACTACTTGGGAACTCGGACAGGTGGACAGGCCTGTGCCGATCAGGACCTTGCTATCTGGACCCCGTTGAAGCCCGCTGGGGACCCCCCGAAACCCAGCTAAGGCCGCATTATTGAGGGTTGTTTGATTTGTGCTTAAACCAATAACGGAGTTACAAAGAAACTTGCCAGGGGAGGAGGCCTTGGGCTGTATGTCCCTTCCAGAGATGCCAGGTGGATTGCACTGAAACGCCCCAAGTGGCAAGATTCAAATATCTTCTGGTAATAGTATGTCAGTTAACAGGGGGGGCAGAAGCATTTCCAGCTGTTTCAGCAACTACAGGATGAGTTATTAAAGTATTTTTGGAACAAATAATTCTAAGATATGGGATTGTGGAAGCAGTAGACTCAGATAGGGGAACTCATTTTACAGGAAAAATTCTTCAGGGGTTTATGACTGCTTCAGGGATGTAATAGAACTTCCATACCCCCTGGCACCCCCAGAGTTTGGGCCGGGTTGAGAGGATGAATGGAGAAATAAAGAAACACCTTCTGAAGCTGGTGATAGAAACTAAGATGCTATGGGTTCAGCTCTTGCCACTGGCTTTGGCAAGAATAAGGGCCAGACCCAGGGGAGATATTCAGTTATCTCCCTTTGAATTGATGTTTGGAATTCCTTACCCTTGTAATTCTCAGCCTAGTGAGGGGGTAGAGATAAGTGATGTATATTTGAAACAATATGTGGCCAGGATACTGTCTCTTGTGAAATCTCTTGGACAGGAATCTCAGCCGGCACAGACCCTGCCTTTGGAATTTGCTGTTCACAACATCCAACCAGGAGATTGGGTCCTAGTTAAGGAGTGGAAAGAAGCACCCCTGGTGGCAAAGTGGCGTGGACCTTTCCAAGTCTTACTGACCACAGAAACAGCCAGCAAGACAGCTGAACATGGGTGGACCCATCACACTCGGATCAAGGTCTCTGAGGTCCCGGAGGTTTGGACATCTCAGCTGGAAGAGAAGGATGGGAAGCCATGACTGACACTCCACAGGAGTGGACTGGAGCAGTATCCAGTGCGTCGACATCGGGGGAAGCCCTGTGTGCCTACCCACAGACTGCCTGCTGAAATAGTTTGTGTGGACATCCCTCCTCTTGGATCTCCAGTCATTGGCGGCCAATCCTTGCTGTCATTGTTTTCTTTATGTTAAGCTGTTTCTGTGCCTTATCTCGCCACAGGTGGTACAGAAGACAACATGAAAGTGAAAATTAGGTTAGGAGATTCGATTACACCATTAGAATGTTTCTCTTAATAATCTTTCCCTTATATTTTCAGTTAGGTTGGGGCCGAAAGTGGGAAAATAATTTTTTAACCTTGGGAGAAGAAGCAGCAAAAACCTTTAACCTTAGCAATTGTTGGGTCTGCGGAGGGTCAGGGGGATCTGAAAGCTGGCCATAGGTGGCCAGCCCAGTCGAGCCTAAATGGTGGGTTAGTACCCTGAGTGAGGTCCATAATGGAACAGGATTTTGTGATGAAGAAGGAAGTCCATGGCAGCTTCATTCTTCTGAAAGAGGCATTTATTGTCTAAATAGAACAGGAGAAGTATGTGTGGGAAAAAGCATTTGTGACTGGACTTTATCTTTGGGTTTAAATTGTTGGATCCCCAACTGCTCTCCTTATGATTGTTCCAGATATCAAGGCATATGGAATCAAACACATGTTAAGCTTACTAATGGTAGCTGAGTAAGGTGTTCCTTCCATAATTACCAAAAGGATTTTAAAGGCTGTAGTGCAGTGGGGAAGGATAAGATTTTTGACCCCTTATTTTTAAGCTCGCCTTGAGATAATTCCACAAGTAGGACACCTGTTGTCTGCGACTATCAGTGGAAGTGGCAACACCGGAACGGAACTCTAACCCTTTTTAATAGGTTCTGGTCCAGATGTAACAAAACAGGCCTGGGATGTAACTGCAGGTGGAAACCTCAGGTAGGAGCTTGGAGATGCAAATACTGTGATTCTTATGGTGGGGCAACCATTTTCAGGGGACCACTAGGCCCAGGAAGCAAACTGTGTTTTGCCCCACCCATTGATGATGAAAATTGGAAAGGTCCCTTTCCCAACAGGACCTGGGCTTTAAAAGGGCATTATTTGACTTGTGGCCGATATGCTTACCGCAGGTTACCCCCAAACTGGCCAGGGATATGTTATGTAGGGTATATCAGACCATTGTTCTTTCTGCTACCACAAGTTCAGGGAAATCAGTTAGGAATCAAGGTATATGATGATCTAATTAGAGAAAAGCGGTCAATTGATGCGTCCCTGGCTAGAGGAAGCACCCAAAAGTGGGGTGAAGATGAATGGCCGCCTGAACAAATTATACAACACTATGGACCAGCCACATGGAATCCTAAGGAATTAATATCAGGTGCCAGAGAACCCATTTATAATTGAAATTGAATAATTAGGTTACAATCTGTCTTTGAAGTAATAATGAATCAGACATGTGCATCGCTTGACCAATTTACTCAGATGAGAAATGCAATATTACAACATCGGATGGTATTAGACTATTTATTAGCAGAAGAAGGGGGAGTGTGTGGCAAATTAAATGACTCAAACTGCTGTTTGCAAATAGATGACAATGGAAAGGTGGTGAAACAACTAACAAAAGTAATAAGAAAGCTCATGTACCGGTCTAAACATGGAAAGGATGGGAATGGGAATGGGACATATTTTCATGGTTACCTGGTGGACTATGGGTTAAACAACTGTTTTTTTTCCTCATATGTGCTGTAGCAACTCTAATCTTTTTACCATGTATGATCTCTTGCTTAGTACAACTTATTCAACATGTGATCAAAGGGATGCAGGTAGTAGCCATGCCTACTGATCCAGAGATGGCTACAAAAGGACAGAAATGGATGTCTCTGCAAATAATTGCAAAACCAAAAAAGATCCAGGAACAGAAAATTAATTCAATGATAACTAAAGTTTGTAAAGACAATTATTGAAAAAATAAAAGAGGAGGGATTGAGAGGAATAGCGGATTTGTCTTTACAAACAAGCTGTGGGTCTGCTGGTAGATAAAACTACCACTGGGAGATAAAAGAAACAACGGGAAGGATTCCACTGATTGGTGAATGGAAAAAGATATTTGCTTTTACAAATAAACTTTAGGTTTGCTGATAAATGAAATTAGACATTGAAAGATGAAAGAAACATTGGGGAAGAAAAAACCCCTAAATTCCATAAGAATTAAAAATTAAAAGGGAGGGTTATACATTAGAGGAAAATCTTCGGTATCAGGCGTATCGGGAAGTCTGTACCTCTCAAGTACCTCAGCCAATGGGGAAAGAGAGAAGGGAAATGCAGCTGGGAAATTAGGATAAAAAGGAGGCTGTGTCCTCCAAAACTATGAGAGACCCCAGGGGAATGCGTCATGGCCTCTCCCTTTATTAGAATAAAGTAAAAGGACTCCTCTGTCTCCTTTTTGGACATAAACCTCTGATGTTTGTGGATTTTTTGGAATTTTCCCTGGGGGGAGGAGATTTGGGCTGGGGGAAGGGGCTAGGTGCAGGTCCTATCCTTCTCTGGACGGTCGGAGCCATTGCTCTTGGGGAAAGGGAGTTTCCACTGCTGCTGCCAGAGCCCGGACCAGAGCTGCTTCTTCTGACATGGGGTATGCCTCTGCTCTTGAGAACAGCCACTGAACTGGGACCTTATTAACAATTACCTCACTAAAAGAGAGACCTATCACCTGGGATCCTGAGCTCAGCTCTCCCTGCCCTGCTGGGAGCCCCTCACCCCCTCCCTGCCAAGACATCCTGCTGGCTCAGCTTGCTGCTTTCTGAGAGTCCTGCTGTGGGTACTGGCATTGGCTGCCCCTGGGATTTGAGAAGCAAAGCCTCTCTTCCACCCGTTCCCATCTTCGGACAAAAACTGCTATTGCCACGTGCTCCCCAACTCGCGCCAGAGCGCCCCCTGCAGCCACGTGGGGATCACTGCACCTGCCCTGTCCACCGGGAGCCTGCCAGCGTCCCTGCCGGCTGTGACCCTAACTACACCAAAGGGGAAAGGCTGTTACTGGGTTCCTGGTTCTTTTTGTTGTTAATGCCATAGTTTTTGTTGTTTGCTTGCATGTCCTGGGTTGGCTATATGATGCTTGTATCCCCACTCATATGTTCTGTTTATCCTAGATAAGTTTTGCACCTTTAAGACTGCTTCCGCGAGTGAAGGGGGGAAAGAAGAAGCGCAGAGTTATACATAACCGGTTTTCGGATATGAGTAATGAATAATGTATGAATAATGAATAATATATGAGTAATGTCACTATAGAGTGCGACACAGCGCAAGCACTGAGACTCAGATCAGAAGGCTGTATAGGCTCCTTTATTAAAGCAACATGTTGCCTTTATAGGTTTACAGGATATTTACATTTGCTTAACCAACACACTGCCCATTGGTCATGAAAAAGAAACAAAACTCTCAATAGGTGAAAAGAAGCCACATACCTCTGTGAGCCAATCAAAGTCCATATCTTTTGACTATTTCTCTTTCTTCACGTTGTCATGGTGATAGCCTTGGTACCTTCCTTGAGAGATACGAGGCTTTCTTTATCTTCAGGAAGCCTTCTCTGGCTCACAAGAACAGCACAAAAACATCTTTCCTACAAGTAATAATAGCTTATTATCCAGCATAAACAAAAAAGATGATTGGGGATACAAGCATCATAAAGTCACCCTAGGACATTCCACCCCTTATCCCCATATTGTCAGCTTACTACTAAAACTAACATATATTCTAACTCTACAAACACATACATTATACTTACAATATACAACTATACACAGACAATGGCAGTAACGTTCAGCAAACAGTGATATTTACACATAGTTCTCACCCAACTATCATATCTCCCTGAGGTACACATCGTGTTGTTCCATCTTTTTGCATTATCCACCATGTGCAACCTGGTCCCTGAGCAAAGACAATCCCATGAATGGGTTTGTCTGTACTCAAGGCAGAATTGATCCACACTGTCTTCCCTAACAAACCTTTGACATGCACCATGGGGACTTTATTTCCATTTACTCTATGCAAAGGCTCAGATTGGGCAGGGCCCACTCGATTAGTAGAGCCTCGGGTGTTAACTAACCAGGTGGCTTTTGACAGATGTTGCTCCCAATTTTTGAAAGATCCCCCACCCAAGGCTTTCAACTGGGTTTTTAACAGTCCACTGTACCTCTCCACTTTGCCTGCAGCTGGTGCATGGTAGGGGATATGGTACACCCACTCAATGCCATGTTCCCTAGCCCAGGTGTTGATAAGGCTGTTCTTGAAATGAGTCCTATTGTCTGGCTCAATCCTCTCAGGGATACTATGCCTCTAAAGGACTTGCTTTTCCAGGCCCAGGATGGTGTTACGGGCAGTAGCATGAGACACAGGGTAGGTTTCTAAGCATTCCGTGGTGGCTTCTACCATTGTCAGCATGTAGCGCTTGCATTGGCATGTCTGGGGACTGTGTGATGTAGTCAATCTGCCAGGCCTCCCCATACTTGTACTTGGACCACTGTCCACCATACCATAGGGGCTTCACTCACTTGGCCTGTTTAATGGCAGCACGTTTCACAGTCATGGATAACCTGAGAAATACTGTCCATGGATAAATCCACCCCTCGGTCTCGTGCCCACTTATAGGTGGCATCTCTACCCTGATGACCTGAGGCATCATGGGGCCATTGAGCTATGAACAACTCTCCCTTGTGTTCCCAATCTACGTCTGTCTTTGACACTTCTGTCTTTGTAGCCTGATCCACCTGCTTGTTGTTTCAGTGCTCCTCATTGGCCTGACTCTTGGGGACATGGGTATCTACATGGCGGACTTTCACTGGTAGTTTCTCTACCCTGGTAGGGATGTCTTTCCACTCATCAGCAGCCCAAATTGGTTTTCCTCTACTCTGCCAACTAGCCTTGTTCTACTTCTCCAGCCATCCCCACAGAGCATTGGCTACCACCCACAGATCTGTATAAAGGTATAGCTTGGGCCACTTCTCTCTTTTGGCAATGTCCAGGGCCAGTTGAACAGCACTGAGTTCAGCAAATTGGCTTGATCCACCCTCTCCTTCAGTAGCTTCTGCAACCTGTTGTGTGGGGCTCTATACGGCTGCTTTCCACTTTCGTTTCATTCCCACAATGCGGCAAGAACCATCAGTAAAAAGAGCGTATCGTGTATCTTCTGCTGGCAGTTGGTTATATGGTGGTGCTTCTTCAGCACATGTCGCTTCTTGTGCCTCTTCATCAGCAAGACCAAAGTTTTCACCTTCAGGCCAGTTTGTAATTATTTCCAGAATCCCAGGATGATTCAGTTTTCCAATACGGGCACTGGTGGTATGGTGGGTAGACAGGACCTTTGCTTTGAACATCCACCCCAGTACTGGTAGTCGGGGTGCCAGGAGGAGTTGTACTTCAGTGCCTGTTACCTCTGAGGTGGCTAGGACTCCTTCAGAGGCTACTAAAATTTCCTTCTCTGTTGGAGTATAGTTGGATTCAGAGCCTCTGTAGCTTCGACTCCAAAATCCTAGCGGTCGGCCTCGAGTCCCCCCAGGCACCTTCTGCCAAAGGCTCCAGGACAAACCATGGTTCCCTGCTGCAGAGTAGACCACGTTCTTCACCTCTGGTCCTGTTCTGACTGGGCCAAGGGCTACCACATGAGTGATTTCTTGCTTGATCTTGGTGAATGCTTGTTGCTGTTCAGGGCACCACTGAAAAGTGTTCTTGCAGGTGACCAGGTAGAGAGGGCTCACAATCTGGCTGTACTCAGGAATGTGCATCCTCCAAAAATCTATGGCACCTAGGAAAGCTTGTGTTTCCTTCATGCTGGATGGTGGAGACATTGCTGTGATCGTGTTGATGACATTGGTGGGAATCTGACATTGTCCATCTTGAAACTTCACTCCCAGAAACTGGATCTCTTGAGCAGGTCCCTTGACTTTGCTCTTCTTGATGGCGAAGCCAGCTTTCAGGAGAATCTGGATGATTTTCTCTCCTTTCTCAAACACTTCTGCTGCCATCTTCCCCCACTCAGTGATGTCATCAATATATTGCAGATGTTCTGGAGCCTCACCCTTTTCTAGTGCAGTCTGGATCAGTCCATGTCAGATGGTGAGGCTGTGTTTCCACCCCTGGGGCAGTCGGTTCCAGGTGTACTGCACGCCTCTCCAGGTGAAGGCAAACTGAGGCCTGCATTCTGCTGCCAGAGGAATGGAGAAAAATGCATTGGCAATGTCGATAGTGGCATACCACTTTGCTGCCTTGGACTCCAGCTCGTACTGGCGCTCTAATGTCTGGCACGGCAGCGCTCAATGGTGGAGTCACTTCATTCAATGCACGGTAGTCCACAGTTAATCTCTATTCTCCTTCAGATTTACGCACAGGCCAAATGG
The DNA here is from genome assembly GCA_019023105.1 of Diglossa brunneiventris. Taxonomy (NCBI): domain Eukaryota; kingdom Metazoa; phylum Chordata; class Aves; order Passeriformes; family Thraupidae; genus Diglossa; species Diglossa brunneiventris. The sequence continues at coordinate 35,586,261 of CM032356.1, read as the reverse complement.
GGCTGTTGAAAGGTGAGTGAGTCTCGTTGACCACCCCTTGGCTCTCCAGCTCACGTATCATTTTGTGGATGGGGATCTATTGTATTGCACTAAATAGTTATTTAGTTGTTTTGCACTGGGTTCTGTATTATTGCACAGAATAGTATGTTTGTATCCTCATGGGATTCCCCTTTTATATCACATGGTCTTTTCCTCCCTCAAAAACCCCCGGTGGTGATGGTTTGTCCCAGGTTTACTCCTCCCCTCGCCCCCTCCTCACTTGTATCCCACCGGCTGTGGTCCTCTTCCTCCACCCCCTATTCCCCCAGGTTTAAAAGTCCCCCCGCCATGAGGCATCGCTTTTGTTTTCTTCACCTGGGGAGTCACCTGGATGATATGGTGTCTCCTATCTAGGAAATAAATTTAGGAATTTTGTCCCCATGTGGAGAAGAGCGCTTCTTGTCTTTTGCCTTTTGTCCTATGTAAGATTGTATGGGCTGGGGTCCATAGCTAGCCAGACTGGACCCAAACACCCCACCAGGCATGGATTTTACAGGGATCAAGGCATCTCAATTCGTTTGGTACTGTCGATGGTGCATTGTGGAGGTGGCAATCAGCACTCATTTTTCTTCCACCTTCAGGAGTCCTACTGTATTGGAATAATTACCAATATAGCTGGATGGGACATGCCTGGGCTTGTCTGGCCCTTGCTGCTTGACCAAAGGCAGCAACTGTGGTCATTTGACCTCAGAGACACCTTTTGGCTATCTGGATGTTGCAGCTGGGCTCATGGAAGCAAGTCCAGACATGCAGGAGCTCAGGTTTACTTCTGGTGGAGAAGCTTTAAGGCGAGGATGAAGGAAAGGAGTCGGTTCTGAAGGAGGGTTTTCAATCCAGAGCTTTATTCCTGGCCCACAGGCCTCTGAATGCAATAACAGCTCCAACAGAACTTCCTGAACTGCGTGGTTGCTGTTCCTTTTAACCCCAGGGAGAGAGGGAGGGAAGGGGTAAGGATCCCACCAACCAGGTGGGGGGGGGGGGGGGAAGTCTCAGGGGACAAATGACACCTGGATGGCCCAATGTCCTCCAGGGGTGTAAGGCATCTTTTGAACTCTGCCAATCACTCAGCGCCCTTCTGGAATGCCAGGACTGACAGACAGCACTCAGCAGGGGTCAGGGTGGGGGAAAGGAGAGGTGATTGGTACCTGGGGAAGAACAGGGATAACTGAGGCAAGCTATGACATCACACTGCAACTACAGTAGATGGATTTTCTGATAGTCTAGGTAAGGTGTTCAATTGCTTGACGCCCTCTGTCTCTACAGCAGCTATTCCAAATGCCCACCTGAGTCCCTTTGGGTCTTTGAAATACCCACTTTGGAGGAAGTCTATGCCTAAAATGCATGGGGCCTCTGGGCCAGTCACAATAGGGTGTTTCTTCAACTAATTTCTAGTCAGGCTCACCTCAGCTTCCACCAAAGTGAAATACCATGATCCCCCTGTCACGCCAGCAATAGAAACAGTTTCTGCCCCCACATGTCTTGATGGGATTAATGTGCACTGTGCACCAGTGTTGACCAAAGCTTTATCTTCTTGTGGTTCAGATGTGCCAGGCCAACGAATCCACACAGTCCAGAAAACACGGGTTTCCCTGGCCTCTAGCTGGCTAGAGGCAGGGCCCCTCTAAGTCTTGTTCTCCTTCTTTCCTTGGGCATATGTCTTGGAGTTTCCTTCAAGGGGATTGAAAATATCATCATCACCATCATATATGGCAGTTTGGTTATGGGCCACTGCAGCTGCTTCCCTTTTGGTGGAACTTCATCTCTGTATCTTGCCTTCAATTCACGCACCCATTGTGCCAGAGCAGCAGTAGATTTTCCATCCCATCCCTGTGTCATTTTAGATGTAATTATCACTGGCAGTTCATTTTCTGAACTATTGCTAGGCAAAGAAGGACACAATGTTAAAGATTGCATTTGTTTGGCCAGTTCAGAAGGGAGATGGGGGGCAGATTGTTGCAGTGTGACCGCTTTTCAGTTCAAAGCTTGTTTTATTAATCAAATTGTAATTTTAATGTTTTAAGTTGGTATGTTCCGTTCCCCCCATGTTATTTTACATGGTTCTGCCTTGGGCTCCCTTTCCCGCCATTGTCCCTGTCCATCCTCTGTCCCGTCCCCGGTTGCCTAGGGAACTCCCGCCTTTTTGTATCAATTCCTACATCTGTCATCAAACCCCTCCTATGTTTCCCCACCAACCTCCTTGTCCGTCACCCCCTGCCCACTCCCATACCCTAGAAACTTCCAACCTGGACAGGAGGTGATTGGAGCAGAAGTTGTTGTCCCTCCCCAACACGTCCCCCATTTGTCACCTTACTGTGTCAATCATTATGTTCTTTTTTGTGACTGGCCTGGAGGTGGGTTGTTCCTCCCCTCTTTGGGCCCCTTAAAATCTTTGTTCCTCCCGCTCCCGGCGGCGGGTTTTTTCCAGGCAGTTCCCTGCAGCCTTCCTACCCTCTTCAATAAACCCGTCCCTGCTGCGGAGAACTGTCTGCCTCCTTTGCCTTTTGTCGTGCCTGTGCTTCGCTGCTGCGTTGTCTTACCCATCTACCAAGGTGCTGCATTCCCCACCATGCCGTGAGGGAGAGCGCCTTAGGCAGCAATATGCCCTGCCTGCCCTCCTGCCAGGAGCCAGGGCTGAGCGGCCACGTGGCTGTCACACCTAGGCTGCTGATGTGCCTTTCTGTGGGTTAGCTGGGCTTAGACTTCCTGCACAGTAGCAGCAGATGGCTCAACGGGGGGTGGAGAAGAAGCAGACGACTCAAAGTGGGGCAAAGGAGGGGCAGACGGCTCAAGGGGAAGCGGGGGGAACAATGGAACTACAGGAGGGTAGGGGAGGAGCAGCCAACCCACAGGAGAGCGGGGGCCAGATGACCCATGGGAGGGTGAGGGGAGAGCAGCTGACCCACGGGATAGCAGAGAGGGGGAGGAAACAGCCCAGGGGCAGATAGAAGGGCCGACGACCCAGCCTGTTCTTCACTTCTTCTGTAACTTCATTTTGGCTAATTGCTGTGCAGGCATAAGGTACTTTGATTTAGTACTCAATTCAATTAACTGCTGAGCAGGCAAAATATACACAGGTTTAATATAATCTTTTGGAGATGAATACCGAGGAGCAATCTCATCCTGTTGTTTGATTTTCATGATAGCAAACCCTGGGGAAGCCTCCACAGCAACTGCAGCAGACTCCTCAGGGGAAGATACACCGACAGGCTCAGTCCCATCTTCCTCTTGTTCCTCTACTTCAGTTTCTTGCTCTAACTCCTGTTCCTCCAATTCCTCCCCTCTGTCTTGTTCTGCTTTCCATTCCTTCAGTGCCTCATACAACAGTCTCCAGGTAGTAGCCGAATCAACAACCTTCTTATCCCCCTTAGATATCACATCCCATAGTCTCTTCCCAACATTTTTCCATGCCCCAACACTAAAGGCAGTGTCGGCATCAGCTTCAAAGTCCTGTGATTTACACCATATCAGTAAACTATGAAGAGCATAATCAGAAGCTGGAACATTTTTCCTTTTTAATAAGGCTTTCCATGTGGACAAAACAGTCTTTTCCTCATGTGATAAATTATTTCCCATTATTTTTCCCCAGTCACTCACCTCGAATCAGACATCTGAATTAGGTCTGGACCTCTGCAGCCTCCTTGCTGCCTTCACTCATTGGGGTGCCTGCTTGTACCCTTCAACTTTTGTTTCTCTCTTTTTTTTTTTTTTTTCCCTTTTTACAGCCTGTCCTAGGGTGACGTTATGATGCTTGTATCCCCATTTGTGTGTTCTGTTTATGCTGGATATTATGTTCTGTGCCTTCAAGACTGGCTCTGAAGAGTGAATGTTTTGTTTTGGTTTCTTATCAGCCTGCTCCCCCACGGCTGGCGGGATACAGAGACAGGGCAGTACATAGTGCTGCTTTTGCTTTTTGCTTGGCTTTTCGCTTTGCTCTTGCTCTTGTTTCTGCTTTGCTCCTGCTTTGCTCTTGCTTTTTGCTTCTGCTCATTAGTTAGTTTAGCTAAGCAGTCCAAATTTTTCCCTGGACTGTTTTTTCTTTCCCTTTTTTGGAACTACTCAAACCTGCTCCAGACTGGGACCTGGGAAACACCAAGAGTTTGCAACTGGTGGCCTGCAGCAGCTACCCCCAGCACCGGAGGGACTGATAACAGAGCGACCAACCCCAAGAGAGACTTTCTGAATTTGCCATCTTTTTCAGAGCGGTGAAAGAATGGTGCCATTCGGTATTGTTCATTTTGTGTGCTGGGGGGTGCTTTGCCTGTTAATTAAACAGGTTCTTTCCACTTCTCTCTGAGGAATCCTTCCCGAACAGGTTGAGGGGAGGGGCCATGTGGGTTTACTTTCTAGAGGGGCCCCCTTTTGGAGGTTTTCTCCCAAATTTGCCCTAAACCAGGACACAGCCCAGTTGTAATCATGGCAGATGGTCACCAGATGTAGCTATTGAGCCCCACATGGTGCAAAGCGCCAGGGCTGTCAGAAGGTTGTTTAGACACATGGATTGCTATTTCATCAGGATAATATCAGAATATTCATAGATGGCATTTTCTGTATTAAATATAATGCATTAACAGACGAAGGTAAATTGAAATGCAGTAGAAAAGACAAAATGAAATTTAATTATAAAGTTGAATTGCATTTAAATGCCAAGAAGCATTTGGAGAATGCTAAAATGCAATGACAGCATGAATACAGTTCATGCAAAAACTCAGCTAACAACTCCCACTGATATAGTTTTGTAAACTGTTTTCAGCTGCAATATAACTGCAGTTGTGCTATATAACATCTCTTAGGATGTTACAGGATATATCTCTCTGCCTAAATACCAGAGCAGTGCAAGGTTTATAATGCTCGTCTTCCCCCAGTTCAGGTTTTTGTTCCAATTTCATCAAGCTTTTAATCATAATATGTTTGCTTTTAAATGAATGTTTTAATTTTGGTCTTCTTACAATCAATTGTAATGGAGACTGATTAGCTAAGAAATTTAATTTAATGCTGTTATATTTTTGTTAATGATGCTCAATCAGAACCAACACAAAACCCCCCAGGCGTTATGTGATGAAACTGACACTTTTCAGCTACTGCAAATATTTCCAATGGTGGAAACATTGGTATTTATTGGAAAACTCTAAGAAAATAAACTGTGGGGATAGGGAACCAGGGCAATTCATAGCTGTAGCAATTTCTTTCTTTTCCCAGCAAAGGAATGCCACTCTCCTTACAGATTTAACACTGTTCTTATGTTTCTCCTTTCTGACAGCACGATGGATTTGAATTCTTAGGGGTGTGTGAACCACTTAAAATGCATGAGTGATATAATGCAAATATCTATATGTGGAAGATCAGACAGCTACAGAAGCTGAGCTGGGTAGCGCCACAAATCTCTTGGCCCTGATATAGTGGAAGCCATGGGAGAGATAAACTCAAGGCAAGAACAAAAGTGAAGACATCATGTCTGGTGACTCTGACCAATCTGACAAGAGAAGGTGTAACAAGGACATTGCTGGAGCAAAAGAATGTAACAGGGACTTGATAACTGAAATTATTGTGTTGCTAAGGGAACAGAGGCTAATGTAGTAGACTCCATAGACATGGGCAAAGCCCCATGGAGAATTGAATAATAGGAAGCTGAGACAGTAACTCTAGTCCATCTCTCCCTGACCCCTGCCCCAAAGCTTATCCCTGTAACCCTATAGGCTATGTTACTTTAACCCTCACTATTGGTCAAATCTGGATCCCCCCTAAACCTATAAAGAGGCATTCCTTAGCCCATTCGGGAGAAGAAGAGCTGACCCGGGGCCCTTCGCAGACCCCCGCAATAAAACCATCGCTGCGGAACACCTGAGCCTCTCCTTCTCCTCTCTCTCCATCTGCTGCAGCCTCCGCTAAGGGCAAACTTGCCTAGCAAGCAAGAGCTGAAATCCTGAGAGCTTGAAATCACTATAAGAGCTGATAACCACTATTGCTTGCTAGGGGGTAGCCCCACGGCACTGGCCTGAGCTAAGCCTGGCAACTCAGGCACCCTGTCCCCCTGGGGACTGGGCTCCCGATATACTATAGGCCATAACAGAGGCTTATATTATAGGCTAAGAGGTCAGAGTAGAAAATTTTGTATGGAAATTAGAGAACTATAAATACTGGTGATTCGCGTAATAAACGGGCTTTGCTTGCATAGCATGGTCCGTGTTCCTTAAATCACCGCAAATGGTGTCTCCGTGTGAGGAACAACAATTTGCCTTTCTGGCATCCGGCTGGGAGCCCCATGGAGCTGAAGTGCTGCTGAAAGGAAGCAGAAGCCGGCCGGCAACAATCCCTTCAGGTTTTGAAGGTGAGCGGTGGGGAACATGGGCAGTAATATGCCCTCAGAAGAAAAACATATTTTTGAACTTATGTCTAAACTTTTAGACAAGCACAGCAAGTGGGTTGCTTCTCACTTACTTAAGATGATTTTACACTGGGCAGAATCACACATTAAAGGGTTAAATGCCAGCACTGCTTTCACTGTGGAATTATGGGATTAAGTAGGGGTGAATCTCTGGGGGGGGGGGGGGGTGGGAGGTGACTAGAGGTGATAAGATCACGGCTGGTTTCTTACCCTTGTGGCGAGCTATTTTAGAAACTCTTAAAGCCCAGAAAGGTGCCAGGAGAGGATCGTCTCCCACTGCCCCCTTAGTGACATCGATCCGTTCTCAAGGCTCTGCAGAGGAGTCTGTAACACGCCCTGTGTCCCCGCCTTCTGCAAAAGTACAGGTTTCTAATATGTCCATACGGGCCCCTGAAATCCAATTCACTGCTTCTGATGGGGATTTGAAATTTTAGGACAACCCCTTTGATCCTGGATCTGTTGACACAGAGAATGAGCCTGATTTATATCCCCCAAATCCGCATAACAATTGGCAGCAGCTCAGGCAGCTGGCACTAGAAGTCGGCCACTTAGAAATTGCGCAAGCAATTTTAGCACTGGTTATATACCATGGGCAAAGACCCCCATGTGGGAAGGTATTACAGCTTAGAGTTCGCTGTCACCCCTCTATCAGCTTGGCTGGAGGGAGCTGGCAAAAAGAGGGATGGAAATGATGGTCTAGCCTGGAAAATAAAAACTCTAATAATGAAAATAACAAATGTGGAAACTGCAGAGTACAGAGACTAAAACCTAAGACCTGTGGGCAGGGCAAACACAGCCAGGTATAGGGGGCAAAGGTCCAATCATGAAGGTGAACTTGGAATATGGCCTTATCTGAACTAGGCATTGAGCCAACTGAGAACACGAACTAGAAACCTGACCAAATATAGGATGGTTCTATTAGCATACTACTAATTCCCATGACCCCACTCTTCCCACCGTGGCCTGGTCAGGTGCTGCCTCCCCTCAGTACCCTGCCTCCCATGGTCTGTGGCCAAAGTCTGTCACCGTCATATTTTCTGAAAAATCTCTTTGCCCAGGATTTTCTCCTGGGAAGCTGAGAAGCCTCAGAGAAAAATGAAAACAATAATTATCTGATTTGCTTCTCCTGTGTTTTGCTGCTTTGGAATGTGTTTGGACATTGTTTACCAACAGGTGGTTGTTTCATTGGTTTCATATGAATTGTTTTTAACTTAATGACCAATCACGGTCAGGCTGTGTCAGGACTGGAAGGAGTCACGAGTTTTTGGTAGTATCTTTCTAGCCTTCTGTCTGTATCCTTTCTGTATTCTTTAGTATAGTTTAGTAAAGTATTAGTTTAGTATTCTTTAATATTATATAGATCATAAAATAATAAATTAGCCTTCTAAGAACATGGAGTCAGATTCATAATTTTCTTCCTGCCATGGAGCACCTCACAAATGCACCAAAAGTCTTCTGCAAACGCAACTGAGGCAGAAATTTCAGCTGGACGTGATCCCATAGGAAAGTTTATCTTTCTCAGTCATCAAAGAATTATGGCACACCGTGAATGAGTACGGTATTACTTCTCCATATTTGAGTACAGTATTACTTCTTCATATTTTATTAATGTGCTTTCCATTGTTCTCAATTCCTATACTATGACTCCTCATGATTTAAAGTCGCTTTCCCAATTGCTGCTTTTCATCAATGCTCAGACACAAATTCTTCAGCTGAATTCTGTCGCAGGAGTGCTTCCACCTGATGAGATACTACACTGCACAGTAACTTAGATTCCTCCACCCATCTGATCCCCACAGGGGTTAATGGACCTTTAGGGCGGGGATGGAGTATGTTGCTTTTGGGGCGTTCTTCAAACACTTTAACAGGATTGTTTGTGCTCCTAGGAGTAATAGATGTAGACTTTTTAGGAGAAATCAAAATCATGGTCTGGACTCCTTTCCCCCCATGTACTGTATCCCGGGGTTCTAAAATTGCCCAATTAATATTTTTTTACAATGCCAGTGTCTACCAATACAGTGCAAAAATGGAGAGGGGAGGAGGATTTTGGGTCCACAGGATTACCTCAGATTTTCTGACTCAGCAGTTAACTTTTCAACGCCCTACTTGTAAATGCAAGCTGTCATGGCAAGGACAGCATGTCACACTCACAGGCATTATTGATACAGGAGCTGATGTCATGGTCATCTCACAAGTTAAATAGCCCCCCCCCCCCCCCCCCCCGGCCACTTACTGCAGTTCCCCAAGCACTCACTGCTATTGGGGGGAGCAGTACTAGCTTTCAAAACAAGGATTTTATTCAATTGTAGGTCCTGAAGGACATATTTCTACTACTAAGCCTTTTGTTTTGCAAATTCCCATGGTATTATGGGGCCATGACATGCTCTCACAGATGGGAGTCAGAATTGGGTCTGAATTTTTCATAGGGGTCAGTGATTTGCACACTACCCTGAAACTGACCTGGAAAACTAACAAACCAGTATGGGTAGATCAGTGAAGCACAAAAGTTGCTAGGGACCATTAACTGGATGAGATCCTTACTGGGAATCACAAATTCAGATTTAACTCCTCTTTTTGCATTGTTAAAAGGAGAGTCAGATTTGTCTTCCCCAAGACATTTGAATCATGAAACACAATTGGCCTTGCAAAAGGTGGCAGATGCTATTGCCTATAGGCAAGCCCCACATTAGGCTGCCTCTTGTGTTCCAGGAGTAGCAGCCAAAAAGGCACTGGGATTGTTAAACAAACTAGGCTGTTGGTTAGCTCATCAATCTAATGCTACTTCGCTTGCTTTAACAGGACTGTTAACCGATGTTGATTTGATTAGACATGCTACATTGCAGAATCAAGCCGCTACAGATTTTTTACTTTTAGCACATGGACATGGATGTGAAAATTTTGATGGAATGTTTTATATGAACCTTTCTGATCATTCACAATCTATTCATGCAAGTATTAAAGCTTTACAAGATAATGTAGCCAAATTAGAAATAGAAGATGGAACTGATTGGTTTAACAGCCTTTTTAGAAACTGAGGGATCACTGGATAAGTCAAGAATTTAATTAAGATGGGAATGTTTGTATTAGGGATGCCTTGCTTGATTTAATGTATTCAGAGATTGATTTAAAAAAGTATCACTACTTTGAAACAGCTGGTGTCGCAACTAAAATTACGTGATGAAAGCAGGTTGTGGAATTTAACCTCTTTGACTACCGAATCTAAATTGGCTCAAACAAGTTTCTGTAAGTGTTTTAGGAATTGGACTTTTACTTATAGGAATGTGTTGTGCAGTACTTTGTACATTCTGGTGGTGTAGTTGGACCATTACATCATATTAACAATGGAAGCATCCTAAACTTAAAGACTGAGTGGAAAGAGGGACATATTTTGAAAATCTGAACAAATTATAAAATGTGAAAGAATTCACAAAAGTAAAAAAGAAAGGAGGGGTTTTTAAACCTAGTTGATGAGCCTGTAACAAAAGGTTAACCACAAGTAATATTGTAACAAGATATTGTAAATGTGCAAGCAGAGCAAGGAAGACAGCAAGTTTTAATGGAACTTGCAAACTGCAAAGTTAGCTAAAAACAGTTAGATGGAAAAACAAGAGCACAGAGCATGCATTGAAGACAAAGGTTAAAAGTTCAAAATGTGAGGAAGACTACAAAAGTCTTCATCAAAGACCAGCAGAAGACTAACGACCACCACAAAAGGAACTGATGCATGCACAAAAGCAACAAACTGTTATATAACCATGACACAGCTTTATGCAAATATGAATATGCTAATGATATGTTGCAATTGTGACATTGTGCAGAATGGCCTTTAAAATGTAACAGTAGGCTAAAGAAGAGGGAGTGTATTTGTGGCAGAACCATCCCCTTCACTCCCGGTTCTGAGTAAACAAATACCTGCTCTATAGCCATCTGACTATAGAGTTTTATTTTCTTGCCTAGTTTTGGGCATCAAATCCTAACCTCCAACAAATAAATACCAGAATGCTGCAGGGAAAGGAGAAGAAAAAATACAACTGTAATTCAAAGCCCCACAGAAAGATGATTGAGAATTTTTTTTGAAAAATTTTATGCGCAAGGGCAGGGTTGAACTTCAGTTCTAGTGACATGGCATTTGGGTCACTAATCCACCCTTCAATCCTTAGGTACTGCAGCTATCAAGTCAGTGTGTTTGCAATTCTAAAGCAAAGAATGCTAACATTTATAGAACTAGCTTACTATTATGTCATATCTGCCTCTAGAAACTTCCATCTGAACATCTTTGTATTTTATAGATTTTACTCAAGGGACTTTTCCGGGTCCTAGCACAAGCCTCATAGTGAAGATTCAAGAGCAAACTCCAGAATCAATACATATAACAACCTTTGCTCCCAAAAGTTCATAGTCAATATATAGTAAAAGGAGTAGAGCTGTACAGTGCTGCAGCTGGAAACTGCCAGGAGCAGCCCAACATCTCCACACTCGTGTACCACATACCAGATCTGAGTTGGGTTTAGGCAGATGGGGAGGAATGTTTTCATGGAGGTGGTGCACTTTGTTTTAATCTCTCTCAGCAGACTTATGGAGTTCCTGAAATTAATGTTAGATTTCATCAGAAATCTGAACCTACTAAGGCCAAGCAAGTAAAATTAAAATTACGGTAATACTAAAATAATTTTTAACTTCATTAAGAGGTATTCTTTGCTCTGTCCCCATTATCTTACCTTTTTACCCCCTAATTTCCCAAGAGCAAGTAGTAAAGCTCTGAAAAACAAAGCTAAGAATATCTGTCCTTTCCCTCAGTGTCAGAGAAATTTGAGCAGGCAAGAAGTAAATCTTTAACAATATACCCTAGCAAAGTCTGGGCAGGGGAATGGTGGTGGTGATGAAGAGATAATACAGGAAACTCATTTACACTCCCCAAACAACACTTTCACAGAAGACTCAACACATGAAGACACTGCAAAAACACACCAGAACAACAGATAAATATCCTAATTAAATAGCTTTCATAGTTACTGCAAGGATGTAAAAACAGAACAACTCTTTAGATCACAGCATCTATTTCAATAAAGATGTGGTTTTAATGTATAAACCTTGAAAAACATTTCATGTTCACTATGCTGGAGACATGCTTAATAAATAATCAGTAAGCCTGTTCCAAGACACAGCTTATCTTTGTAAGCACATGCATCCAAACACATCACTGAGGATCTAGAAAAGAGCAACTACTCACTTCCCAAAAATTCCTTTGAACCTTTAAGTATTTTATGAATGGGCAAAAAATTTTATTGCTTTTGGCAAATTCTTCCATTTTTCTAGCTGTTTTACTTCAGTTTCCATTTTATTCAGGACATTATTCAAGAGCATAATCTCATGTCCTATTTTACAAAGCATGGATTTGAGGGATAGTTCTTGACCTGTCAAAGACCGGACATTATGCCAAAAAGCCTCTAACAGAAAACAAAAATTCCATTTCCTTCCCCTTCACAAGCAGTGATTATCTACTAACTCTTATGTTCCCCAACCACCATACCCTCCCAGAAGCAGCAAGTGAAACTGGCAACCTCCTACTCCACCCAGCTAAAAGAGTTCAAAGCTGCTTGTTGGGGATTAAAATAAATTTATTGATAGAATATTAGAAATTAATTGTAGGTTTGTGACAGTGTTCACATGGGTTCTTGGATGAGGCAAGAGACGAGAATGTTGACTCCATGTTCAGAAGGCTTGATTTATTATTTTATGATATATATATATTACATTATACTAAAAAGAAATAGAAAGAAAGGTTTCCTCAGAAGGCTAGCTAAGAATAGAAAGGAATGAATAACAAAGATCTGTGGCTCGGACAGAGAGTCCAAGCTATCTGGTCTGTGGTTAGCCATTGATTGTAAACATTTCAAGATGGCCCAATCACAGACACACCTGATGCATTCCACAGCAGCAGATAACCATTGTTTACATTTTGTTTCTGAGGCCTCAGCTTCTCAGAAGGAAAAATCCGAAAAAGGATTTTCACAAAAGATGTCTGCGACATAGGTTTAAGCTTAATTGTAACTTGCTTACAATTTAGCATGAGTGGGCCCTTCTCAAAGCTTGGCACAGGTGACTTTTAAATAAACTCTGTCTGTTAGTATGGATGGCTAAACGGGGGAGGAAACAGAGAAAGACTGTGAGACAGAGTAAAAATCCCCCAGAGTAGAAATCCATTTTTGATTTAGGTGAAATGTACATCTTTAAGTCTGTGTAGCCTGACTGCAAGGCCTAGGCTAAAGGGAAAACTGCATCAATGAAGGACAGAGATAAGTGGGGGGAGACAGGGGGAGACAGATAAAGAGAGACAGAAACTGCTGTGGGAGCAGGTCAGCTTGACCTAGGAATTCTTTCTGATAAAGAAGAACTAGCGCCAAATGTCACTGTGAAATTCGTAAAAAATGAATATGTATGAACCTATTGTGAAATTGTATGCATATATATTTGAGAGGGGGATAAAAAGGGACCTGAAGTTCCCAGAGGTATGCATGTCATTTTAGGGGAATGATTCCCACATGCGTCCAGCGCTGTAATAAACATACCAGCTTTACAACTTTCACAAAGTTGTGGAGTTTTTTGCTATATCTCCGCAAAACATTTTGGCACCCCAGATGGGACTTCTCTGTCCCCGCAGTGGCAGAGGGGATAAACGGACCTCCAAGGCGCTCCCCAGGATTTTCCTGGAGGGGCTCCACTCGTCTCGGCTTGCCTCCTGCGAGGACAGACAAGGACCTGCTGGCCTGCGGAGGATACGGTATGTATTGAGGGGCCCCCGGGGGAAAAGAGTGAAAGAGTGATAGGATGACTGAGTGAGTCACTCAGAGACGTCTGAGTGCTTGCCTGTGGTTGCAGCCGACGGAGCGGCAGAGCAGCTAACGGGGAGGTTCACTGTCTGATAGAGCAGCTGCTAGCGACCCTGGGGGTGGGTCGAGTGAACCTCTGTGTGTGTGTGTGTGTGTGGTGTCTGGACACTGTATCATTGTATGGTAAATGCTTTGTGTGGTTAATGTTAATGTGTCTGTAATCGTGCGAGTGTGTGGCGTATGAAAGAGAGAGCGAACAAGTGAGTTCACCCATGGTGCGAGGGGGTGAGTTCTACCCGTGTTTGAAGCGGCCGAGGGAGGCTTGAGGCGCTGGCTGAGGCAGGCTGTGGGGGCAGGGAGTGCCCCGCGGAGAAGTGGAACAAGTGGAGAGACGTTAGTGAGGATATTTATTGTGTTTAAATGTGGTGATTTGTGTAGATTTGGCACATTTTGACCGTGAGTACGAGCTCAGGGAGTTCCTTTTCCCTGGAGTTTGGACTTGATCTCTGGAATTTTACTGTGTGCTGTTATTTTGATTGTGTCCAGAGAAAGCTGATGTGACTAAATGCTGAATTATTGTATGCTGTGTTGTGTCGGGAAAAGTGGGCACTTCAAGAGATATGCCCTTTCCCAGTGATTTTGTGTGGATCTTCCCCCGCATTGTGGTAATTTGATTCTCGGATTGTATAGCGGTGTTTGTGGAGATTTTAGGATTTTGTTTGCAACAAGAGTAGCATTTTACACAGAAGAACTATGGTATGGTGATTTATGTTTAACTATTGTAAAGCAAATTAAAGGAATTCCAAGAATTCCCCCCCCCCCAGCAATTCAAGCCCTGGCTCTAGTGAATTTGAGATAAGGGGTGTGTGTGTGTGTCTGTGTTTGTGGGCATATCAGAGTTTTTGCTGTAACAAGCACAGCCTTTTGCAAGGCAGTAAAGTGAGTGTAGTGTCAGCAGAAACAATACTTTAGAGTGTGCAAGAAGAGAACTAGAAAAGACTGACATTTTGTAAAACAGAGTTTAGATAGAAGAGCTGAATGAGTTTATGGGACTTCAGTGGGTATTATAGTAAGCTTAAGCTAAGAATAACCTGCCGTAGAGGTTAAGGGATAAACGCCGAAGTGATAAATGGGATAGCCTGCAAGCAATTCCTGGGAGTTTTTGGTGCATTGAGAGGCTGGCACCTTATATGCAATGCAGAGTTTGCAAGAGGCGCTGGTATTGCTGTTCTATGTCTTATGTGTAAATTAAAGGTTCCGGATCAAGCCAATTCAGAACCTGAGATCTTAAAGCTTGTGTGGAGAGAATCACATCTGATACCTGCCACCTGGAGTTCTGTGTGTGAGGAAAAACTGAGAAAAGACACTATGAGGCTTGGGGAGAAACAAGATAGCATAAGGGGAAGGAGATAATGAGAACTGACCAGAGCAAAGAGGTTCCTGAACTAGCCCCTTTTGGGAGGGGCTCACTGGAACAAGGCTGCCAGTAGGGGCGGCTCAGAAAATAAAAGGGTTTATAATACCTCATTGCAGTTAATGCTGTTTTAAAATGGGAAGGTAAATGGGATGAGGTTTTGTATGCTAATATGTTTTTTTGTTTTAAGAAATCACCCAGAATGGCAAAAGGACTGTAGGATCAGACCGCCCTCAGATCCACTGGTCTTGGCCCTTGAAAAGGAAAACAAGGCAAAGAGAAGGCAAATCCAACGTGTTGTTCAGCATGCAGCATAAGATAGCAATGTATGAAGTCAAAGATTTTCATGCTGAAACACAAAGCATTACAGTTCGCAAAATGAGTACGTATGATTTGTTAAAGGCTCCTCCTCAGCCAGAAAATTTTTGCATTCGAATGAGAAAGCCCTAGAAGCAGTGCAAAACACAGCTCACGTGGTTCATGTGCCTGAAGACTTCAAAAATGCCCCCACTCCGATTGGAGAACAACTTGCAAAGACCCAGAGTCCCAGGAAGCTCCACAGGAAGAATGGAGGCTGTTGCAGTACGTGGATGATCTTCTAGTAGCCACTCAGACAAGGGAAGCATGTGTGGCCTAGATGGTAAGCCTTTCAAATTTCCTAAACATACAGAGTATCAAAGAAAAAGGCGCAGGCAGTGAAACAGAAAGTAATCTGCCTGGGGTACGAAGTGAGTGCTGGGCAAGGGACTTTAGGGCAGGGAAGCCATATGCCAAACCCCCAGACAATGAAGGAACTCCGAACCTTCTTAGGCATGGCAAGGTAGTGCCGGCTGTAAGTTTATAATTATGGACTGCTCGTCAGACCCCTCTATGTTCTTATTGCCAATGGAAACAGACATCTCCAATGGACAAAGGAAGCCACACGGGCCTTTCACCAGCTAAAGAGTGCCCTCACGTCAGCTCCGGCTTTGAGACTTCCAGATGTGAGTAAACCATTCTTTCTATTTTCCCATGAAAGACAAGGAATTGCCCTGGGAATACTGGCTCAGGACTTGGGTCCATATCAGAGGGCAGTTGCTTACTTCTCTAAGCAACTAGATGCAACAGCAAAGGGATGGCCAGGTTGCCTCAGAGCTGTAGCAGCAGTTGTACTGAATATTCAAGAGGCACCCAAGCTTACCCTGGGACAAAAATGACTGTGCTAGTGTCCCACACAGTGTCCACAGTACTGGCAGTAAAGGGCAGCCACTGGCTTTCACCACAGAGGTTCCTGAAAATACCAGGCCATCATAGTAGAGCAATATGATGTAGAGATAGTAGTGACTAATATTGTCAACCCAGCTTCTTTTCTCAGTAGAATCAAGGAGAAGCAGTATACCACGATTGCCCGGAGACCATTGAAGCTACCTACTCCAGATGCCCAGACTTGAAAGACACTCCTCTGGACGATGCAGAGACCTGGTTCACTGACAGGAGCAGCTACATTGCCAGTAGAAAGCGACACGCTAAGTACACAGTGACTACCTGCAGAGAGGAAATAGAGTCCGGACCCTTACCAACAGGTACCTCTGCACAGAAGGCCGAGATAAATGCATTGACCCATGCCTTAGAAACAGCAAAAGGAAAAGAAAATAAACATCTATACAGACTCGAAGTATGCATTCAGAGTCATGCATGCACATGGAGCCATCTGGAAGGAGAGGGGACTGCTAACCTCACAAGGAGAGACAATCCGGCTGCTGGAAGCAGTTCAGCTGCCTGAAAAGGCATATTAAGGCACACCAGAGAGTGAGCTCAGAATTGGAGGAAGGAAATGAGCTGGCAGATGGAGAGGCAAAGAAAGCAGCAAATGGTGAGGTAAATTATGGACAGATTTTCCTCGAAGGTAAGCCAGAATACAATAATACTAATCAAAAGAGACATACAACCACAAGTGGTGGGCCACCATTGAAAGAGAGCTGGTAATCCCTTCCTATTTTTGTGGTCACTAGTGAAGGAGGAGCACTAGAAAACACACTGGGGCCTAACTACTTAAAAGCTTTTATAAAGTATGGCTCCTTTCCCAAAATGACCAAGGCTGCCAGTGATACAGAGTGCATCAAAATGAAGTGTTGACTTTGAAGTAGTAGTTTCCACAGGCTTTATAGAACATGCATCTGATTGAAAGACTCGTTGTCAGGAATTTATATGCCACTATTACTCAGGTAAACCGACAGTGTGATCCTTGCCTCTAGACTAACCCCAAAAATACCCCCAGGCCAAAACTCGGTCAGATTGGGAGAGGCCATGGGCCTGGAACGCAGTGGCAAATTGACTTTTCAGAACTCCCAAGGAAAGGGGGGTATTGGTATTTACTGGTATTGACAGATATATTTTCAGGGTGGCCAGAAGCATTCCCCACCAGAACTGTCAAAGCTCGAGAGGTGACCAGAGTATTATTACAAGAAATAATACCACGCTTCGGAGTTCCAGCCACAATATCCTCAGACAGGGGATCACATTTCATTTCCAAAGTAGTGCAACAGATTAGTAGCCACCTGGGCATAGATTGGGAACTTCACACTCATACCGCCTCCAATCAAGCAGCCAGGTAGAGAAAATGAAATCATTTGATTAAGCAGCAGATTGTAAGACTGGGGCAGGAAGTTAATCTACTCTGGCCCCAAGCTCTTCCACTGACACTATTGCAAATTCGAACTAAACCGTGGGCTAAAGGAAAGCTGAATCCTTTTGAAATGCTTTATGGAAGACCATATGGAATACAAAAAGGAATGTCCACTCACATTGGGGAGGTAACACTGGCCACCTACATGGTGGCTTTAAGAAAACAGCTCAGATGTCGTGGGTTGACAGGAAATAGGTTTTCTGGGAATGGAGTGGCCAGAGGCCAATAGGTGTTCACAGTCTGAAATTGGCACCTGTTTTGACCAGTGAGGTATTTGGATACGCCTCTGAGAACACAGGGGTTAAAAGCAGAGCTGTCCCCTGGGAACTTCCTCTTTGGGTTTCTGGCGGGAAGAGTTCGGGTCTCTCCCCCGGCCCAGCTACTGGCTGGGCAGGGGGAGGGGAAAAGCCATGCAGCCGGGAGAGGTAGGGCTGGCCCTGAGGGGTGGAAGGGTGGAAGAGTGGAAGAGCCCCGAGAGGATTTTGGGCAGGGGGAGGGGAAGCCATGCGGCCGGGCAGAGGTAGGCCTGACGCCTCAAGATGGAAGGGTGGTGGGGGCACCAAGAGGATTTGGGCAGCCTCCCAGGAGAGACAGAGAGAGAGAGAAGCCCCGAGAGGATTTGGGCAGGCCCCCAGGAGGGACAGAGAGAGAGAGAAGCCCCGAGAGGATTTGGGCAGCCTCTCAGGAGGGACAGAGAGAGAGAGAAGCCCCGAGAGGATTTGGGCAGGCCCCCAGGAGAGACAGAGAGAGAGAAGCCCCGAGAGGATTTTGGGCAGCCCCCCCAGGAGACGACAGAGAGAAGCCGGCGCTCGGTGCATGGGGCTGTGGCCTTGAAGCCTTGATGTTGGCGGCATGCCTGGCTTGTGGAGAATGGGGGGCGGAGCACGGAGAAGTCTGGCCGCTTGTAAGAGTTTCTTTTTAACCCCTGTTTGGACAATGAAAATCTTGCAGAGCATTGACCTTTTCTGGAGCAAGAAATGGGCAAGTGTGATGAATGTGGGGTTGTGAGAGAGCCCCTAGATGGCCAAGAGATAAGGAGTGGCTGTTGCTGGACGCCTTTTTGTCAGCCATGGACAGAACCATGCTTCCTTGTGACACAGAGGCTGCATCCAGGGGGAGGCGGTGGCTCGGGACCAAGAGGGTTCAGTGTTGGAGACCCCCCGGCCCTAGGGGGTGGAGAAATATGGGGGGGACAAAGGAGGTCCCCAAGGTGAGACTGTGCCCTTTTTGGGAAGGAGACAAAGCACCCTTAAAAAGGACAACCCTCGAAGCAGCTCTGGTCCATGTTCATGTGGTGAGAGCACTGGACATGAAAAGGAAGAGGTCACTATGGCCCAAGAAGGACTTCTCCTCTTGATGGACTGAGAATTGAGTATTTACAGAGTGATGATGGACTGAGAGTTGAACTTTGAGAGATGTATTGGGAGAATCTGGTGGGGGGGGGGGGAAGAGGAAATGCTTTTGTGAAGTTTTCATTGTCTGTGTGTGTGTCTTGCTTTGTAGTGTAGTTAATAAACCTTTTTTCCCTCTATTTCTAAGCTAGAGGCCTGCTTTGCTTATTCCTGGCCCCATCTCACAGCAGACACCAGGGAAGAAGTGTATTTTCATGGGGCAAGTGCATTGTGCCAGTGTCAAACCATGACATCAGAGAAATTGAGAAACACGTGGCTGGAATTTGGAGCAGGGAGCTAGATAGACCAGTACATAACATACAGTCTGGAGATTATGTATATGTTAAACCTCTTGCAGAAAAGACTTTGGAACCACAGTGGGAGGGACCACTGCAAGTACTTCTCACCACCTTCACCGCAATCAAGACCAAGGAGCAGAATGCCTGGATCCATCACTCTCGAGTGAAGAAGGCCCCGGAAGCCCCTTGGAGAGTGACACCGGGAGACAATGAACTGAGATTAAGCTTACTCAGACAAAATGAGTATATTACGGTCGCGGGTAGTTCATACTTTCATTTACAGAATTGTTTTGTATGTAGTTATAGCTGAAGTTTTAGAACTAGAGAGTACCTCTATCCAAAGCGATGCTGAATGGCCTTGGTCCCAGGCTTTTAATCAGTATACTGGATCCATGGGAGAACTTTCTGAGATAAAAGATTTAAACCTATCTACTGTAGTAATCCACGGGAATCAGGTATATGAGAAGCAGGAATGGCAGGAACGGGAACTGTGGACGCTTCAAGGAATCAGAGGAGAGGAAATCAAAGTAGGGTGCTGGGTCATCAATGGGACGGCTTATGAGAGACCTGATGCAATTAGTGTCTCAACCTTTCCCGGTGTATACGAACACCAGGAAGTTTGTGATAGCCTAAGTGAATCAGACTGTTGGTGTAATTTCACCTTGATACAGCCTGTAGAAGTGACTTGCCTTTGGGCTCGAGATGCTATTGGATTTTCATTTTAATTCAAAGTAGACACTGCACTTTTTACAACAGCAGGACCTCATACAACCCACACTAGGGCTCAAATAGTTCAGACTCAATCCAAACTTGAACCTGAAGTGTATGAAATAGGCCCCTAGGTAGTGAGGAATGTGGGTGAACAACAACTATTGTTCAATCCAAACGTGTTGAGTTGCTAATGCAAATTAACATCTCAAAAATCCAGCCAGCCTGCTCCTCCTTCCTAAAAACATCCTTTGAGGGCTGGACAACGTGGTTACAAAGACAGGTATATCTCAGGAGCAGAATAAGGAAGGATCTAACTGAGATATTAGGGACAGGATTAGGAGTTTTAAATGGAATTGATTCAGAAATACTGATGAATAAACTGGCCACTGCAGGAGCTGGCCTAACAAAATTGAAGCAGCCCTTACAGTCATCTCTATTGGCATTAGGAACTAGCCAATGGCAGATTTCAAAAGTACTGCCAAAGTGGGAAAGGCCGGGGGACCAAGACTACAAGTTAATAGTAGAAGCACTTAGTACAGTTCAAGATAATGTGTCTTTAGCTTTCAGTTGTATACAAGCACAGTTATGGATGCAGGCAACAGCAGCTCTGATCGTACGGGAAGGGGGTGACATAGAGTGTGGGCACGAAAGATGAATGAAAAGTGGCAAACAGTAAACTTAGAATCCTGCATTACTAGAGAACAGCTGGGATTCATTTGTGAAAGCAATACTATTAATGCCCAGGATGTGTGTTTAGACACTGAACAGAGTATTTGCCACTTCAAAGTTGATCCAGTCACTGACCAGAAAACTGTGCTTGTATATACTGGAAAAGGGTCTGTGTGCCTGAGAACTGCTTGTGCTGCTGTAAAAATTGATAGCAATGATGTTATTTGTCTAGTAGAAATCATTCTAATTTCTATATTTGTAATTTTGTTAAGATTATCGGGTATGATTTTTCGTACTTGGCCCCAGTGACATCCCACCAGTTGATTAAAACCAATTATACAATGTATCACAGACTATCACCTACCCCTATTGGGATGGACCTTACATTAGTAAAACAATTAATTAAGCACCAAAACCTACTGGAGATCTTGAAAGAAATCCAAGAAAGCGGAAAGAAAACCTTAATTACTGTCCAACATGATACAGAAGAAATAAGCAGAATTCTACAGAGAATAAAACAAAATGCGGAACATCACTGGTGGGATGTGATCTTTGGGTGGTCACCAACTGCAAATGGAATCTGTTATATATGTGGTAGATATATAATTCATGCTGTAAAGTTAGAAATAAGTATATATAAAATTTTAGGAGAAATCAAACCCTATGCTTATGACTGCTCCGGCCGGGAACTGCATTCTATTCACATTCTAACCAGTTCCCAGACAACACTAACGATAACATCAAGCCAGTTACCGTATGAATAATGAAGCCTGTAGCCTCCCTGACTGAGGACCGAGTTATGCATATGGTAACCACTTCCCGGACAGCCTGAATGAGACTGGCTCGGGCCATCAGAAGGGATTTCCTGTAGCACCATGCAGAAGAAGATACTATCTAGACTTTCCCGGAATGGACTGTCCTGAAGAAGCTCACAAGACCATGCACCTGGAAACGATTTCTCTACAGCACTCAGAACCTATTCCATGTGAATGCATCCCCTGCCTGGGTGCTCAGACATTCGTCTGGGTTCAGGCTTCGTCTTTGTTTCTACACATGTATGGATTCAACTTTACATGTAAAGGGACACAAAGGAATATGTGGTCATCTCTGCCTCAGGCAGAATAAACTGTATATAAACTGGCTCCTGTGAGCATTTGGTGTGCACTTTGGGGGAACGCTGCCATTCTGTCAGCAGGAACCTAAGGGACCGAGCGGCTGCTCCCGGGACTGACACTGACTTGGCTGTGGTGAGATTTCGAAATTTTATATTTTTTGTTATTTGACCTAATAAATCTTTGTAGATTTTTTTATAAATTGGCTACAGATTGGATCATTTATAACAATTTGGTGACCCCCAACGTGATCTAATTGGGGTTCAGGGAACCCGATTTCCGAATGGGAGGCGCCCCCGCTGATTTCAGCAGCCCGGACGGAATCTGAGCCTGACGCCTATTAGATTCACAAAGAGCCCGCGACTGGAGTCAGATCCGTAATCGGACCCGGAGGTTGCGAAACCCAAAAGGAAAACCACAGCCAAGGGAGAAGGGCCCATTCTCGGAGAAATCCGAGGTTTTTTTTCCCGTGAAAATCAACGTGCAGGAAGAAATTAACGCAAAGAAAGGAACCGTAAGTATTTGCTTGGTTGGGAAGGAGTGTGAACGGACACGTGTGTGTGAGACGTGACCTGGTCACGAAGCGAGAGTGGACCCCAAGGTTGCAGTTCCACGTACCCGCGAGGGCCGTGGTCAGCCGCGGGGGAAGTGAGTGGCTTGTCTGTCGAAACACACGGGACCTGGGCTTGGGGAAGAGTTCTGGGGGAAACCTGTTCACACTTGGGGATTAGGAAGGGGAGAGGCGAGTCTGGGAGATTCCAGAAGCTCGTCCACCTTCTGAAACCGGAGAAAACAGGTAAGAAACACCTTAGAGCTGACGGAACGGTTTTCCGCTGCTCGGTTAAAACTGGTGGCTTTTTGCCAGCCAGGGATCCTAACATCGGGAAGGAGAACGGGGATCGCAACGGACGTCCCGGAAAAACAAGAAAAGGTAAGGAGAACCACCAAACTCCTTGAAAGGATGGGGTTGGGAAGGAGCAAGAACCAGAAAAAACCCCAGGAGAAACCTCCCCAGATCCCCGAAAAGATCTTACCAGAAATTCCCAGGGAAAGCGCTCTGGGCTGGATGTTGGAACACTGGGAGGAAAGTCCACAGAGGGTGGGGAAATCCAAAGAAAAGATGATCCATTTCTGTATGGAGAAATGGGGGGGCAGGCAACTTGAAAAATACGTGTTTTGGCTGATGTTCGGCACATTTGAAACATGGACATGTGAGTCGCTCTTCGACCACGTGTCGGGAAATAACCCACAAGATCTGGAGGAGATTGAGTTAGCAGACATGTGGAGACGTGCTCCTCCGAGTCTGTATCCTGTACGGGCTCTCAGACGGGCGGCGAAGGCAGGGAGGGAGTGGGAACCCCTAGAGAAAGAATCTTCCACCTCCTTACCCCGTGGGTCCGCAGCAGCCGGTGCAGGCACAAGCTGCACCTGGGATACACCCAGGGGAGGGGGCAGCGCAAGCCCAGGCAATCGCTCCGGCACGGCCGCCTGCCTCTTCACGGGACCAAGCAGTGGCGGCGGCGCCGCCACCGCCGGAACATCAAAAAGGCCAAAATAAAAAGGAGGATGTCCGCAGGGACACCTCTCCCCCAGCGCGTCGTACGCGACATAGAGCTAGGAGGTCGACGGTGGGAGAGAGTGGAGACGAGGAGGAAAAACCGGGTATCTTCCCTTTAAGGGAGGTCCCGATGGCCCCAGGGGTGCTTGGATACGTGCACACCCCGATTGATACCAGTGACGTTAGGGCATTCAAAAAGGAAATGGGAAAATTAATGGATGATCCTTTGGGGGTGGCGGAGAGGTTGGATGACTTTTTGGGAACTAGCATCTACACCTACCAGGATCTCCAGGCGATTTTGAAATCACTGTTTAACAGTGAGGAGAGGGAAGTGATCAGGGGGGCGGCGATCAAGGATTGGGAGAAACGGAACCCGAATGGGGGGGGCCGGGGAAGAGCGTTGGCCAAGCCAGAGACCATCATGGGCGGCTCAAACAGAGGAAGACAGGCAAAGAATGGCGAATATGAGGAACATGGTCATCTCAGGTATCCGGGAGGCGGTCCCGAAAGGACAGAACATGAGTAAAGTGCTTAATGAATGTCAGGGCAGGGATGAAACCCCTACGGAGTGGTTAGAACGCCTCCGAAAGGGTTTGAGAATGTATTCGGGCACGGATCCTGATTCTCCAGTGGGGATGGTATTGTTGAAAACACAATTCATAGCAAAATCCTGGGAGGACATCCGGAAAAAGTTAGAAAAACTGGATGGGTGGCAGGAACTTCAGCTGCAGGAACTACTACGGGAGGCACAGAAAGTTTACATGCGCGGGGACGAGGAAAAGCAGAAAATTCAAGCTAAGGTTCTTGTGGCAGCAGTAAGGGAGGCTCAAAAACAGGAACAGGGAAAAGACGCCCTGAAAAAGGCACGGGCAAAGAAGCCGAGCCTGGTGCAGGGGAACATATCGAACGGACAGAAACAGGTTTTTGAGTGTTATTACTGCAAACAAAAGGGGCACATCAGCGAACTGTCCAAAAAGGCTAAGGACCAAATCTTTCAGGAGGACTGAAGGAGTCAGGGGCTTTTTCATTCAGGGTCCGGAACATCTAGGGAGCCCTTGATAAAATTGTTTGTGGGACCCTATCGGGAGGAAATGTGGTTTATGGTGGACTCGGGGGTGGAATGGACAATGGTATTACAGACACCTAAAGGGTGTGTTCCAAGCGGTGAATCTATGGTGGTATATGGGGCAAAGGGGGACCCCTTTGAAGTCCCAATCATAAAAGATGTAGAAATAAATATGGGGGATAGAAAACACAGGGGTAAAATACTGGTGGCAAAAGGGGCAGATTTTAATTTATTGGGAAGGGACATGATGGTTGCTCTGGGAGTGGGGCTGGCAGTGGAAAAAGCCCAACTCAAAGTGAGACTTTACAGTCTCACCACCCCGGACGAAGCTAAAATCAACCCAAAGGTGTGGTATGTCCCGGGGGAAGCTGGGAGGCTGGACATAGAACCAATTCGGGTTGAAATTGAAAGACCAGAGGACCCCATATGGGTCAAACAATACCCCCTCTCCATGGAAGGGAGGAGGGGTTTGAAACCAGTGATTGATGAATTAATAAAGAAAGGCACACCGGAGCCTTGCATGTCAAGGCACAACACCCCAATTCTGGCAGTGAGAAAAACCGATGGCAGCTTTAGGCTGGTGCAGGATTTACGGGCTGTGAACCAGAGGACTAAGACTCTGTTCCCTACAGTTTCAAACCCTTACACATTGCTGAATAATCTCTCTCCTGAGGACACTTGGTACAGTGTAATTGACTTAAAGGACGCTTTCTGGACCTGCCCTCTCGCCGAGGACAGTTGTGATAATTTTGCGTTTCAGTGGGAAGACCCGGAAACGAACAGAAAGCAGCAACTCAGGTGGACCTCGTTGCCTCAGGGCTTCGTGGACTCCCCAAACTTATCTGGACAGGCACTTGAACAGGTTTTAAGTCATTTTGTACCAACCGGAGGGACAAAGCTGCTACAGTATGTAGATGATTTGTTGGTCGCAGGTCAGGGGGAGGTAAGGGCAAGCACAATTGAGTTTTTGAACTTTTTGGGGGAAAGGGGCTTGACGGTTTCAAAGTTGCAGTTCACAGAGCCCGAGGTCAGGTACTTGGGACATTGGTTAACCAAGGGCAAAAAGAAACTGGACCCAGAAAGGGTGGCAGGGATTATTGCCTTGCCACCCCCACAGACAAAAAGGGAGGTCCGGCAGCTTTTGGGGTTGTTGGGATATTGCCGGCAGTGGATTGAAAGTTACAGTGAAAAGGTGAAATTTCTCTATGAGAAACCACAGACCGGATCAAATGGACACAAAAGGATGATGAAGAATTCAGGGGAGTCAAAGAAGCTCTCACAGCAGCACCCGTGCTGAGCCTCCCTGATGTGAGAAAACCCTTTCAGTTGTTTGTGGATGCTAGCAATCACACGGCACACGGGGTGTTGACGCAAGACTGGGCGGGGGTCAGGAAACCTGTGGGGTACTTGTCCCAGCTTTTGGACCCGGTCAGCAGGGGTTGGCCCACCTGCTTGCAGGCGATTGTGGCTGTGGCTTTGCTAGTGGAGGAGGCAAAGAAGGTGACCTTCGGGGCACCTCTGGTAGTGTTTGCACCGCACAACGTGTGGGGGTACACTACAGCAGAAAGCGGACAAGTGGCTCACTGATGCAAGGTTGCTAAAATATGAAGCCATTTTGATTCACTCACAGGACTTGGAATTGCGGACAACGACTGCGCAGAATCCTGCGCAGTTCCTGTTTGGGGAGGCTGCAGAAAAGTTGGTTCATGACTGCGTGGAGGTAGTCGAATTGCAGACCAAGATCAGGGAGGATTTGGAAGAAGAAGAATTGGACGAGGGAGAGAAGTGGTTTGTGGATGGTTCAAGCAGAGTGATTGAGGGGAAAATAAGATCGGGATACGCAGTTGTGGATGGGAAAACGGGAAAGGTGATAGAAGCAGGTCCCCTGAATGCGAGCTGGTCTGCACAAGCATGCAAACTTTACGCAGTTTTGAGGGCATTGAAGGGACTGAAAGGGAAAAAAGGGAACAATTTTCACAGATTCAAGGTATGCCTTTGGGGTGGTTCACACGTTTGGGAAAATTTGGGAAGAGAGGGGGCTGGTCAACACAAGAGGAAAGGGACTGATGCACAGGGAATTAATCCGGCAAATCTTAGAAGCTCTAAGGGGGCCGGAGGAAATTGCGGTGGTTCATGTGAAGGGGCATCAGACAGGGATTCAGTTCCAAACCAGGGGGAACAACTTGGCAGACCAGGAGGCCAAAACCACAGCGTTGATGGTGGTAAGTACCCCTGAAATCGAAGGGGAAGAGACCCCTGACGATTCCCTTCAGCTCTCCCAAAAGGAGATTGAATGCTATGAAAAGATCGGAGCAAAATTGAAGGAAGGTAAGTGGAAGTTACCTCATGGGAGGGAATTAGTTTCCAGAGGCTTTACCAGAAGGATTTTGCGGAAATTGCACCAGAAAACGCACTGGGGGGCACAAGCCCTGGCAGAGCAATTTCTGAAATTTTTCAGGTGCAAGGGAATTTTTGAATTGGCAAGACAAGAGGTACAAGGGTTTTTGATTTGTCAAAAAGTAAACAAATCAAGGGCCAAGAAGGCTGCCCTGGGGAGTTGTCCCATTGCGTACTGACCATTTGAAAGAATTCATGTTGATTTCACAGAATTGCCAAAGGTGGGAAGGTTCAAATTTGTATTAGTAATTGTAGATAAATTGACCCATTGGGTAGAAGCCTTCCCCAGCTCAAGGGCAACGGCCCAGACCGTGGCCAGAAAATTGTTAGAGGAACTTGTACCCTGATATGGGGTAGTGAATTGCATTGATTCAGATCAAAGAACCCATTTCACGTCAAAGGTTATTAAGCAGGTGGCTGAGGCACTTGGCACCAGATGGGAATACCACACTCCGTGGCATCCCCAAAGCTCAGGACAGGTGGAAAGGATGAATCAAACGTTAAAATCGCAACTGTCAAAATTAATCCTGGAGACAAAAATGTCCTGGCTGAAGTGCTTGCCATTAGACCTGCTTAATATCTGGACCATGCCTCACTCGGAGACGGGACTCTCACCATTTGAAATGTTATATGGAATGCCATATAAACATGGGATGCCGGTAGGGCACCCCGGGTTTGAGGACGGTAATATCCAACCATATCTGGTTGCGATCAATAAAAATTTACAGGAACTTCAGAAACATGGGATAGTGACTCAGAGTGTTCCTCTTGGGTTCGCTATTCACAAAATCCAGCCAGGGGACAAGGTGTTTGTCAAAGTGTGGAAAGAGGTGCCGCTCTCTCCCCACTGGGAAGGTCCCTTCCTTGTCCTCCTGACCACAGATACAGCTATCCGGACAGAGGAGAAGGGCTGGACACACGCATCCAGGGTGAAAAAGGCCAAGCAGCAAGAGGAGGAATCTGAGTGGAAAGTCACCTCCTGTCCCGGTGATTTGAAGATCAAGCTTCAGCGCCCCCGTCCATGACCGACATCGAAAGAATAAGTTGTATTCTGCCAGGTTGCGAATGCTATCCGTTTGTGTATTTCAAGTGTGAATATTGTCAGGGTCATTTTGTTATCCATTGTATAAGGGGACAAAGACCAAAGGGTTTGTGCACCTGGTGCTTGGACGAGGAATTCAAATTGATTGGTCGTATCCTGACCTTGGCCACAAATTTGGGGATTATCGAGTTAGATTCAATCGAGTGGTATCGGATCTTTCTGAATGGGGTGAGTGGAAAGCTTAGACCCCAGGCAGAGATATTGGGTGTGGAGTGTCGGAAATCCATCAGAGTCCCGTGCAGTTCTGATGCAGTCAAAATATCGTGGTGGGGAGCCTTTAAAAGGAGGTATGCGGCTAGGTCTCAGGGTGTCTTCCCCGAAGAAGACTCCTGCTTCCGAGAAGATGGTCTTCCCCGCTGCTGGAGGCAACCCAGGGGGCAGAGGCAAAGGCAGAGGAGTCCGCCTGGTGGGGATCCTGATTGGCCTGAGCCTAGTCATGTGCAGGACGCAGGGTCTGCTCACTGAGGTCCCAAGGAACAGCGGAAGCTACAGCTCAGTGGATGAGTGCAGAAAATGCACTCAGGTGGTCTCGATCGCAGAGGACAAGGGACACTCGGCATATCAAGCCCCAAAGGAATGTCTCAGGAGAACTGGCAGGTACTGTTAGATGAATGGCACTCGGGTTAAAGTATGTGAATTGGATATCGGGACTTGGTGTATCAGTCCCGAGGTGGAGAAAGGATACGAACAGTCAAACAAGCACCGGATAAGGAAAAGAAGTATAGAACCAATGTCTATTCCCATTTGTACTCAGTGCAATTGGACGATGTGGGTCGGGGGAAAGACGGAATCTATATTTCATCGCTTATCACCAGGTGAACCTGTTGTGTTATGACAATATGAGACTAGGAATGTGCAGAATGAATGGGAAAATGTATTGGATGGTTAAAAATACGAAGTTTGATAGGCAGCGCATCATAAACCAGAACCCAACCATGTTAAATCTGGCACCAGGAAGTAATAACAAAGGGTGCCTCCAATATGATAAGGTTGTCTGTTTTATGAAAAATGAAAACTATGAGGATCCTGAGGGGAGAATGAAGGAGATAACTCAGGAATTGAGGAGAAGGGAGTCGGAATCAAGGAGGCAAAGAGTTGAGCAGGAACGATTGAAAACATTAGGAGAACAATATGAAATGCTAGAGAACAATATTCCAATGAGGAGTTACCCTCCCCTGATAGGAATTTGTTCATTGATTTAGTACAAGAGATTGCATCAGAATTAGGTTTAGTAAATTGTTGGATTTGCGGGGGGCTGAAATCTGCAGAAAAGTGGCCTTGGACTGGGGAAGGGTTGACTCCGGAACAGCTCCTCAAATGGGATAACCCAAGAATCTCACGATTGGCACTGAGACCTGAGGGATGGATTTTAGACCAGAGAGTGATGGGAACAGTGTCAGTCAGGAGGGAAACGAGTACACTGAGATGGTGGGATACACTCCATGTGATATCACTCTAACAGTGAACTCAGACACCAAAGACAGAGTATGGCATCCAGCCCCTCCCTTGGGGTACTGGAGCCGAAAGAATGAAACAAATTGTGAATGGGATCCCAGGACAAAGTTGTGTTGGACCAAGAGTCCGGGAGCTAACCCTTTCCAATCCTTGGAGGGGATGAGGGAATATTGGGGAAATCCAGGAAGGTTAACCTCAAATGGAGGGCCCCTGATGGAATTTACTGGATATGTGGAAAGAAAGCTTACAGCGAGTTACCCTCTAAGTGGAAAGGATCATGCACATTAGGTATGATTCGCCCAGTCTTTTTCACTCTCCCAAGAACAAGAAGCAATCTACTAGGAGCTCCCTTATACGAGACTCTAAAAAGGGAATGGAGGAGTTTGAAACAGGTGATGCCAGAGATAGGTGGCAAACAGATGTGGGGGGAGGATGAGTGGCCAGCATCACGAATAATTGATTATTATGGGTCGGTCACTTGGACGCAGGATGGAAGCTACGGGTACAGGACCCCAATCTACCTACTTGCAACGTTCCGTGGGTTCCCTGGGCTTTATATGGGTCCAATCCGGCCAGCTCGACCCCAAGCCCACCACAGCCTTGCAAAGACGTAGGACAAAAGACGAGAAGCGCTCTTCCCCACGTGGGTGCGAGAATCCTGTTTATTGCTTGGGACAGGACACTTCTGTGATGGGACCACCCAGGTAGAAAAGAGGGCGGGGCCCTTGCAGGGCAGTTTTATACTCCAGGGAAACAGGGGCAGGGAAAGAGGGTCACGGCCAATGGGATGCCAATGGGGAGGGGTCACCCGTGGGACAGACTACAGACACAGGAGGGCATGGAAGGGGATACCTGGGGAAGAGACCATGTGGCAGGAAAGGGGGGGATACACCATCCACCTGACCTGACATACCAAGTAAAATTTTCCCATCACCCATACAAAGACAACTAAATAAACTATTTAGTACAATACAACACCTCCACCTTTTCTGTTAACTAAAATTAAAAGGAAATGTGTCAGACTATTTCTGCTGCTTATTATGAATTTGCCCACCACTCATGGTTTGCAGGCCTGTCAATTTGCTTCAGTCCCACAAACTCTGAGCGGTTGACTACTGCGGTACGGGAGACCAAGCCTTGGATAGCCTTTAAAAGTATGCGACGTAGAATACCAAATGCTAATATGACTAGGAAAAGAACAACAAGAAACAACACAATTGTCCTAATTATAGAGGCCCACCACCCCGAGAGTCCCCAGTCCTTGAATAATCCGCTGAACCAGTCTTCGGATTCCTGCTTGACTCGTCCGATCAGGCCTTTCATTTCTCGAAGAGCTGCGTGGACATTGGGTGCTTTTGATGTTAGGTTCATGCAGCACAGTCCTTCAAATTCCTGGCACTCTGTCCTGGTTCAGGACAAAATTAGGGGAAATCTCCAAAAGGGAGTCCCCCCCCCCCAAACACCAGGTTCGGGAAGGAATTCCTCGGAGGAGCAAAGTGGAAAACAAAACCTATTTATTGACAGATAACAAAAGAACACTCCTCAACACAAGAAAAGAAAAGGAAACCAGTTCAGTGTTGTGGAGGGTGCCGAGCTTCTCTTGCAGGCTCCAGAGATCCCGCCGGATGTCGGACGACCCAGGTCAGGTCCAGAGCCAGTCCAGTATCTTCAGGGGAGGGTAAGAAAGAGGGGACGAAAGAAGAGGGAAAAAAGGAAAAGAAAACAGTGCAGAAAACAGCAAAAGGGGAAAAAAAAGCAGCTATCAGCTAGGGCTAAGGCAGTAGCAAGCAAGCGAAGAAGCAAGCAGAAGCACAAGCCAGCCAACCAGCCAAGCAGCCCCAAAGCCAAAAGTGCACCCAGTCCCCCTCCCTCCTCCCTCCCGCCCCGCCGCGGCAAGACGGCCGGGAGGGGGGAGAGAGAGGGAGAGAGAGAGAGAGAGAGGGGGACAAAGAAAAACCAAAAAAAAAAAAACCACAGCTGCCAGACATATACACGATACTGGGATAAAAGCGGTCATCCCACGACACTCCACCCCTTATCCCATATCGTGAATATACAATAAAAACTTCCATTTCACTTACTCACACCTTTGACACTTACGCATTCCATCATCTTACTTGCTCAGACCTTTGACACTTACAGTTTCCTTCTATCTCACATTCAGCAAACAATGACATTTCATATATGAGCCTTATCCCACAATCAGGTCTCCCTGAGGTACACACCGTGTTGTTCCATCTTTCTGCATTATCCACCATGTATAACCTGGTCCTTGAGCAAAAACAATCCCACGGATGGGTTTGTCTGTACTCGAGGCAGGGTTGATCCATACTGTCTTTCCCAACAAACCTCTGACATGGGCCACTGGGGCTTTATCCCATCTACTATATTTAGGAGCTCAGACTGAGCAGGACCCGCTCGGTTTGGTGGAACCTCGAGTGTTAACTAACCAGGTAGCCTTCGCCAAATGCTGCTCCCAGTTTTTTTAAAGACCCCCCACCAAAGCTTTTAAGGTGGTTTTTAACAATCCATTATACCTTTCCACTTTCCCTGCAGCTGGTGCCATGATAGGGGATGTGGTATATCCACTCGATGCCATGTTCCCTAGCCCAAGTATATTAAGATGGTGGTTTTTAAAATGAGTTCCATTATCCGACTCAATTCTCTCAGGAGTACCGTGCCTCCAAAGGACCTGCTTTTCAAGGCCCAAGATAGTGTTACGAGCTGTGGCATGAGACACAGGGTAGGTTTCCAACCATCCCGTGGTGGCTTCTACCATGGTTAGTACATAGCGCTTGCCTTGGCGGGTTTGAGGCAGCGTGATGTAATCAATCTGCAGGCCTCCCCGTATTTGTACTTAGACCACCGCCCACCGTACCAGAGGGGCTTCAGCGTTTGGCCTGCTTAATGGCAACGCACGTCTCACAGTCACGAATAACCTGAGAGATACTGTCCATGGTTAGATCCACCCCTCGGTCTCGTGCCCATTTATAGTGGCATCTCTACCTTGGGGCTGAGGCATCATGGGCCCATCGTGCCAAGAATAACTCTCCCTTATGCTCCCAGTCGAGGTCTATCTTCAACTCCCCTATCTTTGCAGCCTGATGTACTTGCTGGTTGTTTTGCTGCTCTTCATTAGCTCTACTTCTGGGGACATGGGCATCTACATGCCGAACCTTCACAGGTAACTTCTCTAACCGAGTAGCGATATCTTTCCACTCTTCCGCAGCCCAAATGGTTTTCCTCTGCGCTGCAGTCGCCTCTTTCCATCTCTTCAGCCATCCCCATAGAGCGTTGGCTGCCATCCAAGAATCGGTATATAAATAGAGCCTTGGCCACTTCTCTCTCTCTGCAATACCTAGGGCCAGTTGAATAGCTTTGATTTCAGCAAATTGACTGGATTCACTTCTCCTTCAGTAGCCTCCGGCAACCCGTCGAGTGGGACTCCATACAGCTGCTCTCCACCTCCGTTTCATCCCTATGATGCGACAAGAGAACCATCGGTGAATAAAGCGTAACGTGTTTCTTCTGCTGGCAACTGATTGTATGGTGGAGCTTCTTCAACCCGGGTCACTGGCTCTTGTTCCTCATCCGCGACACTAAAGCTCTCACCTTCGGGCCAATTTGTAATTATTTTCCAGGATCCCAGGGCGATTAAACTTCCAATTCGAGCGCGCTGCGTAATGAGGGCAATCCACTTACTCCAAGTAGCATTGGTGGCATGGTGGGTAGAGGGAACCTTTCCTCTGAACATCCATCCCAGCACCGTGTAGTCGGGTGCCAGAAGAAGTTGTGCCTCCGTACAATCACCTCCGAGGCGGCTTGAACTCTTCATAGGCAGCCAAGATTCTTTTTCTGTTGGGGTATAGTTATCTTCAGACCCCCTGTAGCTCCGACTCCAAAATCCCAATGGTCGGCCTCGGGTCTCGCCAGGCACCTTCTGCCAAAGGCTCCAGGACAGACATGGCTCCCGGCCGCAGAGTAGAGCACGTTCTTCAAATCTGGTCCCGTCCTAACTGACCAAGGGCTACAGCATGAGCGATCTCCTGCTTGATTTGGACAAACGCGTGCTGCTGCTCCAGGGCCCCAATGGAAGTCGTTCTTCTTGCGGGTAAACAAGATAAAGGGGTCTCACAAATGGCATATCGGGGGGAGTGCATCTCCAGGAAACCTATAGCACCTAAGAAGGCTTGTGTTTTCCTCGTATAAGTTGGTGGGGACATAGCAGTGATTTTGTTAATAACAT